>ML779776.1:339584-365574 GCA_009831015.1 Picea engelmannii | reverse complement strand
GTGTTGCAGACTAATCTGCAGGTTATGGGCTATGAAATAGCCAAGTGATAATGATGATGAAAGTGGATATGTAGACCACTGTTGAGAAACATTATGGTATGAATAATATGTGGGAAATTATATTGATTTGGATGCATTGCTATTATATGCGGACTAATGCATGATTATGCTATGATTGTGGTACTAACACTGCCCAAAACCAAATAAACGATGACAAAACCTCCAGCAACACAGTGCCCCTGTATGTTCCATTGTAGGGTGTTGACCCTGGTTCTGTTAGGAGGGGTGGAGGCATTTCCCACCGTGTATCCTCCATTGTAGGGTGTTGACCCTGGTTCTATTAGGAGGGGTGGAGGAACTTCCCACCGAGTATCCTCCATTATAGGGTGTTGACCCTAGTTCTGTTAGGAGGGGTGGAGGCATTTCCCACCGTGTATCCTCCATTATAGGGTGTTGACCTTGGTACTGCTAGGAGGGGTGGAGGTGTTTCCCACCGTGTATCCTCCAAAACCTGAAGTCCTGGGAGGGCAGTGCTGGTTCATGCTCCCCAAGACGTGTGATGAGGACTGTCAGTTGCCTACTAGGATGGGAGACGGAAGTAGGTTAGGAAGGAAGGATGAGTAGAATAGTTGAGACATATGGAGATCTGTTTTGTGATGGAATTTGATGAAGGGAGAAATGTGTATATATGAATATTCATTAACTAAACTACAGCTGTTTAAAATAAAATTGTTAAACCGGATAATTGTGATTAAAGAAATTTTTAAGCAATTGATTAATTGTTGTCTTTTATAAAATACTAGTCTTGCTGATTGAATTGACTGCATGCATAAATTACTAAAGGATGACAGTTTGATTATTAGTACATGCATGAGGTTTGCATGTACTAGTTACACATGCATTTATTGTACATATACACTAGTATGTATGAGTTTTCTTGACTTATTGATATTGTCGGTTACTTATTGTGAGTGTGTGAACCATACTCTTTTCCTTTGTACCATCAGATACCTTAAACTTCGGGACAAAGTTTCTTGAAGGGTGGGTGTATGTAACGACCCTAATTGGATACATGCTTAAAGATTATAAAGTAAAATTAATTAAAAGAAATTAATTATGGTTAACTGAGTAATAATTCAAATTACATATCACATTTAATGACCTATGAAATAAAATTAATAGATCAATGAAAAATGATATAAAAATGGTGGAATATGCAGAGAGGGATAGCCATGGATCCCGAGGAGATAAAACATTAACTCATGACGAAGGACGAAGGACGCAGGGTGGTTGGAGAAGTAACTGCTTGAGTCGGCCGGGAGGAATAAGGGACGGGAAGAGGGGGATGTGCGCACCATTCGGCGGGGATGGATGTTGCGGACTGTATTGCTGAGCCAGTTGTATTGGCCGAAAACCATTGCATTTTGCCGTGAGAAGAATTTGTATGCACTGTGGTATTTGTTGTGCACTATGGTATTTGTTGTGCACTGTGGTATTGGCTGTGAGCCTGTTGTATTCTCTGTGGAATGTTGGCTTCCTGGGAGCAAGGAACAGAGTGTTCTGGACTGTGGATTTTGATCAGGGGAGGCACCGGGTTGCTGGAGGTTTTGGGCACGGAGGGCCAGGATGTCCGTAGATATCCTGGAGCTAGGTAGTTTTCCTAGTTGGCAGGGAGGACAGTAGTTTTGGGCAGTTATTTTCCTGTTTGTGGAAGGGTTGATCTGTGTAGCAGGGAGCAGAAAGGCAGAAGCAAAGAAAAGAGGCAATAGAAATTAACATCAGATCCAGGTACTTGTTAAGTTATGTATTTATTTCATACTGTAAATCATTTCGTATTTATTGATAAATCCAAGTTACTAAAGTTGCTGTTATAAAAGTCAATATTATGTTATGAATTTTTGTTTCAATTTACTTTCTTAAAATGTTTAGGAAACTTAATGACCCTTAGTAATATATGGGCATTACACACATGAAATTAACTAGGGGTACTAGACTGACCTTTCTGCATCATCCTGGATTCATGGTGAAGGCCCCTAGGACATTTCCCAGGGGAGGGGGCTCAAGGCCACCTTCACATGGTAACAGAGTCACACCAAAGAGAGTAACGATAGGGATTTCAATGGCAGCGAGTGCAACATCTCGTTCTTCACCAACGATGCAGACAGGTCCACGACCATCTCAGGGAACAACTAGTAGGGGCAGGGGTTCCAGGTGAAGCAACTCATTTCAGAGACAATCACATAACAGTGTGCAGGTTCAATCTCATGTTACCTGTTGGGGGTGCGGAGGAACCCATTACCAGCGTGAATGACCAGAGTTATAATCAGGGTTCATGCATAGAGAAGGAAAGGCATCGATGGGAAGAGAAAGTAACAACCACCAGATTTACGTAGGGGTTAATAATCGCCAGGCCGAACATCAATCCACGGTGGTGGAGTCATCAAGTATGCTAAATCATATTAATGTTAATATTTTATTTGATTCTGGTGTGACAGATAGTTTCATTTCACCATCTGCATTAGAAAAGAGTGGGTTGGAAGCCTACGAGCATGATGACTTTAAACAAGTCGAGATGGCTTCGGGAGAAAAACAAGCGGTAGGACCTAGCGTTGATAACTGTATAATAGACCTAGGAGTGTGTACTACCAGGTTAAAGGTGTACGTCACTTCTCTCGGGGCGTATGGCCTAATCATTAGAATGGATTGGTTAGAAGCTCATCGAGCTTTGGTAGATTGTTTCGCAAAAGGGGTGTTCTGTGTAGACGACGAAGGAAGGCCAATGGAGATCCAGGGTGTACGGAGAAATGTTTCATTATGCTTTATCTCAACTATGAAGGTTAAGCGATGCTTGAGGCAAGGGTGTCGAATATATGTAGTGGAAACAGTGAGTGAAAGGAAGGGGCCCTCATTGGATCAGTACCCGGTATTGTCAGAATTTAAGGATGTTTTTTCGAACGAGTTACTAGGGTTACCTCCTAAGAGGGAGCTTGATTTTACTATTGATCTAAAACCTGGTGCAGAACCAATTTCCAAGACTCTGTATCGGATGACAGCGCTAGAACTTTGTGAGTTGGAAATGTAGTTGAAAGAGTTGTTAGACTTAGGGCTAATAAGGTCTAGTGTTTCACCTTGGGGTGCACCAGTAATTTTTGTAAAGAAGAAGGATGGTTCCTTACAACTGTGTATAGATTACAGGGACTTGAACCGTGCTACAGTGAAAAATAGGTACCCAATTCCATGAATAGATGACCTCTTCGATCATATGAAAGGAGCAGCAGTATTCTAAAAGATCGATATGCGATCCGGGTATCATCAGTTAAGGATTAAGGAAGGGGATATTCCAAAAACTGCCTTTCGAACTCGGTTTGGACATTATGAGTTTGTCGTAGTACCTTTTAGATTGACCAATGTGCCAGTAGAATTCATGAGCCTCATGAACAATGTATTCCGGAAGTACTTAGATCGTTTTGTACAAGTATTTCTAGATAACATCCTCATCTATTCCAAGAATGAAAGAGAAAATGAGGAACACTTACGAGTAGTGTTTTCTTGCCTTAGAGAGAAAAAATTGTATGGGAAGTTTTCGAAGTGTTCCTTCTTCCAGAAAGAGATTCACTATTTAGGTCATATCATTTCCGGCGAAGGAATCTCTATGGACCTAGAAAAGGTAAAGGCCATTATGGAGTGGTCAGTGCTGAAAAATGCCCATGAGGTGAGAAGCTTCATGGGGATAGCAGGTTATTATTGGATATTTGTGGAGGGGTTCTCCAAAATAGCGAAACCCATCACCACTTTGCAGCACAAGGGGGTTAGGTATGAATGGACAAAAGAATGT
This sequence comes from Picea engelmannii, assembly GCA_009831015.1. NCBI lineage: Eukaryota > Viridiplantae > Streptophyta > Pinopsida > Pinales > Pinaceae > Picea > Picea engelmannii. Next base: position 361,739 of record ML779776.1, on the reverse strand, counting down.
GATAGTACATTCATTGAGCTTAAGAGGTTACTAACTAGTGTGCCAATTCTACGAGTGTCGGATATGGAAAAGGAATTTGCAGTCTACACGGATGCCTCGAAGAAAGGGTTGGGGGCCATACTAATGCAGGATGGAGGAGTGATAGCTTATGCATCAAGGAAGTTGAAGAAACATGAAAATCTATACATGACTCATGATTTAGAGTTGGCAGCTGTAATGCTAGCTCTGAAACTTTGGAGGCATTATCTTGTGGGGAGAAAATTTGAGCTCAAAACGGACCATCAAAGTTTAAAACATCTATTCACTCAAAGATATCTAAATTCCAGGCAAAGGTGATGGAGTGAGTTTATGAGTGAGTACAATTTTGGAATTTTGTGCATCAAGGGGAAGGAAACTGTGGTCGCAGATGCCTTGAGTAGGAGACCATGTGTGTTCTCCTTGGTACCCTTAAAAGTCAATCTAAGGGAACATGTGTTGATGCAACTCCAAGGAGACAATTGGTATTTAAATGTTACTTCAAACCTTTAGAGTGGGAGGCAGTTAGATCCAAAGTATGAAGGATATAGTCTGGAAGTAGACAGACTATTGAGATATCGGGGAAGGATGTACATCCCTGAAAGTGGGGATATTTGAAGAATCATACTAAAAGAAGCCCATAGAGCACTTTATTGTGTGCATCCGGGTGTGAAGAAGATGTACGCAGACATGAGGAAGATCTTCTTTTGGGTAGGCATGAAGCGTGATATAGTCCATTTTGTTGCCAAGTGCCTAGAGTGTCAACAAGTGAAAGCCGACCACCATCACCCAGTAGGCCTCCTACAACCACATGATGTTCCTATGTCCAAGTGGGAAGTCATCTCTATGGATTTTGTTGTGGGGTTACCGCTCACATCTCATAGACACAATGACATTCTTGTGATAGTGGATAAGTTAACCAAGAGTGCTCATTTTATTCCAGTTAGAGACACTTACGATGTCACTGATGTGGCACATGTGTTTGTAAATGAGGTTATCCATTTGCACGGGATACCTAAGAAGATCATTTCAGATAGGGACTCCAGATTCACTTCTAGGTTTTGGACAAGTTTGCAGTCAGCATTAGGGACTCAGTTGAGCTTAAGCACAAATTATCATCTTGAAATAGATGGGCAAACCGAGAGAGTAAATCAAGTCATGGAAGATATGATTAGGATGTATGTCATGGATAATCAAACCCATTGGGAGAAGTACCTACCTTTGGTAGAGTTTGCCTACAATAACAATTTTCATAGCTCCATCGGAATGCCACCCTACGAAGCTCTATATGGAAGACCATGCAGAACACCATTGAGTTGGGATAGACTAGAAGACCGAGTAACAATTGGGCCAGAATTGATTCAAGAGATGGAGGAACATGTGATTTAGATTAGGCAGTGACTAAAGGAAGCACATGATAGGAAGAAAAGTTATGTGGATGCACACATGACCGACCGAAGTTATCAAGTGGGAGACCAGGTTTTCATTCATATCAGGCCTAATAAGAGTACCATATGGTTCGAGAAGGGGATAAAGTTGTCACCTCAATTTATAGGACTGTTCAGAATCCAAGAGAAAATTGGACCCGTTGCCTATCGTCTCATACTGCCACCCCACTTGCATAAAACTTATAATGTTTTTCATGAATCTGTTTTATGTCATTATGTTGCTGATGAATCACATAAACTAAATTGGAAGGAATTGTAGGTATCGAATGTAGGAACCCTCATGGTAGAACCGTTATGCATATTGGACCATAGATTCGGATAGCTCAGGAACCATCTGGTAGACCAAGTTAAGGTCCAGTGGGACAAGTATAGTCCAGGATCTGCTACTTGGGAAGATGTTGAGACACTACGACGAGACTATCCCTCACTTTTTTGACCACCTCGAGAATATGTTTCTCGAAGGTTGGGTGTATGTAACACCACCTTTTGACTTAGACAGTCAAGATTACCTGAGGCCTACACTTTTATTTTCTACTCACAGTGAAACTATTAAATGATACACTTAAACTTTTAAGAATGTAAACTTTTATGAATGATTAAATGTTATTGATGATGATGGATATAATGTGATCTACTATGTGAATGTAAATTTTATGAATGATTAAATGTTATTGATGATGATGTATATGATGTGACATATTGTGTGAATGTGAATCCTATGAAGTTTTAAATGCTATTAGAATGATGTTGGATATGATGCAATCTATTTGGTAAATGATAATTTTATGAATGGTCGTCGAAATGGAATGATGGGATATTATGAGATCTATTTCTAACTTGAAAACTTTGATGTTAAGTTATTGGTACATGGATACCGAATTGAAATGATGATTGTATGCAATTACATGATGATAATGCATAGAAATGTATGAGTTTGCGTACAGACTAATCTATAGGTTATGGGCTATGAAATAGCCAAGGGATAATGATGATGAAAGTGGATGTCATGTCCACTAGCTGAGAAACATTATGGTATGAATATTTGTATGTGAAATTATATTGGTTTGGATGCATTGTTATGATATGTGGACCAGTGCAGGATTTCAGGTGATGAGACTTCCCAAAACCAAATAAACGATGAAAAAACTCCCAGCAACACGGTGCCACTGTATATTCCAATGTAGGGTGTGAACCCTAGTTATGATTAGGAGGGGTGGAGGCATTTCCCACTGTGTATCCTCTGAAACCTAGAGTCATGGGAGGACAGTGTTATCTCACGCTCCCCTAGACGTGTGATGATGACTGTCAGTTTCCTGCTGGGGAAGCTTGGTCGAGATAGCGACACTTCCACTTACAGGTTCTATTTGGAGTTAGGTCAATATAGTTGACACTCCAAGATAGTCCAGCAGAGGAAGGATATGAATGAATATGGAAGTAAGTTAGGGAGGAAGGATGAGTAGAAATAGTTGAGAAAGTATGGAGATTTGTCTTATGGTGGAATTTATTATTTTTCATAATTACACACTTTCTAAAAAGAAAGTGTGTATATATGAATATTCATAATTACGTAACTAAACCACAGTTGTCTAAATAAAAATTGTTGAACTAGGATAATTGTAATTAAAGGATTTCCCAAACATTTGATTGGTTTATTGTATTTTATAAAATACTAGTCTTGTCGATTGGATTGCATGCATACATAAATTACCAAAGGGTGATAGTTATTGATTATTAGTACATGTACGAGACTTGTATGTACTAGCTACACATGCATTTCTTGTACATATACACTAGTATGTATGAGTTTTCTTGACTTACTTACTAATAGTGTCGGTTAATTGTTATGAATGTGTGAACCATGTTTCTTTTCCTTTGTACCATGACATACCTTAACTTCGGGACGAAGTTTCCTGAAGGGTGGGTGTATCTAACAACCCTGGTTACATAGATGCATAAGGATTATTAAGTAAAATTAATTAGATAATTAATTGTCCTAATATGGTTTTAGTTAAACAATGATCAGTATTAATAATATTAATTAATTACTTATTTATTAATCAATTAACTCATTAAAGGTTGTGTAATGAATTAAAGGGGATTGATAATTTTAATTTATTTAATTAAATACTTTACATATGAAGGGGGGAAATGAAGCATTAAATTAAGGATAAGATACTAAAGGAAGGGATAAGATAATAAAGAAGGGGATAAGGTAATAAAGGAGGAGATAAGGAAATTAATGAAGGGGAGGAAAGACGGTGAAGGGGGGGATATGATGGAAGAGTCCTACGGGAAATGGGGAATTATTATTTTGGGGAAAGAAGCATTTTGGAGGAGCACAATATTTTATGTGGCATATAGTTCTGTGGCATATTGGCTGGCTTGAGTAGTTTGGTTTTTGGGGGTTTTGGTGAACCATTGCGAGAGGCAGTAGGTTGCTGGGGGTTTTGGGCACACGAGCCAGGATTCCTTTCGGTATCCTGGAGATAGGGATCCCGACAGGCTGCTCCTAGCTGGTTGGGAGGATAGTCAGTTTGGGCAGAGTTTGGTCAGTGCATCAGGCTGGGCAAGGCAGTAGGGAAAGGACAACCATATCAGTGGGAATTAGCATCAAAAGGAGGTATTTTATTTATGAAATTTCTGATTTATGTGATGACTATGTAAATTATTAGCAAGTTGTTAGTAAATTTAATTCATGTTGTGGATAAATTAAATTTTTTGTTGAAAATTCTATGCTTATACGATGATTATTGAACTACTTAGGCATTGAAAGAAATTTGTGTTTAATTATATGAAAATTTTAGGCTTACATAAATTTAAGGTTCCTACACATTATATTAGGATGTTCTTGGACTTGAATCCATCTAGGAGTTTTTCCTTGTCTACTTTGCATACTCTCCACCACATATTATGCTGATCTTAATTTTCATCATTCCATGATTATTTGGATTCCTCTGATTCAGCTCCTGGATGAACTCATTATCATTCCAGTCATTTTCTCTAACTAACCTTGGTTAATTAACACCAACTTCTTTCTTTAATTAATTTGGTTTATCCTTTTCATGACTGATCATATGAGCATTGGTATTATCATGATGAATTATTATTTTCTCCTGACTTGACCCATCTGATTTTTTTTCAACCTAACTGGAAAAATCAACTTCTGTCATGCCATATTTAATGACCGTCATGACATGCTTCCACTGCGCACTTTTTTAGAAACAATGGAGGTGCTATGTCCAATCTGTAGGGTTGATCCTTGAATATGTCACATATTATCTCCAAACTCTTTCATATTCCATAAAACCTTCCTTCCTTATTCCCATTCTTTTCATCTTCATATGAACTTATGGTTGATGCATTATCATGTATTGCAGATGTATTTCTACACCTATCATTCAAATTTGATGTGCAAAGATTGTCACATGGACTGTCTTCCCCAAACAAGAATTCCATTTGGGATTTCCATGCTTCTTATCGAACCCAACATCTGATCCAATGACTTCTGAAAAATCTTAGATGTAAAATAAAGATTTTTCCCTGTCCTTATTCATTATTTCTTCTATCTAAAGACATCTCTCGCACTTTTTCTATTTTAATGTAACCATTACATCTAGAATCCTCTTTCCGAGATATTTCCAATGACTGCTTCCTTTCTCAATTCTGATCTTTGAGTAGAAAGCTATAATCCTTTAAAACTTGTGTTTCTTCTTTGATGCACATTTTACGCAACAATCTTTTTTTTATAATCTAACGGCTCTTAGATATTATCTGATTTAGCTGTTGTTTAACTATAAAAAAACAATATGTAGTCAACCAAAATTTGACAGGCCATTAGTCCTTAACAAATTCCACACTATTCATAAACCAATCCGATTCAAAGAAAACTTTTAGATTTCATTATGTGGTTCTCGATCAATCGAGAATCCCGACAGATCTTTTCTTTCTGAGCTCTACTTTGTTCTACAATAAATTTTGGGCACTATCCCCTTTCTATTATCCCCCAACCCATGCGACCACGGGCTGTGGCCAAGCACTAGTTCGATAGGCACTTATTCAGGACTTTGGGCCTCTGGGATTCAGAACTTCGGGCTTCGAAAGTTCTTAACCCAATTCATTGTAACTCCCGGGACTGTCGAATGGGTGAACTCACGAAGTGTGGGGAGTGAATATACGGTCCAGTGTTCATCAACAACCAATGGTTGAGATGCAATATAACCCTCAACAAGCAGATATGACTATTTTTGTATAGTGGTTAATCTTCATGCAAGTCTCAGTGGTTGTGATCATCAATGCTCAAATTGACGGCTCGTAATCAATTCTGAACCGCCCCCTTTCCTTTCCACCTTTAACAGTGAGGGGTCCCTCCACTGCATAACATAACACAACTATTCCAGAGAGTTTGGTCTCCGGACTACAACAACTGGTGCCACGCATCCTTTGGGCCGCAGGGTTTCAATGTTCGAACACTAACATGTCACATCAATATTTACTCCTTTCAAATTATGGGGGAATTCATCAGTGGTTTTGGAATAACTCACCTATCGCCCCACAATTCCTTGGAATCTCACACATAACCCATCGGTAAAACCGTGGTTTGGATTGCGGGTCTGCCTTGGGGAATTAACTCTTGTGCAACTTCGGTCCCTGCAATGCCTCTTGTTCGTCGATTTTGATGTATCGTGATGAACACCAATGTGTGTCATCCATATATTGACTTTTAACTATGTTATGTAACCTCAGGGCCCCACTAACCATTCTTATATGGAGTAGCACATGGTGGAATACTAGCGGCTGACACATGGCCCAATCATATGGGTGACATGTGTCATGTGCCAAATGGCATTTCAATCTTCCACGGGTTCAAAACCCACTGACACATGGCACACAACCCATGTTTCCACTTCAATCCAAGTGACATCATCATGAATCACTACTTCAACTTTTTGGGGTTTTAGAGCTTCGGGCTTCGGGAGTTCACGTACTGGCATACACTAATATTCCGAACGTCGAAATCTTGAACAAGCCAATTTGTTGAAACGTGTCCCTCTTGAAAGACAGTCCAGATTAGCTATGGGCTTCGAAGCTTCGAGAGTTTTCTCCCTTCATACAACACCATAACTTCCACCCTTGGCATGATCCAATAATTCTGATCCACTTTAGCCCAATCAAACAATTGCTCTCTTCTCTCGAGATATACAGTGTAGTTCCACTTCAGGGACTATGGGGATTCGATCCTTTGGCCTCTTCCTCTCTATAACACATAGCTTTGTTGAAGTATCAAATTATGGAGGACTTGCAGGTTAACGCTGCTGCACTTTTCTCTAGATCTGACGATCATGAATTGTCCTCCTTCTCTTGACAAATCCTACAACCCACATTACTCTTCGGCCCAATACCACGTATGTCATGGTTTTATAATACCGCTACACCTCCTAAGCTTCGTAACATGGCCAAGGTAACCTCTTGGCACTCAGGAATGTTCTGAGGTTCAAATTTTGTTCCTCTTGACACAATTTCCATCTGAAACCTTTACTCCAATGACCACTTATCCGGCCCATCCAGGCTCAGTGCTTGAACCTTTCCTTTGATCTTCAATTTTTTCCATTTCGACAACAATTTACTTCTGAAGCCTTCTCTTCAACTTCCACTTTCCTAGCCCATCCAGAATCAATGTTGAAACCATGGCTCTGATACCAATTTGTAATGTCTTTGACCATCAACAAGTCAGGAAACACCACTTCTTAGACGTTTCACTTAACTCTGATACCAATTTTTACATTTATATGCATGCATAACTAACACAATTAACAATTACAACACTCTATTCATGCCACTTATTCATGCGTAAATAATACTAAACATTATGTCTCTATAATAATACAAATGACATATTCTAACCATACACAGATTAATGCAGAAATAACAGTAAAAACATACATGCAGTAATCACAAGCATAACCCATAAAACAACAACATATACAGGAATTACTCATCAATTATAACACATGTACATATACAAAGCATGTAAATGAACATAAAAGTGGTACTTATATTTTAATAGGAGACCGCCAACTGTGTGTAGACCTTCCACAAACCTCCCATCCATAGATCATGCTCAACATTGGGTCACCCCTGAGCTGGGAAAAAACTCCACCGAGCAAGGGATTCTTATGCCACAAAACAACAGGAATGATATTTTATCCCAAAAGCCACTTATGCCCACAACCCATAGACCCTCATTCCCAACATGCCTACTCCACCCCAGGAGGGTACACCTTCACTAATATAGTTCGATCAGCTACTAGACCTCCCTTACCTTGGGCTTCACCAACAGGCTGGATTGAAAGTCTGAGAGTACTATAAATGCTATGGGAATCTTTCCAGGAGAAGTCACTTCCCAACAAACTCCCTCACCTGGGAGAGTTGCTCACAGGCTTGAGAACCTACCTCTTCAATTCATATCTTATGTCAAATGGACAGAGGTGATGTCAACAACAGAAATTCACAAAATTTAAGAGGAAGGATTCTGTCCCAGGAGCCACTTACGCCCACTACTCATAGAATATCATTCCCCACATGCCTGTCCCACCCTAAGAGTATACACCTTTACTTTCATACAGTCCATCGGCTGCTCCACCTCACTTCTGGGGCTTTAGCAATAGGCTGGACTAGAAATCTCAGAGCTCTGTAGCAGCTATGGGACACCCTCTAGGAGAACTCACTTCCTCAACACACTCTCTCACCCAGAGAGATTTTCTTAGAGGCTTAACAACCTGCCTCTTCAACCACGGGCCTAGCAACCCACTTCCTCAACTAGCTTCAACTCAATTCCATCAAGGTGAATACAATAGAAAGGATCAATATAGCTCAGGGGATGGAAGCAACCACAATTCTATAAGTCATAACATAGCTTTGGAAAGTACATATACATTGTGCTTCATAGGAAAACACAGGTCAACTTCATGGGTTACTGGTTTCAGAGGTGCGTAAAAGATGCAGACGTCGAAGATGGAGGCCAAGAGAGTTAAGCGAAGGATCAAACAATGGGAAGTGAACCCCCCAATGCTAACTTTCCTTATTTAACTGCATGCACCCAGGTCGACACTTGTCTTCCTGGTGTTTCATGCACTCCATTTATCACTCGTTCCCTTTCCCAGGAACTTAGGATATCTAGGTTTATTTTCCCCACTTTAGTATTTTGATTTTCAGGATTATATTATAATATTCCCTTAGGTTAATCCCTCTAGCTTATCGCCTCTTTCCTAGCCTCTCAGTCCCATCCCTTTCCCTACCTAGTATAGCTTATTCCCCCATAACTCTTTCTTCATGGAGGGTCTACATGTAGTGATGTATAATATTTATTAATGATTTTCATAATTACATATAAAAAATAGGATCTTGGCCTTAGCATACTAGGATCTCTTTCCTAATCATTACATGAGCCTCCTAACTTATTATAACTCGGCTCACCAACCTAACAAACATGTTTACAATTCATAATTACAACTAGGGATCTACAGGGGGATATTATATGGGGCATCAACACATTGTCGTGGTCATAGACTACTTTACTAAATGGGACGAGGCCATGCCTACAATTAAATCCTATGGGAATATTATCGCCTTCTTCGTATTCAATCAAATTTAGCTAGGTTTGGAATCCCGAGTTATATTTTCACTGATCATGGTAGTCACTTTCAGAATGAAATGATGAAAGTAATAGAATCTAAACTAGGGTTTAAGCATGGTCATTTTCCCCTTACTACCCCCAGAAAAATGGACAAGTAGAGGCCATGAACAAGTTTCTCAAGTCCATTTTACTAAAAACAATCAGCCAGAGAAACTCTAACTGACATAACATGCTTTATCCAACACTTAAGGTATATTGAACCTCGATCAAGACTTCCACCAACTTTTATCCTTTCTAGTTAGTACGCGGTGTTGAGTCGATCTTACCTATTGAATGTGAAATCCCTTCTCTTAGTTTGGCAGTTGTGCTCCTACCTGACAGTTTTGATCTCGAACAACACCTCGTACACCTAGAGAGTCTAGATGAGCAGTGTTGATATGACTCTATGAATATCAAGGAAAATAAAATATGTGTTAAGGTCCAATATGGTAATTTTGTCTGTTCTCGATTGTACGATGAGGGTGAATTGATCCTTCTATATGATCAAGCCAAAGAACCATTGTGGGAAGGAAATTTGAAACCCATGTGGCATGGTCCCTATATCATGTGAGGTGTCTTAGAAAAAAGAGCCTATGAATTAGAAGATTATGAAGGGAACATGTTGGCTGACCCGAGGAATGGGCTCTATTTGAAAAGATATTACACTTGAGCCCCAATCTTGGGTGTAACTCTTTGTATACTAATGTAATTTAGTGTATATATTGTTTCCCTTTATTTTTATCTTCATATTGCTTATCAAGTTTTCCCTTGGTTGGTAGATGTCAATGGAGTCTGCAGTTTACTTAGGATTCGCAGACAGGGCCAATCCTTATACACAGAACTCAGCTTCCACTGCTTGGGTTCTTTACTCACCCGAGGGTCTACTGGTGTCTTTAGGTGGTGTTTTCCTAGGGTCATCCATGAATAATGTGGATGAATATAGCATCGTTATAGAACTTTTGCACGATGCCATTTCACATGATATTCGCTCGTTAGAAGTTCACCTGGAATCCCAGTTAGTAGTATGTCAGTTGAATGGTAGTTATTGTGTGTGTGAACCTACTCTACTTCGACGATTCTTATGGGTACAACTTTTAGAACGATAGTTTGATTTTATTACTTATCATCACATACCTAAAAGTTATAATTATGTATCCGATGCATATGATAATTTTCTTTTATATTGTCCTTTGTCAAATAACTAAAGAAAATAAAAGATTTCATCAATGTACACATTGTAACATAAGTTAAGCCAAAGAACCATGTTTTTATATATATTTCAAAAAATATGATGTTAAAGTACAAAATTGGGGATGACACCCTCAATATACATATACAATCGATCATACAATATTCATGACATCTATGCATGTGGCGCCGGATGAGTGTCATGATAGAAAACTACGACGTTTGTGGGATGTCGAAAGAGTCATACCCAAGAACGGGGCACACATACCACCTACCACTACATAGCCTTCGGAAGATCCTCCACCTGAACCATGGGAATCCTATGCATCAAACGAGACAACTTTCCCTACACATTTTGAAGCACTCTCTTTGTGTCCCCTCCCACTGCCTAATCTCCCCAATGCCTCCGACGATGTCGTGGAAGTCCTTCTGGCCATCGTGGACCTACGTCTGTGTCAAATACATGTTTAATTAGTACTTAACATCATCCAATAAATTTTTTGTTTTCCTATACAAAAGTACAAAGAAAATGAAATAATTAAAAAACTATGACATACCTATGTCTCCGTAGGTGGACCCTGGTGGTAATGGCATGTCAAGATCTCCTTTGAAGTCAATCCCTACATAAGGGTAGTCATCTAGAGCTATCAACTGTCGACTCCACTAGAAGAAGAAGTCATCGATGTATGGTTTTTGCACCCTACCACCCCCCTGTACCCTCATCACCTCGGTCCATCGTGCCATGGCTAGATTGTGAGGTCCACACAGAATAATATCAACTTTAGGTCCCAAGCCTGGAACCCACTCAGAAAAAAAGCTACAAAGGATAGAGGCAAACCCAAATTTCCTTTTAATACCCAGTTTGCATTCTGTCAGCTGCCTCTTCATGTTGGCTAGCAGTAAGGTGCACCAATTGTACACCGTGGGTCGCAAGCACTCCACTGAATAGAACATAAGTGGCCTCGATGCCTGGTTCAAATAGGTTGATCATGTGATCCATGTCAAAACTAGGACAATAATATCGAGACTCAAATTGTTGATCGCTCTAATTGGGAGTTGGATCCCTACCTTCTTGGTCCCTTAAATGCAATGAGTGGCTATGTATTTCTCGATTTTCATGCCACTCCTAACTCCTGGGTATTTTAGGTTGACCACCTCACCTTGACATGACAATCCCATCAAGAAATAGATGTCCTCAACTTCAATCCTTAATGGTTGTCCATCAAGGTTGAAGCTCTCACTATCTGTATCCCAGTATTTCACAATCAACTGTAGCAATCTCACTTCAGCCCTCATACCTTTCAGAGGCCTAAAATTATATAGCCCACATATTTTTAAGGACATTTGGGCCCCTGTATCTCTCTCCACTAAAACATCCACCTCCTCATGCTCCCTTTCTCTCCACTCTAGCACCATCCTACAAGATTAAAACCCTTTTTTGAGTTAGAAACCTTTAAAAAACATTATCCACAGACATATACGTGAGTTTTAGTGTACAAAGTCACATATAGGGATACTTATATGTAGGATTCTTTTCAAACAACCAAGTATAAGTATGTGTATACACGACCTAATAAAATGTATCCCGTGTACACCTAAGTTTTGAAGTTGCACCCTAAATAACTTAAAAAATGAAACCTAATTACAAGTTTTAATCCACTATAAAGAAGGAGGAGAGAAACATGACTTACTTGGTCCAGACGGTAGTCGATTCTATCTCTCGTAGCTCTTGCAATCACCAGTTGAAGTTCGGATCCCATTTGGTCCAAAATCCACTATTTGGGTAAAAAATACAAATCATATAGTAAAATTTGTTTTTTTACTATTTATAGAATTTTTTTACCCACTTTACATAGTTTCCCACAATATGTTTGCCTAATGGACTAATAGGATAGTGGATGGAGTTGGTTTTTGTATTTTTATTCACGGATTCTTGTGGTTTTCAACACCATGTCGTCCATTCGTAACTTTGGATAGGTATTTTCATTACCCAACATAGAGGATAGGTATCCAATCCATCATGCACACTTGCATCGTCCTATGACTGTCACTCATATTTCCTAGGTACAAACCCATTTTATAGCAACAAAAAACCTTCTATCTGCAATTAAAGTGTCTTTATTGAATGGTAGAGACTTACCAATCATGGGTACCCTAGTGAGATCCCCTGCTTCATTCAGTGCCCATGCAGATATTTTTTTCCATAGGACAGAGAGTCCCTTATAGCTAATACATGACTCTATGTTCAAACCTCATTTATTACTCATAAACATGCTAACCTATATACCTAGAGGACTCTCAAACAGGTTTGATTTAATCTCTTTTCAACATCATTTCAAAAAGCAAAAATATTGTCAAGTGAACTTGTCTCTTTCACACTCGTAAATTGGATTTGTAAAGACGTCTATTTGGTGCAAGTTTATCCATTTTTAAAACCAATTACACTAAGATAACGAAAAATTACATTTTTTGGCATTAAGTTCTAATTGCATCTCATTCTCTTTCTTGTAGTATTGGGCCTATTGTTGGTTCTCACTTTTCATTATAATATTTTCACCTTAGCAGTTTGCATCATCAACCAAGTAGAGCCTTTTTATTATCCTTTTCATCTTGACACCCTATATCAAAGAGGAAACATTCCCCTGAGTGTGCATATCTTGCATGCACCTCCTTGCATTGAGCATAGGTATGTTCAACTACTGGAACTAGTTTTCTTACTTGCGACACTTGTTTCCTCCTCTGTATCATAGAATTCATTTGACTATGAAAAAACAAAAAAATATGGGTGGGAAAAGAGTATTATCTTATATTGGAAGTAGTCGTGTCTCCTTTTAACAAAGCACAATTGTTTTTTGTCCACTTGTCATAAAAAAATTAGGTTTAGCATGACCTTAGGAAGTTGAGCTCGTTACAGAGAGTTTACTCCCTTGATTGGTTACTCTTCCAGTCCCCATGGGGAGTTTGATTGATTCCTTCTTCATCTCAAAGTTTCATCATTGATTCTATGTTTTCAGAGTCTTACATATGTCTCATTCTCTTATTCAAAGGATGTCTATCAACTTGTGTCAGCTATCCCTCGAAACTTTGGACTTTTCATGTTGGACATACCCTCAGTGTGTCTTAGAATTACATGAAGTTGTAGTCCTATTGCGCACCCTGGTCCTACTTTCCTCATTGGTAGGTAACCTTGAACCCAAAAATTGACATTTCATTATTGGTCGTTGATTGGGTGGTTTCCCTCGTGTTTGACGACAATAAATCTATTCTCACATTGGGATTCATGCAATGTATTGGATTCCATTAGACTTATTGGTGGATTCCTTTCCTTTGTCAGTAGTGTTTCGTATTGGATTCTATTCATAGAGTCTTTTTTGTGTAGCACTTGCATCTGGCACACGCGAATGATGCACAAAGTCATTTCTTCATGAAAATGTTCTTCATCCAATTTCCTCGAAATCATAAAGATACTACTTTGTACCTCATGTTGAATGATGAGAGATGTGTCAATTCTCTCCTTTCAACAAGTCTCCTTCAATAGAATTCAACTCATCCATTCTAGAGACAAGACCTAGAGTCATATGAGTACCTAAAGGCTTGCAGTGATTAGTGCCAGGTTCTCTTGCCATCGATGGTTGGGAATACATCAATGTCTCATGATCGAAGAAATTCAAGTGTTTGAGCTTAACACCTCTATTCACACTTGTAAGAATGTACTCGGTGCCTTGATACCTACTTTCATTAATGGTAGGTTGCCTCATGTTTGTTAACGATATACCTCAATGACTGGTAATCGAATGAGGTCTCATTTTGTTCCACCTCAAATCCTTTATTCACACGATGTAGACTTGCACCTTTGGCGGATTGTTTAGAAGACTTGAAGACTATTGGACAACTAAGACGGGGGGCGTGAATCAATTGTTACTGTTCTTAAACAATTGTTACCATTTTAAACTCTTTATAGAACACTTAATGACGATCAAAATGATGCAAGGAAGTAAGCAATAGAATATTAAACATCAATCACACACATGAAATATACAGAAACGGATATTTCCTGAGGAAACTCATAAAGGGAAAAACCTCTTCTTCTTGATATGATAAGTAATCTTTATTTCCCTTACCTTATCATTCTTATGAGATCCAACTCCTCTTGAGGCTAAAAACTCTGTTTTAAAAGAAACAACTTGTTGAGAGAACCAACTCTTTGGTTTCTCTAGCACCAACTAGAATGAGGAAACAACTCTTTGAGTGCTCTAGCCCCAAATATATGGAAGAACCAACTTCCAATCACACAGACACCAACTTGTATAACATACAACAATAGTTCTCCCTTGCACCACCCTACCACCCTGGGTATTCTGGCTGCAACTAGATGGAAGCTACAACTCCGTGTGTTCAAGCACCCACTTGAAACTCTGAGGACACCAATCTTCCCAAGAACATCCCTACCACCCTGAAATATAAATAGTTGCTTTTTACAACTTTATCACAGTGATATAACATTTATCTATGGCTTACCGGTATCATCATTGTTCTTATACACTTCTTTTCTATGCTTGCATCAATGTCTCTCTCCTCACATCTGTTGCGCTTTATGTTCTTATATCACATATGTGTTTCTATTCCTTGCTTCCTCTGTTCTTCAACTCCTCACACCGCCTTCTTCTACCCGCATGAATCACACTCAACAGGAGCACCTATCTCTTCTTTGTTCTGTGTTTTTATACTCTTTGTGAACCTTCTGCATACTTCATGCGTTCTTCCACTGCATACTCTTCACTGCGTCACGGTTCTTCCATAAAGGTTGTTCATTGCAGCTCTTCCTCACTCCTGCATAGATAGACTACAAAATCACTTCACTTCTCTGTTTTGCATGCTTTTCTCATGTCGAGTCATCTCCTGATCATCATGGAAACTCTTCATCTTCTCTAGTGGTTTTGTTCCTTGTGAGTTCATCATCAGTGGTTGTTATGCTGATATTCCTTAGCTTCTCTGGTAGTCGAGAATATTCGTCTTCTCTATCAGTTACAGCTAGTCAACTATGGATTCTTTGGATTCTATCCCCTTCATTTGCATGACCACCATTGGTGACCAATCTCTTATTCTCAAAGGCACTTCCCGATTTCTATCTAGTGAGCACTGGCTCCATTTCATGATATGAACTTGGGCTATGATCTTCATGTGACCAAGAGATTTTGGGCGTGTCCAAAGGTTGTTTAGACTAAACTTCTTTTCATCTCGCAATTCACCATGAGCCTCCATGCATCCTTTCTCCAAAAAACGTGGTTTCGATTGCGGCCTGCTTACAAAAAATTAAGGCCTGAGCATGTTCTGGCCCCGCAATGGAGCTTGACCATTGATCTCATGATCTTGACAGTTCTCTTGAAT
Source organism: Picea engelmannii (assembly GCA_009831015.1). Classification (NCBI taxonomy): domain Eukaryota; kingdom Viridiplantae; phylum Streptophyta; class Pinopsida; order Pinales; family Pinaceae; genus Picea; species Picea engelmannii. Next base: position 346,028 of record ML779776.1, on the reverse strand, counting down.
AGACGGTTCAGATATTTCCTCTTGAGTCCATAGACCAAATCTCTCCTTCCTCCATCAATGGATGAGGTTTCCTTCGTGATCTGGGCTTCGAGAGTTGCAAGTCTCAAACCTTATTGATGCTGACTGGATATCTTCCAGAATGGAAGATCTACTAACATTTGTCCTCTTCAATCGATGACTCTACCTTATTTCCTTTGTCCATGCATGATCCTTAGTCTCAATGGTAAGATGAGATGTGTGCTTGCTGACATGGTTTCCAATATGTCCTTTGCTGACGTAGTCTGCCACATTTCCTTGAGGACAATATTTGCTGACGTAATATGTTGACTTAGATCTCTCTGATCTAACGATCATTGTCTAATCTCCAAATTCGATGCTTGACGAAACTTCGCATTCTGTTAATTTCAAACCTCAAACATTCATTTTTTCAGACGAAAATCTCCCAGAGTTGATGATATATAGACACCTGTCTCACTGATTCTACGATCAAGATTTCCTCAGTGAATCTGGCCTTTGGGACATTCAATTCTCAAACTTTGCTTGCTCCCGGAGCATTTTAACCAGAGTCCATGATCCAACGACACGTGTCCCTCTCAGATCAGTGGTCCTCGTTGACTTTGGGACTTTGACACTTCGGCCTTCGATACTTCATCATGCTAGATCAATGGTCCATGCTCTCCCTTTGATCGACTATTGTTATCAAATCGCGACTTCACGTGTCAGTTTTTTGAACATGAGCCAACCATGACTCTTCCAACTCCTGATATCTAAAATACTCTAGATCAATGGTCCACATCCCTCTATGATCCAATGGTCCAAGTCTTATCAGTATTTCACGTTTCGCGTAGTTGGAGGATTACTCACCTTTGACTTTTCTAGTTCACGAGCTAGCAAAATGATGATCTCTCGCCACGTGTCCTCTAGATCCAACGGTTCAGATATCATCGAGATTTCACATTTCATGGAGTTGGAGGATGGCTCTCATCCATTATTCTCTTTGCAATTATACTGGATCTGACAGTTATTGGTCCTTGGTGCTTAGACCCATCGGATCAGATCTGTACTTCTCCTCTACACTTCCTCTGGTCACTGGACTTTGATCTAATGGACATCGAGTATTCATGATTGGTGATCCAACGACCACTATCACTCCTCTTCCTAATATTTTTCTTTCTCAAATATCTAAGTGTCAAAGGCCACGAACTCTGATCCTTCTACGAGCCTTGATGTGTGGGATCTCATCTATGCATCTCAGAACACTATCTCTCCTAATCTTTGATCTCTTCATATTGTTTTCTTCTTCACTGAGATTTGATCTTTGTTCCTGTTTTTCCATCAATGCACACTCTGATCTTTCCATCAATGAAAAGCACACTCTGCCTGTAAAAATAGCAAAAATATCCCCCTTTGGAATTGATGGAAACCCTAAAAGGTTGCACTATTCTCCAACTATAGCATCCACACCACACCTTTTCTCCCCCTTTGACATCAATGTCAAAGAAAACATGCTCCCCCTGAGCTATTGTAGTACTTGTGGGAGGTATCAGATATTCAACCAATACATACTCCCCTTGACAGGATGGACCCTCTTAGGTTGATAATGGGGTTATGCCCAACTTATGGTGTATATAGTCGAACTGATATTTTTCAAGCGGTTTAGTGAAGATATCAACAATATGATCTTTGGTTGGAATATAATGCAAAGAAACAATAGTGTTGGTCACCTGTTCCCTGAATAAGTGATACTAGATGGGTATATGCTTGGTCTTGGAGTGAAATATAGGGTTCTTTGAGAGACTTATTGCACTGGTATTATTACAATGAATTGGGATCAGTGTAGTATGTTTTACCTCCAAGTATGCAAGTGTCTGAATCATCCACAATACTTGGGTACAACATGTGGCATTTGCAATGTATTCAACTTATGTAGTTGATAAGGAAATGCAGCCTTACTTCTTTCTCAACCATGATACAAGGGAATCTCCTAAGAAGAATGCACCTCCACTCGTTCTTTTCCTTTCATCCACGCAGTTAACCCAATCAACATCTAAATGGATTGATAGTTGAAAATTCTGATTTCTACGATACCATAGGCCATAGTCCATTGCTCCTTTCAAGTAGCTGAATATTATTTTGATAGCTAACAAATGAATTTGTTTAGGTGAAACCTAATACCTTCCTACCATGACAACCACATACATTATGTTTGGATGGGATGTTGTGATGTACAATAGGTTTCCTATCATAGACCTATATGAAGTCTAATCAACATCAGGTGAATCATCATCCTTTCTTAACTTACATCTACTGACCATAGGTGTTCTCATAGGTTTAGAATCTTCCATTTTAAACCTTTCCAACATTTCTCTTAGATATTTTTCTTGAGAAAGAAATATTCCTTTAGACCTATGAGTAATTTGTAGGCTAAGAAAAAATGACAGTTCCCCTATCATAGACATTTCAAATCCAGACTGCATGGCAAAAGCAAACCATTTTACCAATGAAACATTAATACTATCGAAGATAATGTCATATACATAGACCAACATAATGAGAATATCATTACCCTCTGTTTTGATATATAGATTGTTGTCAATTGTTCCTCTCTTGAACCCTTTGCCTTCTAGATACTTATCCAGTCTATGATACCAGGCACAAGGAGCTTGTTTCAGCCCATATAAGTCTTTCTTCAGCTTGCAGACAAAGTCAGGGTTATATGACAGTTGGAAACCCTCTGGTTGTTCCATATAGACTTCTTCTTTTAGATGTCCATTTAGAAAATATGACTTGATATCCATTTGGTATACTTTAAACTATTTATGACAAGAATAGGCAAGAAACATTATAATAGATTCTAATCTTGCTACAAGAACAAATGTTTCATCAAAGTTTAGTCCTTCTATTTGAGCATATCCTTTTCAGACCAATCTAGCCTTATTTCTTACAATATTTCCTTGCTCATTCATCTTATTTTTGTAGACCCATTTGTATCATATTACATTGTTATTTGTTGGCCTAGGAACGAGTTCCCAAGTGTCATTCTTTTCAATCTGGTCCAGTTCCTCATTCATTGATTTTAACCAATTTACATCTTCACTGGCTTCATTGAAGTCCTTAGGTTCCACCATGGATATGAAGGCCATATGTGATTGCTCAGTGTCTTTGATTATCCTTCTCCTAGTTTGTACACCTTTGTCTTTCTCACCAATTATCTGACTTTTAGGATGATTCTTTTGAGTAATTATGGAGGAAGGATTTGATGTTGATCGTTGTCCTGGATCTTCTTCTCTGGGTGTCTCTTCTCCATCTGATTCTTGGACATGTTCATATTTCATTTCAGCTATGTCCTCTGTAGTAGGCTCAATATTGATTACCTCTCTTTCTGGGATTCCATCAACCTTTAAATCAATGCAATCAACTAATTTATGCAATTGTTTATTAAAGCATCTATATCCTTTAGTATTGGTAGCATATCCTAAGAAGATGCCTTCACCAACACTGTCATCATACTTGCCAAGGTTTTCATTAGTATTCGTTATGTAGCACTTACTCCCAAACACTTTGAATTGTTTGATTGAAGAAGGTATTCCATACCATAGTTCATAAGGTGTCTTGTCACTATATGGTCTGAGGTGGGCCTTGTTAAGAATATGGAATGTTGTGTGTATTTAATCTACCTAGTAAGTTTGACCAATGTTCTTCTCATTCATCATTGACTTGGACATTTGTTGAACTGTTATGTTTTGCCTCTCAACTACTACATTTTGATGTGGAGTTCCTGGGATTGTGTATTCTCTCTTGATCCCATGTTTATCATAAAATTCCTTGAACTCACTTGACATAAATTCTCCTCCTTTGTCTGATCTTACTTCCTTTAACCTCTTGCCTATTTGATTCTCAGTTAAAGCCTTAAATATTTTTAATTTCTCAAATGCTTCATCGTTTTCTTTGAGAAAAGCAACCCAAGAAAGTCTGGAGTAATCATCAATGATCATCATAAAGTAGTTTTCCTTCCCTACGCCTTCCTATATTGATGGTCCACATAAATCCATCTGAACTAATTGGAGTGGTTTCTTTGTTGAAGTAGAGCTCTTGGATTTAAACTGTGTCCTTGTTAGCTTTCCTACTTGGCAGGGTTTACACACAGAATCTTGTGGCTTTGATATTCTTGGAAGATCTTTTACTACCTCAAGATTTTTGATCTTGATTAAGTGGTAAAAGTTTAGATGTCCAAGTCTCCTATGCCACAATCATATTTCATCATGTTTTCTTAGATGAAACTCTTATTTATCTTCTTTCATCACATATACATTATTTTTTTTCCTTATGCCTTTAGCCACCACTTATCCTGACTTTACAGACTTTATCTTATAATCCTTGGAAGTGAACACCACTTCACATCCTCTGTCACACATTTCACTTACATTGAGCAAATTATGTTTCAGCCTATCTACAAGAAGAACTTCCTAAGATTTTCCTTTACCATTACTTAAACTTACCATCCCTTTACCCTGGATTTTACCCGGTTCATCATTTCCAAAGGTTACATTTCTTGTTTTTCTTTTACTTATAGACATAAACTTATCCTTGTCTCTAGTCATGTTCTTAGAACATCCACTGTCTATATACTAGGGGTATTTTTTTTTTTGAGCTAAAAATACTAGACCATATTTTTCATTGTCTTTCTTTTTCCATGTGTTGGTATTTCTAGCTAAAGAATATCCTTTGATCTGCCTTGTACTTCTTCAAATGGCAGTTTGCAGCTTTGTGGCCGAATTTGTGATAGTTATAAAATTCGAGCTCATTGTTTAGTAGGTCAAAGTGATTGGTGCTACTTTTTCTATTCATTGGCTTCTTAGTTCTATGTTGTAAATATTGTTTATTTCTTAACCTCCTCAGTTGCATGTCTCTAAAATTAATTTGACGGTTTACAATCTTATGACCAAAATTAGAACAATAAAAACAATAGCCATGAAATAAATTTTTGTACCAGAAGTATGGCCTTATTCTTGGCATTTGTTTCTCCATCTTCTGATCTCTTTATTTTTTATCAGGGATCATATTGTCTTTATTAGCTTTAGGTGACAGAGTACTCTCATGGTCTGATTATCTGCTGACTTGGAACTTCATCATCTTTACTAGCTCTTTGCTTTCTAGTTGATTTCTGATTGAACCATTTACATAGCCTAAACCAGTCTTCAACAACATATATCGCTGTTTTCTCATAATGTCATCTAGTTCTGTTGTGGCTTTAATGCTTGGAAGATTTTGAATATACAATGTTTTAAACCTCTCCATCTCTTTTCTAGTTTTTACTACCTCTTCTTCCAAGGCTTCACATCTTGCCTTCTTTTATGATAATTGTTGTTTCAAAATGTCCTCTATTTTCTTTGCCTCTTCTAATTCCACTTTTAGCAGGGAAAAGTCTTCATTAGGCTCTTTATTGTCTTTCTCAAACTGTATCAACAATTGTTTTTGTTTTTTCTTCTTAGATATGTGTTAAGAACCAAATATCAGTATAGCATAGAAAAATCTCAGAAAAAGTACTCAACGCCTTGAAAAAGAGATAATTTCAGATAATAAGCCTCTTCGAGGGGGAAACCTCCTCTTACCCCACTTAAATGTTCAAGTACAAGATGATTCCAAATGAAAATGTCTCCTTGGTATATATAGGAGACTAGGAGGTATAATTACAACTAATGGAATAAAGTCGACATAAATAAAATAACAATACTAATCTAATATGCCCCAATTAAGGGGTAATGAGCCAATATTAGGGCTTAACATGCCCCTCCCCTTGAGACAATTGTTGTCCACAACACTTGAGTAAATCTAGATGCTTTTGTATAAAAGAATCATCTTCCCAAGTGGAATCTTCAGCCGGTAGTTTCCTCCATTTAATGAGATACTATGAAATGGATCTATTCCTCAGCTGGCGAATTCTTGTGTCAGTGATGGCTTCAGGCTCCATATGATTTTTTCTTCCTCTTCAAGTTCTGGCAATATAGTTTGAACTAGGATCTTGTCGCCTATAACCTTCTTTAAGCATTAAACATGAAAAACTGGGTGTACTCGTGAAGATGCAGGCAACTCCAATTTGTATGCCATAGTACCAATATTTTGCAACACCTTATAAGGGCCATAGTGCTTTGGTGATAATTTATTATCCTTCTTGGCTTTCTTGAGGGACATATGTTTGTATGGTTGTAGTCTTAAAAACACCCAATCCCCTACTTCAAAACTGCTTTCACTATGATGTTGATCTACTTGTTGTTTCATGTGATTCTATGCCATGGTCAGATTGTCCTTTAAGATTTGGAGAACTTGTTGTTGATTCTCGATGTGATCTTCCACTACTTGAACCTTAGATTTTTATTTTAGAGAAGAAGTGATGGAAGGAGGGTGGTATCCATAAAGTGCCATAAATGGTGTCATTTTTGTTGC
>ML779776.1:322871-337684 GCA_009831015.1 Picea engelmannii | reverse complement strand
TGGCCTTCATGAGTTCAGAATGTTGTTTTTGGGATATCTTCTTCCTTCATTCTGATTTGATGATACCCTGAACGAAGATCCAATTTTGTGAAATAGATTGCTCCATGTAGTTCATCTAACAATTCATCAATGACGGGAATGGGGAACTTATCTTTAATAGTGACCTTGTTTACCTCTCTATAATCTGGACACATACACCATGAGCTATCTTTCTTGAATACCATTACCACTGGTGTAGAGTAAGAACCTTGGCCAAGTCTAATAATGCCAACCTCTAACATTTCTTCAACCATGCACTCAATTTCACTCTTCTGAGCATAAGGGTATTTGTATGGCCTAATTTCACTCAATTTCTTTTACTTACAATGAAAATTTCATGAGAAGTTCTTGAAAATTAAAAGCCATTGTTCCTAATGATTATAATCATTGGACTATTCATTACATATTCCCCCATAGTAAGATTGATCTTATTGCATTTTTCTGAGCAATTGATAGTTCCTCCATCTGCAATCATTACTTGAAACTCTGGCACTAGATATACAAAGCAATTGAGAGCTTTGGCTAATTTATAGTGAATGAAATTATGAGTACTGCCATAATCAATTAGGACTATTACCTTTTTCTTTTTGATGTATCCTTCGATCTTGAGTGTTTGAGGAGTGTTAATTCCAGCCAATGCATTACACGATATCATGGGAGTCAACTCTTTAGACGAAATTTCTTCTACGTTTTCATCTTGAGATGGTTCTTGTTCTTGTTCTTCTTCCTCTTCACAATCTATGTAGAATAATTTCTTCTCACCACACTTATGTCCCTTACTGTACTTGCTGTCACATTTAAAGAATAAACCTTTTTCTTTTCTTTCCTCCAATTGTTGAGGTGTCAACCTTAAAGGTTGAGGTGTTTTAGAATAAGGATCATTGTTCTCTCTATAGATGTTAGGATTGGTCCTTCTAGTAACCATAGCCATATTTTTACTTTCAACATTTCTTGCCACCTTAAATGCATTCTCCAATGATTTGGGTTCCCAAAGGCGAACCTCACGTTGAATTTTATCCTTTAAATTTAATATGAATACATCAATAAATTTCTCATATGGAATATCGATTACCTTTATATTCAATCTTTGGAAGTTCTCAATGTGCTCAGTAACTGAACCCTTTTTCTTGAGATTTATCAATTGGCTAAAGAAGGTATTGCTGCTTGTATCCTCATAGTGTGCTATCATTTCTTCCGTGAAAATTGTCCAAGTGACAAGTGATTTGTGAGAAAAAAGCCATCAATACCATACAAATTGATTAGGTTCTAAATATAAAGAAGTGATTCATACCTTTTGTGTATGTGGCACATTATGTAGATCAAAGAATTGCTCCATCTGAAGTATCTGTGTGATTGGGTCCTTGCCATCAAACTTCCTCATATCGATCTTAGGAACGTGGTTGGTCTTCAACCCAAAGCTGGAGTTTCTCCATTCTTGATTCACCTTCCTTGTGTCCTCATCATGAATTTCATGGGATGCATTTTCACTTTCAGGTGTCTTCTCTGTTATGAACTTTTTCAATACTTCCATGATCTCCTCTTTTAAACCATCCATCTTTGCCTCCAACTTAGCTTCCATATATTGTATTTCATCTTTTGTTACTATATTATTTTATAAATAATTTATGTCCCTATGCATTTCTTCACCTTAATCAAGATTACAAGTAGGATTGTCTGGAGGCTTATTTGGTGTAGAAGTTCCCTTTTTAGGTGGCATGTTGGCCAAGTATCACTTTTGAACCTTGATTTTGAGGTGGTTCTGATAGACAATATTTATTCTATTGTATCTCCCAAGTTTCGACCCTTCTGGGTATGAATCTTTATTTTATGTATTTCTCTGATATTTATTCTCTGTAATGCCACATGTTTGATCAAAATTGGATGTTCCAAGTGGAATTTACGATAACTTCCCCACAACTTTCCTCTTTTTTTCCTTTCCAGGAGATATCACTTGTATAGCGTTCCCCGCACAAAATAATTGATATAAAATTCTGAAACTCATACCAAAAATACTACATAATGTCCACAATCCAATGAAACCAATCCCACTCAATTTGGATACTCTAGGAAGAAGTTATGATTTTTTTACCTCGAACACCTTCTTGAGACTAGTCAATAGGACTAGTCAAATACCCTATCTTACATAGGGTGTATGTACAAATTTAAGATGAACTAGAAGATGAAAGTTTTACCAAGGATACCTTACTAATGTTTGTGAATATACTTCAGAGTTCAGGTTCTGAAACGTTACAGAAAATTTGTTATAGAAAACGTTCTGCAATGACTGAGTTCAAGATGATTCAAAAACCCTATCTTGTACAGGTTGTATCTCCGAGAGTATAAGGCCTCAGGAGCTGAAATTTTAACCCAACGTACCTTGATCCATCTACTAAATAGATTCAAAGATGTTCCTTCTGAAACATTGTAGAAAAAAAGTAATAGCAAAAATTCCAAGGTGTCTCAGATGTAACAACGAAACCCCAAGACCTTGAGCTCTGATACCATATGTTAAGAACCAAATATCAATATAGCATAGAAAAACCTCAGAAAAAGTACTCAATGCCTTGAAAAAGAGATATATTCAGATAATAATCCTCTTTGAGGGGGAAACCTCCTTTTACCCCACTTAAATGTTCAAGTACAAGATGATTCCAAATGAAAATGTCTCCTTGGTATATATAGGAGGCAAGGAGGTATAATTACAACTAATGGAATAAAGACGACATAAATAAAATAACATTACTAATCTAATATGCCCCAATTAAGTGGTAATGATCCAATATTAGGGCTTAACAATATGAGTCTAGCAATTTCTTCTAGAGAACTGATCAGTTCTCCTTCCAAGTCAAGCACAGTTTCTTCATCGTCAACATTAATTCCTGTGTTTTTATTATCATAATCCTATTGGGCCATAAGAATAAATTCATTAACCTTATCTTCACACGAGGAGTCACTATCTGTGTCTTCTGAAGAGTCATCATTGTTTACACATAAACTTTTATTTTTACCAAATATCTTGGGTTTGAAATTCTTTTCTCCTTTAGAATTTTGATCCTCCTTCTTGTGTGGACACTTAGATGCAAAGTGGCCTATATTTCCACAGTTAAAACATTTGAAGTGAAATTTTCCTTGGTAGTTGCTTAATCCTTTCTTTAGTCTTCTTGCAAATTTTGCTTCAATTTCATCAGGCTCAAAATCCTCATTCTTATCATCTTTAAATGATGCTTCTCTAGAAGTAGATTTATCTTTACCTATCCTCATTTCATATGCAATCAACATTCCTAGAAGTTGATCAAAAGGTAGATTTTTTAGACCATTAAGTTCTTCTATAGAAGAGACCTTTCGGTTGAACCTATCTGGAAAAGATATTAAAATCTTTTGGACTAAATCTATGTCTTCAAACTTCTCACCAAGACTCTTCATGGCATTCACTCGTTATTCAACTCTCAAAAAATACTTCCCAATAGTTTCATCCTATTTCATATTTAGTTTTTCAAACTATAATCTGTAGGTTTGAATCTTGGCATCCTTTACCTTCTCATTACCTTCATAACTACTAATGCGTTTGTCCCACATTTCTTTGGCAGTTTATAAGTGCATAATTTTTACAAATTCTACTTCTCCCATCCCACTTAGAATAACATTCATAGCCTTAGCGTTGAAGTTGATTCTATCTTGTCATCCTTATTAGCTAGTACAACTGGATTTACACAGTCAGTCTCTACCACATCTCAGACATCTGCACCTAAATCCATTATGTAGTTTCTCATCCTAATTTTCCAGAAGGAAAAGTTTGTTCCATTGAACAGGGGGGTCTTATTGGTTGAAGTTCCTTCATTGCTTGACATGTTTAAGCTTACCGATCTACCTTTAAATAAAAGGAACCGGCTCTGATACCAATTGTTGGACAACTGAGAGGGGGAGGTGAAACAATTGTTACTGTGCTTAAACAATTATGCCCATTTTAAACTCTTTACAAAAAACTTAATGATGATCACAATGATGTAGGGAATTAAGCAATAGAATATTAAACATCAATCACACACATGAATTATATAGAGATAGATATTTCCTGAGGAAACCCATAAAGGGAAAAAACTCTTCTTTTTGATATGATAAGTAATATTTATTTTCTTTACATTATCATTCTTATGAGATCAAACTCCTCTTGAGGCTACAACCTCTGTTTTACAAGAAACAACTTGTTCAAAACACCAACTCTTTGGTTTCTCTAGAACCCACTATAAGGAAGCACCAACTCCCTGAGTGTTCCAGCACCAACTTCCAGTCTCACAGGCACCAACATGTATAACAGAGAAAAATAGTTCTCCCTTTCACCACCCTACCACCTTGGTTTTTCTGGATTCAACCAAATGGAAGCTACAACTCCCCATGTTCAAGCACCCACTTGAAAATCTGAGGACACCAATCCTCCCAAGAACCTCCCTACCACCCTGAAATATAAATCTTTTCTTTTTAAAATTTTATCATATTGATACAACATTTATCTATGGCTTACCAGTCTCATCATTGTTTTGCTACACTTCTCTACTCTGCTTGCATCAGTGTCTCTCTCCTCGCCTCTCTTATGCTTTCTGTTATTCTCTCAGATATGTGTTTCTTTTCCATTCGTCTTTAGTGCTTCACCTCCTGCACACCGCATACTTATACCCACATGAATAACACTCAACAACATCACCTATCTCTTCTTTGTTTTGTGTTTTTATACTTTCTGTGCACCTTCTCATACTTCATGCGCTATGCCACTACATACTCTTCACTGCATCATTGTTCTACCCTAAACTTTGTTCACTAAAACTCCTCCTCACTCCTACATATCTCAATAGCATAATTACTTCACTTCTCTATTTTGCATTATTTTCTCACGTCGATTCATCTCATGATCATCATGGCCACTCTTCATCTTCTCTGGTGGTTCTGTTCCTTGTGAGTTCATCATCAGTGGCCATTATGCTGAGATTTCTTAGCTTCTATGGAAGTCGAGACTCTTCGTCTTCTCTATCAGTTACATCCAATCAAATATGGCTTCTTGGGCTTCTATCCCCTTCCTTCGTGTGACCACTAAAGGTGACCAAGAACTTATTCAAAAAGGCACTTCCTAATTTCTGTCTAGTGAGCGCTGGCTCCATTTCACAATATGACCTTGGGGTATGATATTGATGTGACCAAGAGATTGCGGGTGTGTCCAAAGGTGGTTTATACCAACCTAATTTTCACCCCGCAATTCACCATGAGCCTCCATGTGTCCTTTCTCCAAAAATCGTGGTTTCGATTGCGGCCCGCTTACGAAACATTAAGGCCCGAGCATGTTATGGCCCCACAATGGAGCTTGACCATTGATCTAATGATATTTTTGGTGCTCTTGAAAGGAAGGTTCATATCTATCCTCTTGAGTCCACAGACTAGATCTTTCCTTCCTCCATCAATGACTGAGGTTTCCTTCGTGATCTGGGCTTCGGGAGTTGTAAGTCTCAAACCCTGTTGATGCTTACTGGATATCTTCATGAATGGAATTTCTCCTGACATCTATATCTTCAATCAACATCTATAAATTATTTCCTTTGTCCACGCGTAATCCTTAGTCTCAAAGTTCATAAGACATGTGTACTTGTTGACATGGTTTCCCATATGCCCTTTGTTGGTGTTGTCTACCACATTTCCTTGAGGATGAGATTTATTGACATATATCTCTCTAATCTAATGGTCATTGTCTGATCTCCAGATCTAACGGTTGACATAACTTCACATTCCAGGAATTTCAAACCTCAAACCTTTGTTTCTTCCATACAACAATCTCCCAGAGATGATGATCTATAGACACATGTCTCCCTGATTCTACAATCAGGATTTCCTCTACGAATCTGGCCTTCGGGACTTTTAATTCTCAAACTTTGCTTGCTCCTGGAGAATTTCACCCATAGTCCATGATCCAAAAACATGTGTCCCTCTTAGATTAATGGTCCTCATTCACTTTGGGACTTCGACACTTAGTCATGCCATATCAATGGTCCACGCTCTCCCTTTCATCAGTGGTTGTGATCAAATCGCGACTTCGTGTGTCGGGTGTTTGAACATGAGCCAAACCTAGCTCTTCCAACTCCCGATATCCTAGATACTTTATATCAATGGTCCACATCCATCTATGATCCAATGGTCCAAGTCTTATTGGGATTTCACGTTTCACATAGTTGGAGGAATACTCACCTTGGACTTTTCTAGTTTGCGAGTCAGCGAAATGTTGATCTCTCACCACGTGTCCTATGGATCCAACGGTTTAGATCTCATCATGATTTCTCTTTTCGTGGAGTTGGAGGATGGCTCTCTTCCATTATCCTCTTCACAGTTATACTATATCTGACGAATGTTGGTCCTCGGTGCTCAGACCCAACGGATCAGATCTGTACTTCTCCTCTACACTTCCTCTGGCCACTGGAATATGATCTAATGGACATCGGGTATTCAAGATTGGTGATCCAACGACCACTGTCTCTCCTCCTCCTGATATTTGGCTTTCTCAAATCTCTAAGTGTCAAAGGCCATGACCTATGATCCTTCTCTGAGCCTTGATGTATGGGATCTCATCTGCGTGTCTCAGAACGCTATCTCTCCTGAGCTTTGATCTCTGCATATTGTTTTCTTCTTCACTGTGATTTGATCTCTATTCCTATTTTTCCATCGATGGACACTCTGATCTTTCCATCAATGAAAAACACACTCTGCCTGTAAACATTCCAACAAAGACATCAGTTTATAGCTGTAGCATTCTTGATTTGTTGCTAGCTTTCATTTGTAGCATTCCTGGTTTGTTTCTACCTATGTGACTTTAGCGATCATGGGAGATCATATTGTACTCCATTGTATAAATATATTTTATACATTGATTTTGAGACTAGTTTTACTGGACCTCATTCGTGACTATGATAGCCTCTGGCATGTAGCCACTTTCGTATTGCCTATTCATGGCCACAAACAATTGTTTGGTATATTTTCACATGGATCTGCAGTGTAGTTCAAATTGGAAGCCATGTGCACAAAGTTAGTGTAGACCATAATCAAAAAATAGTTCTTCCAACTGGGTCCCCATTACTCCACATCTGGGTATTATAATGTATTTCGACCATTGCAGATATTCCTTTGACCTCACACATTAGGGGGCATCTGTTATAGAAATATTTGTATCATCCTATGCAAACTTGCACAGAAGGTGTTTTTCCATTTCCCTATGCATACTTGAAGTCCCTTTTTTCAAATCCCAGAGATAAAACATTATTTTTCCACATATACATGCCCTACCTATTGTACAACATGCGTATATGCAGGTTGCACCACTACAACATGCGTACATCAGGTCTTGTTCTCAAAATTAAAAAATGGTGTCGGGTTTCCATGTCACATCACGATATCCATGATCCTTGACCTTCCATATACTGGAAACATTCTGACTCAGCCTTTTAGTTCCACTTGAAGGATATAAATGGGCCAAATTTGAGCTATTGAAAAGGGGAGAAGAATTCAACTTTGAGATAAAAGTTACTCTAGATAAATTATTCACTTCATAGTGAGTTTGCATCCCTTTATCCTTTTAAATATAAACACAATGTTCGGCCCCCAAGCTCTTCCCTACTTGATTGAGAACCTCATTGTATCTCTTATATGAGTTTTCCTTTGGTGGAGGATTGAAGTGGTGGAGGCCTAGCTAGAAGGGACTTAGTTTCTCGGTTCTGAATCGTGCTGACACAGAAGTTTGTAATTCATTTACTTCTGTTGATTACCTTTTAATAGAAATACTCTTTTATCATCCAATTAATATCTTTCAAATATTTGAATTTTTATTTCGTGGGTGTATTTTTTATGAATGTTGATGGATTATGCTATTGAATGTGCTAACATTGTATTTTATCACCATATGTTTGTGTTTCTTGGTTGTTGAGGAGATGTTGCAGGTGTATTGCTTTGATTCAAGTTCTCAATGGTGGAATTCATCAAACATATGGATGAGGTATGCCTTTTATCTTGTCTTTCTAGCACATTTGTTTATATAGCATACTTGAGATTAGAGTTGATTTCTGCAGTCATTTTCATCTGTTGGGGTTTACCCCTAGCCATAGAGAGATTTTCCTCGTAACATATTCCTCGTCACCAAGCTTGATACTTCATATATATCACATGGATCAAGTGTGTATTATTCTTGGGCATGGAAATTATTCATACTTTCATATATATTCCATGGGTTCACAGTGTACCTGATTTGGTGGCCATGCCTAGATCACTCCTAAGCATGGGTATGCCTGACTTGGGAATAAAATGCTCTTACTTGATCTCCGCTGACCATTTTTGTTGTTCGATCAGTTGTCTGGGAGCCTTCATTTGGATCTACTTCAATTAATCCTCACCTCTCAGAGTTATAATGTATTTTGGCCATTAGTTTCCCTTTTGACCTGACACATTAGGGGGCATATTTTATACCACAATTTGTGATACCATTTGCATTCTAAGATGGATTAGTCCTTGTCCATAACTTTCTATCTTAAAAAACAAGTTCCCTTATCAAATTCACTTAAAAATTAGTGATTTTTATTATATTTGTGGGCCACCTTGGTGCAACACGTGGAAATCCACACCTTGCTAGTGTAAATTTCACAGATTCCCTTAAAAAATGAGAAAAATAAAATAATTCTGCATTTTCGGGTGGGGTTTTTTGTTGGGCTCGTTTACCAAAATCCCTAATCCTGTACCAAGCATAATTCAACCTTCTTAACTTATTGAGGATGGTATAAAGGAAACTTTGGGGGCATGGATGAGAAGGACAACTTAGGTGCAAAGTTATGTTGAAGAAATTGCAAGTCTCCCTATTTCCCTTCATCCTCTGAGTAACAACTCTATAACCTAGAACCCTTGTTCCAAATTTCCTTCATTTTCATCATATGACCATAAGGTGTGTTCCTATCCTTATTGGGTCATCAAGGAAGGGAAATATTGTTGAGTGATGCTTGAAGGACTCTTTAAAGGAACTTGGCCAGTTGGCTTCAAGGCAGTGTCAATGATTGGAGTTAGGTTGTAACCATTTCTTTTTTGTTTCTAATCAATAGTTTTATTTTCCCCGTACTTATGTAATATTGATTCAATTTGTTTATGTGTGTCTGATTAATCTTCATATTCGAATCTAAATATCAGTTACTTGTATGATTTTATGCTATAACTACCTTTTTGAAAAACTTTATTTTTCTTATTTTGTACAATAACTCAAGAAAGAGTCAAGAGAAGTACTAAGGTTGAGAGTGGGGAACGACACCGAATGTAAGGATAAGAGGTGTGAACCTCTCTTCCCTCTCTCATAAAGTAGTAATTTCATTACAAGTTTTATGTGTCAGTTAGGGTTTTGTATTTTACTTGGTCAATCTATGTTGTGACATGAGCCAAAGTCATGGGGGGGAAATCCCATAACAACAGGATACAAGAGATTCATCCCTTGTGTTATTCCTTAGTCCCTGCTTATTTTTTTGTGCATATATTCTTTTAAAAATACATACCTCTCATTCCATGGCTTCTTGTATCAGATCCCCATTAATAAAATATCAAGAAACACGTTTTATGACATGTACAATGTGATTGTGTGTTATTTAGCTTATGATGTTAACATGATTTCCTTTGAATGTATGACCACTTCATGATTTCCTCTGAATGTATGACCACTTCATGTAATTTTTTCATGTGTTTAATGATGTGTGGAGGGTACCTCCATTGATTTAAGTATATGGAAATTTTTTATTGTTTGATGCATACTTTAATGATCTGATATCTTTGTCAAGACTATTAAATTATTAACTTCTCAACATGTCATTGTTTCCATATGCTGCGAGATTCACCATAGAGTTGCCTCACATGTATATCTTGTATTTCTTCCTTTCCTCCCTTTCTGAAACTTAAATCAATCTTTTTGAAGAATTCATGGACACATGCCTCTTCATGTTGAATTAATTGATATTGGTTCTTATATTGTTTGAGGGCCAAGATTTCTATAAGAGACAGAAAGAAATTGCCCCAAAATTTTGCATAAATTATGTTGAAAATAAACATGGCTTCAATATTTGTCATAGGTATTACCCCCTGGGATGTCTCGACATAGTTCCATTTACATCTTAGAACATATTGAGGGATAACATCCAAAATGACACCATTGTTAGGGAACAAAATTCAAAAGTATGTTTCCCTGGGGATACACCATTGTAGATCTGGTACTTAGAGGTGAACGAATTTCATACACCTACTTGTTAAGTAATTTCACTTGGTGACTCTACAATAAGAATATCTGGCATCCAATAGAAGATATACCCAAAGCAATCCATATCATGAGCATACTATAGTATACTTAGACCTTGAGAAGCTCATGACCTGGAGAAGTATTATAGAACGTTAAGTATTTTCACATCCAAGTAACCCTAATTTGGGAGATTCTCATTTTGTTGTTCAAGTAGGTAGTGAATATTCAAAGCTTGTTGATATATATGTTGACTATATTTCTCTTGCTAAGATACCTATTGAACCTTTAATATATCTACGTAATTCTCCTTTAGGATTTTGTGAAGAAGTGAGTTCCTATTTTAAAATCTTTCTTAGAAACCCTATTATCCCTCCATCTATTCAATCCATAATGTCATTTTACCTCATGGATAATTTAGGAGGAGGGAGAGTCAAGGGAAATCAACTTCCCCCACCACCTTTTAATCTCTAGGCCATGGCCCGATTTGGGTATTTAAATATAGATTCTCATGTCCATGACCTAAATGAAAATACTTAAAGTTGTTACCCAAATAAAATGGTGAACCAACTCTTTTCATTCAAGAACACCTATCATCCCTCCGATATTTCATTGATAACCTATTTGTGGAGCATGAATATGTATTCATGTGGTTATTTTTTCAAACACTAGAGGGAGATGTTCGCAAATGTTTCAAATAACTCCCCACTTCCTAAATTGATAGTTGGAAGGCTCTTGAATCCGCATTCATGAAAAAGTGGGGGGAAAAGAGGGACAACATGTATTACTTGACCAAATTTGGCTCCCTCAATATGAAACCACACAAGTTTGTTGTCGACTTCAACATAACTTTTAAAAATTTGTACAACAAGATTCCCATAGAAATAAATCCTCTACAACAAGCAACTAAAGTCACATATGCTAGGGCATTTGATGCAAACGTTTCCATGGAATTAAGAGAAATAAGAAGCTCCAATTTTCTCATAATGCAGGATGATGATATAATCATTGAGGGAAATATGATTGCATTAGGTAAAATGAATCAAAAGGATAATCAAATAGAAAAGAATAATATCATATAAGACAATGACCCCTTCAACCAAACTAAAGATGCTCACGATGAAAAAATGGATGACATGTCTATACTAATAAGGAATATGAATAATAAGATGTCTAGATTTGAAATGGATAATGGGAATGATAATTAAGTCCCTCAAGAGGGAGGGGTGAGTAACCCTAACCAATTTAGGATTCCGTTCAATCCTCAATTCATGAGGAGCGAAAGGAGAAATGATGAGCAACCTATTTAGCCCCTTGCTCAAATTGATGAGAAGAACGACCTGGTAGAAGAAGAAACATATGAAGGATACATTGATAATCCAAAGGACATACACCTATTGCAAGAGGAAAATAATACAATGCATCTAACTCATTATTATTATGAATATTCTCTCAACACTAGAAAGTGAAACCCCAAAAAGGAGTCTGATGAGGAAGTATTGTTCTCTTCTTAGTATAGGATGTTTGTTGATCCTCTCCAAGATGAAATGCATAGGAAATATGATCTTAGGCCTTGACAAAGGAATTTAAGCCATGCCATCCAACCACATCCTACGAAACCTAGTCCAAGTCTTTCTAAGAATAAATTAAAAGAACTAAAAAATCCTATCAAGGCTAATGAAGTTGGTGAAACTTCAAGAATAGAAAACGAGGTAAAGGAGCTTGAGGAATTTGTTTCACCATTCAATTTTGATAAAGAGATTTCCAAAATCATGATATTGGTCACATTGGATGAATTGGATAAAAATCCATTATACCACAAGAAGATTGAAAAGGTCATACATGGAAAATTCCCATTAGGTCCACGTGAAACTGTGAATTTACAAGATGAATCTCCTACTATAGTGATTGATCCTCATATAGATGACAAAGAGGACATAGTTGCACCTTTCTATGTAACTTTGAATATCCATCACAATATGCTACATAATTGTATGCTTGGCTCTGGTGCATCTCATAATCTCATTTCAAAGGTAGTAATGGAGAAATTGGGGTGATAAATAACCAAGCCATATAGTGATCTCTACTCCTTTGATTCTAGGAAAGTAAAGTGTGATGGATTTATTAATTACATGGTAGTCATGATGGCTCCACTGGTTGTTAAGAGAATTATGATGCATGTGGTGGTAGCTGATGTACTTGTAAACTATGGGATGTTGTTATCTAGAACTTGGGCCAGAAATCTAGGAGGTACAACACAGATGGACATGACCTATGCTATTGTACCAGTCTTTGGGGGAGAGAACAAGAGGTTATACAGACAAAAAATGTTTTCCTATGTAGTTATTGATCAAAACAATTTTGTAAAACATCCCATATATGCTTCTTATGAAGATCTGGGTTGTTCCATACTCTTAGTAAATAAATAATGCCATGAGGCTCTAGATTCAAAAAATATTATGGTAAGATTTTCCCAATAAATAAAAGGTATATGGAGAATGTCATTTGATGGGGAGTATTCAAAAGAAAAACTAGGAGCTGGAGTGGTCCTCATTTCCTCCCAAAAAGAAGAAATCATTTTTTCGTACAAATTGGAATTTGAAGCTGCTAATAATGTAGTTGAATATGAGGCCCTAATCCTAGGTTTGGAAGAATAAAGGAAATTTCAGATGAATGAGTTTGTAGCCTTTGGAGATTCAAAAATTTTGGTTCAACAAATCAAAGGTAGCTATCAAAAAAGGCACCCCGGATTGAGAGCCTACAGAAATCAGGTATGGGATTCGATTGACATTTTTGACAAAGCCTTCAATATCATTGTTGTTTCAATAGAATTTAACCTCCAATATGATTCTTTAGTAGTAGAAGCCAATACTTTCAAAATCCCTACCTCTCCTTTGATGAGATATGAGATTGATATGATGTATAGACCCTCCATTCCTGATAATGTAAAGTACTGGAAAGTCTTTGAAAATGAGGAACAAATAAAAGATTCCTAGAGTTTTTACGTGAACACATATGTAGAGTCAAATGGTTGAGAAAAAGATGAAATTGTGGCTGAAGTAGAGAGATAAATGACTTGTGAGTTCAATGAGTACATGGTTGGTTGGATATAAAGTCCTCCATGAAAAAGTAATTTCATTCCTAAGGGATTGGTCGCTCTGGAGCATCTTTTTGATAGAAATGATGTGCCTATAAATCCTATTGTCATGCCCATATATTATAAGGATGAAGAATGCAACATTGGGACCGACAAAGAGACAACATTTATAAAGTTTTCTAAAGACATTTTCCCCAAACACAAAGTTGAATACTTGTAGTTTTTCAAGGAGTCCATGGATGTGTTTGCTTGGAAGTATGAATATGTGAAGACCTATGATACAAATATTATACAACACAATATACCACTCAAACCTGGTACTAATCCCTTTAGAAAGAATTTGAGACCATTGAAAAGGAGGTAACGAATCAACTGAATTCTCAAATCATTGTTCCTTTTAGGTATTACGAATGAGTTGCAAATTTGGTCCCAGTAAGGAAGAAAAGTGGAGAGATACAACTCTGTGTGGAGTTCCGAAACCTGAAAAAATGATCTCTAAATGAAAATTACCCTCTACCCAAAATGAATCATATACTTCATAAAGTGGTGTGGGGAAATAGAATTTCCATGATGGATGGTTTCTCAGGATATAATCATGTAGAAATGCATCCTAATGACAGAGAAAAAAAAAATTCACTACTCCATGGGGAACCTTCATGTATGATAAGATCCCCTTTGGTTTGATGACTGAAGAAGCTACATTTGAGTGAGCCATGGATATATATTTGGTATGGGAGAAGGAAAAATTCATTATCATATATATATATATATATATATATATATATATATATATGATTGTCTTCTCCAAGCAAGATGAGGAACACATAGAGCGATTGGAGCACACCTTTGTGAAATGTAGGAATCTTGGCCTCTCTCCGAATCAAAAGAATTCATACTTTTCCATGACTGAGGGTAAACTATTGGGCCACATAGTATCAAAGGAAGGGGTAAAAATATATCTAGAGAGGGTAGAAGCAATAAATCATATTTCCATACCTAGAAATACAAATGAAGTATAATCTTTCCTAGGCATAATCAACTTCGTGAGAAGATTTGTTCCTAGCCTTGTTGAGATAGTCAGGAATATCACTGATATGTTAAAAAAAAACATGAAGTAAAGCGTACCCCTGAGGCCAGGAAATATTTCCAAACAATCAAAGAAACATTAGAAAAATCACCAATTTTAGTCAACCCAAATTATGATAAGAATTTGTTTATGTTTTATTTTTCTTATGAACACAACATGGTTATTGTCTCATTGCTGAAAAATTATGAAGGTTGGGAGAAACATTTATCCTTTTTCAACAGATCCTTGAGAGATGTTGATTTATGATATAGTAGGTTGGAGAAACAATGATATGACCTTATTAAATAATTGAAATCCTTTAGAGAATATAT
>ML779776.1:293340-313568 GCA_009831015.1 Picea engelmannii | reverse complement strand
CTTGGGCTTGTAAATTAAAAAATGATAAGCATTGCAATATGATATATCAAATTGCATTGAACAATCATTTTTTAATTTACAAGCCCAAGGAATGGCTCCTTGGATAAGGGTGCCTAATTAATGAAATGTTAATAAGCACATCTCTTCAAAATATGACATGATAATCATTGAAGTGCATTGATATGAATATCCTTCACAAACCCACTATCATTCTTTAATTTGCAAGCTCAAGGAATGGCGCCTTGGATCAAGTATCCCCAATTAATGAAATTGTTTCATCAATAATCTTTACATAAAATGAATTTAATGTCGTAAAAAACAATTATATTTTCTTCAAACGAGTAGAAAAATAAAGAATCACCCACAACAAACATTCCTTAATTTCACAACAATCATTCCTTAATTTGCAAGATCAAGGAATGGCTGCTTCGATCAAGTGCCCCTAATTAATAACATTGTTCAATAAGTACTATTTACATAAAATGAATTTAATTTCATAAAAAACAATTATATTTTCCTCAAACCAATAGAAAAATAAATAATGAAATTTGTCTTTAAAAAAAATAAAAATTAAAAAATTTCAAATGTAATGGCAAAAAACATTCAACATTTTGTTTTCAAAACATTCTTGCATTCAACCTGAAATCTTAATAAATTCATTTTAAATATCGTTTGGAATTACATGAACTATAAGCTCATGTGAATACGAGATTTGCTTTCGGTTCTTCAATTTCACTTTAGTTTCACCAAGATCAAGCAATGAATGGTTTATCTAATATCACATCCATGAATTTATAAAAGAAGTTGAAAGTGCACTTCTCAATCTTATTTGAAATCTCTCTTGAAATCGCTTTTTACACTTGTAAAGAGGAGGCTAAAAATTTAGTTTCGAAGTGAAAGAACAAAATCCTTTTACTAAAAATCCTCAAGAATAAAATTAAAATGATCATATTAAATACAAAGCTTCAAATGAAATGGAAATTCCAATATTCATTTAAATATTGTTTTTAATTTATATTCAAACATAATATACGTTTCCAAAACTATTTTTGAATTTCAATGGTTCTGCTTTTCTTTGTTTGGGTATGCTTGGAGTTTGAAGAAGAGGCATGTTCTTCTTTCAAAAGTATGCAATTTCAATTCGAATTGGTAGATTACATATTATTTCCTAACCAAGCATTCGTTTGAATCATTATATCACCTTTATCCATCAAATCATTGAGAATAATGATGAACATATGTAGTGTACCTTAATAGATATGAAAATAGAAGATATACATTAACTTGAGAATAACATAATAGATCTACACAATAAACAACAAGTGAATGAACAAAAGAATGTAGAGAAAACAAATAATGTAGGGTAAAAATATTAATTATTACTTTGTGATGGAATGCATCCACAAACCATTCTTCTAAAATTACAATATGCTTCACAAGATATTCCAATGCATTGCTTTTACTTATTTATATAGATTCTAATGATTCTCCTAATAATTTTATATTGAAATAAACTTGTAGTAATCCTTAAAACAATTATATATTTCATACTATAAAGAAACCTATATTTCATTATTCCCCTTGGGTACCTCCCTACTTACCCCATATTATCCTCCCTAGATACATGGCATTCCTCCCCACTTTTCATGTTTCATCCTTGAAACATCAGAGGAAGCCATACAATATGATCTTGTGAGCAATGTAGACAATTGGTACCAAGCACAAACCTCCATCCATCCGAGTGAAATATGAACATGAGGTCTAATTACTTCCTTTTCACTCTAATATTGATTTTGGTTTCTCCTTTTGTTCCATGTTATTGTTGTTCTACTTCGATACCTCCATATATTGCTTTTAGTCCTCCTTGTACCTCCATATTAGTTTCCTTTCTGGTTCCATGTTGGTCCATAATTTTGCAGATGATGAAACCCTTTCCTTGATTATATTTGTTTCTCTAGGTGTTGTGGGTGGTGATATACAACAACCTTATCTATATGTTATTCTTTATTAAATGACTAGGCTTAATCATGCATTTCCTTTGAGTCGTTTGGTTCCTTAGCTTCTTCTTCCTTTGATGCTCTTCTTGGGAATATATTTAAGTGCTTATATAGTCTCTTATTTTGACTCAACCTCATACATATCAAGTTTCATTAGGTACTACAATTATATCCCTTGCAATTATTTCTTTAGGTGCCCCCTTGGGCCCTTATTTATCGGTAAGGGAACTGTACTCCAACATAACTTTATTTTTCTTGTATCATAGATTCAAAAACTTTTTTTTACATTAATATTAACTCTACCAACTAACTCCATCGAACGATATCCAAAAACAATATCCACATAATCCATATCTATAGCATTAAAGTTTGAATGAAACACATTTATCCATGGAAATATTCAAATCTGTAAAAAAATAAACATTCTCACCCTCAACCTATGGGGTTTGAATATGATTTGTTGTAACTTGCAATTATTTAGAAAAGTTAATAGGGGTTGAATTGTGGTCTCAACTAGGCTTAATATAAAAAATGACCTTGTCTTATTGAATACATCCACAAACATATGATATGAAGTTGTCACATTAAAATAAATTCCTGCGAAATCATTATGATTCTTTACAACATGAGACCACCTATCTAAAAATGGTTGTCCATACTCTTTATTTATAAGTCCCAATAGTGATAAAATTATATTTTTCTTACCTCATATGGTAGTTCCATCCTTTAGATTTAAGTATAGAGATAGATTCCAAAAGGATGATTTGTTCTCCTTCAAACATTTTATGAATTATTGAGTTTGTTATAACCCTATAATTTATAGGATCAACTGGTGACTGAAATATTATCTCGTTAGTGTTTTGTTAGTCAAACTATTTTCCATTCTATAAATAAATTAATAAAAGAAAAAGATAAAGAAAGAAAAAGAAAAAGAAAGAAAAGAAAGAAAAAGAATAAAAGAGGGCATAAAAGAAATTTAAATAGAGCCCCATGCAATAACAATAACTTGGTCCATACAGTTTAAGCATGGTGAAGTCCTTTTAAATTGATGTCCATAGGATTAGTGAATAAGCTTGGCTAAACTGTTTAATCTTAGCCAAGCAAATTAGGTTAGCTAGTGAATAAATTTGACCAAACTGCCTAATCTTTGTCAAATAACCCTAGGATAGAGTAATTTCTTAGTCCAACAGTTTAATCTGGGCTAAATTTCATTGGTAATTAGGTTAGATCATAGGGTAATTTGATTTCTGTCAATAAAACAAGAATGATGATCAATGTTGAAGCCTATCTTTGATGTTTGTAAGTTGAATGTCTAACCCCATGGTGATAAAAATAGGGAAAGCTTGGACAAACCCACTTAAAGCACTTATCCTAACTTTTCAAAGAAAAAATGAGTTTGCGCTCACATATTAAAGACAATGCACAGATGAACGGCTGAGGTGCTGGCGCTGAGATCTACGGTTGATATGTTTTTCCGAACCCCCCCCCCAACCTTTCTACCTTTAACAATGGGGGGGGGGGGGAAGGGGGGTCCAGAATCATATTTAACAAAGGCGTGCATCTGAATGGATGAGGTGTCGGCGCCTAGATCCATGGTTGAGGTTGAATTCTGGAACCTCCTGACCGTTATACTTTTAATGGTGGGGGGGTTCAGAATGTTGGTTAAACATCGTGCTCATATATATGGTCCAACATTAGGTGCACCGATGGACGGATGATGGTGTTTTTCAGACCCCCCCGACCGATTTGTTTTTAATGATGGGGGGGGGGGTCCAGAATGGACTGTTTTTTCTGGCTAGCCCTTTTCTCTATGTGGCAGGAATCCATTGGTCCAAACTCCCACCATATACCACTCATCATTTTCTGACTCCCCCGTCTCCTCATGAAATCATTTTCCACTTATTCCCCTAAAGATCACATATCATAACTCTCTCAATCCATTCCCCATGTTCGTATGTTACAAGTCCCTTCACCATGGTCACTTCCCAATCAACACCCGCCATGTCACCCTGTCGTATTCAACATTCATTTTGACTTTCTATATCATGCTCCAAAAGACCCGTTGGCCATTTATTACTGGCTAACTTATCCGTTAGCCTATTGATCTGTCTCTCGCGCCCAACGACTATCCTTTTGCTCAAAACTACCCTTTTTCCTTCATTCTCCCATTGCTAATTTGTCCATCGCACTAGAGAATTCTTCCCTGTCTCCTCTTCGTTTCAGTCAGTCGTCCAAAACCACAGTCATCCCCACTAACGTTTTGTTTGACTTGCAGGTATTTTCACAGTGATGGCACCAAAATCAAAGAAAGAATAAGCCGAGGAAAATATTTTCCTCCCGCCTCCTATCGACCTCGACAGGACCGATTTGGCCGACAAAGATCATTTAATTGCAGACACCAAGTGAGAATTTGACTTCGCGGATTTGCAGTCATGGCTAAAAGATGTTTTCTTAGATTAGAGCGATGAAATGAAATTAGGCTTTAGGAATCCAACCTTCCTCTGTATCTTTTTCCCCAGGTTCACCATTTCCTTGAATTTTCCCTCAAATGCTAGGCTCATTACATCCCTGACCAGAGAGCCATACTATCTTCATCAAGAGAAACTCTTTTCTTTGTCACACCTGAGGCCATTGATCAGATGATGCAAATACCCAGAACTGAATCCGCCTCTCCTTTCAATCTCGAAGTCATCACAGAGCTATACCAGAAACTATCATTCCCTCAGAGAGCCCATATTTTCCAGATTTTCCTCCCTTAGGCTACTCAACTCCCCAAGACAAATCCCCCATACCCTCCCTCCCTGTTCTCAGTAAAGGAAAACCAAATCATTTCATCGCTCTGTGCTCTGCTGGGTTATTTTTTTGACCAATGGGTGGATGAACCCATATTGGGTTTTCTATCCATTTTCTCCACAGAAGAAAGACCCACCATGCAGTTTGACTATAGCACTTTCCTGGCGGACAGTATTCACGGGCAGTTCTTAAATTTCGCCTCAGAAGGCATGTTTCGGTATTCCTCAATAATGGACTACATGTTCACTTTATTTCAAGTGGAGAGGTTCTCCTTTTCAATGCAGAAAATGGACAAAGACGGGAGGCCACATGTGGTAATAGCTTGGAATTCACTACTCAGAAAAAATTCAATAGAGTTCAGTTTCAAACAATTTATTGAGCAATTTTATCACACAGTGGTAAGCATGCTCAATGGCAGACCTGAACCAAGAATAAACGAGGAAATTTAGAGGATCTTACACCTCTCAGACCTTGCAAAAACTGGAGATTGGTATCTTTACCAAAGCCACACCAAGATCAGAGTATATGGATGCGAGTTGGCTCCATACAAATTTCCCAAGTATCTTCCTATGAGGATATTTTCCTTGGAGTACATAAGGCAAATGATTAACTCTGATGACATACATTTTGTGTCTTTGAAAAAGAAACAACAACTCAGAATTAAAGGGAAAATAGGGTCTTTCATCTATAATAGCTAAGGTGTCGGGGAGGAAGTAGACATATTGTTTAAAGAAATGTGGTTTTTTGTTAGTTTCATATGGCACTATGATCTGTGCAGGATAATTTATGAGATGAGGATTAAAAATAAAAATGTCCCATATGTTCATACACCCAAGCCTGAGATAGAGAAGTTCGCGAATCGAACAGAATGGGAGCCGAACACTTTGGTCGAGATAGAACAACAGGACCCTTTGGTCATTGTCTCATAGACTACTGCACTAGAGGTTCCCAAGGAGAAAAGACCCAGGAAGGATACTTCACCTTCCATCACTGAAGTCTCGGCTGAAGATTTCCAATTACACACCAAAAGGCCAAAAACCAGTCTTACACCTGACACGATTGTTGAAAAGGAAATCCAATCCACTGTGACTATGAAAGATGATTGGTCACTTCTGAGCACAAGCAAAAATAAAATTATGTCTACCGTTTTGCCTAAGAAGCCCACAAATACTCCACTAGTCGACCATCCGAGTAAAGTAGGACCAAAGTTGAGTATTTTTTAGAAGTATGACCTGATCAAAAAGAAAAATCAGACACTGACCAACAATACATATGCTCAATTTTGGAACAGACATCAATGACACAACACAGACTGTTGTTTGCATTCGATACAGAGAAGAGTACAATGCAGATGGCATTTCTGCAGGCACAGGTGCCAGACATGAAAACAATCACTGATTACAAAAGGGAAACATTTGAGTTTCATACTAGGGATGTGCATCCTGTTGATCAAATGGATTTGCACAGGAAAACTAGGGAAATGATTTTCTCCACGTTGGCAAATTCTTCTACTACGACCACTAAATTATAGGTATCTCTGAGAAATGTCCTGACAGAGCTTAAATTAGAAAAGATATCATCCTTTACAAAGGATAACATAATTAAGACATTGGAATAATTGGTCCTCAAAATATGGTATGACCCCTCAAATGTGAAAGCAGTTGAGGAGATGCTTAAAAAGAAAAATGTCGATATAGACTCTCTGAGGAAATAGTTGAAACTACCACCAAAGAAATATGCAAAGGCAAAGGAGATAGATGCGACATAAGGGGAAAATGATGAGATGCTCAGGTTGATTATGGAGCAAAATGCACAGTTGAAAGAGATGGAAGCAGAACTGGAAAGGTTATTAAAAGAGAAGGAACAATCAAATCCTATGGAATTCATTCCATTGAGCGCATTTCCACTCACATGAGTAAGAAAAACATCCACAGAGGGAATCGGATCAACATAAACTCCTTCAACAACTCCACTGACAGCTCTGGAGAAGACAGTAGAACTAGAAAAATCTTGTCAGAATATGAAAACATCATAAGGAATCAAGGAGAGACAGTACAAGACTACTGCACCCGCTTCAACAATCTGTACAATGCGATTCTAGATGATATTAAACCCCCTCAAGGTTTGTCACTAATAAAATTCCTTGACATTTTCAATGCTGATATGTCATATCAATTAAGGGAAAGAAATTACACCACCCCAGAGGACATCCAGAAAAGTGCAATAAGTGTAGAGGCCAACATGTTGGCTAAAAGGGCACGGTAGAGGATAGAAAGGAGAGTCATGATTAAAGAGGAACCTTCCACATCTTCTTCTAACGCCAAAATGGATTCCTTAGCTAGAGCAATGGAAAGGATGATGGAGAGACTTACTATAGCCAAAAGAAATCCTCCTAGAGAAAACCAACCGGCTCCACAAATTCAGAATCCTAACTTCAGAAGAAATCCTCCTCAAATCAGGCAGAGAGATCCTAGGGATCAAAGAGAACAGAGGGGTCTTTATCAATAGATCATACCACCCCTACAAGAAAATTATGTCGATGAAGGTGAGGAGGTAATTGAATAATTAGAGGACACACACATAAACCTCATGGGCATTCACGATAATGAAGCCATTTTCCTTACTCGGGAAGAGCAAGAACGTTTCTTTACTTCTCAAACAGAGTTGAGTGAGGAAGCTGAAGAGATCGAACAATAGGCATTTGAAAATTCCATTATGGAGGTACACAGGCAGTACAATCTGCGAAGTAAAAAGATAGATGAAAATTCCCCAAAAAAGGTAACCGAAACAAAGATAATAGTCGAAACCAAGAAAGCTCCTGAGCCTTCTACCAAGAAGATCCCCGAGAAAGGTAATGCTGAAACTCCAGCAAAAAGAAACCCCACCATTTTACAAAGATCAATGCATACTGAGGTTTCATCAACCAACCGAACAAATACTTCTTCCCAAAAAACTATGGTAGACAGATCATAATTGTTGAGCCAAAGAAGAGCACCTACTCCTTTCATCCTCAAAGGGGAATTAGCCAAAGTGAAAATTCCCATTCCCCTTTCCAAGTTGATTAGTAAGAACGCTTACCAATCACATGTGATAAAAGTGTTGAGCATTGAGCTTGATATAGGCACGAAGGCCTTAACCGTTGGATCAACGAATCATTCGAACACGCTAAATCTTACCGATGATCAACCTGAACTCCTATTTGACCTTGAAGTTGATGGTCAGACTGATACTGGTGTTGTCGCTCCTTTTTACATCAGCCTCAATATACACGACCTGATTCTTCACAATGCTATGTTAGATTCGGCTGCTTCCATAACCTGATGCCTAAAG
Organism: Picea engelmannii; assembly: GCA_009831015.1. Lineage (NCBI taxonomy): Eukaryota > Viridiplantae > Streptophyta > Pinopsida > Pinales > Pinaceae > Picea > Picea engelmannii. The sequence goes on along the minus strand of ML779776.1, from coordinate 305,448 downwards.
CAATGATGGAAAAACTAGGACTCGAGGTCACTAGGCCCTACAAGGATTTGCATTATTTTGATTCCAGCAAAGTCAGATGTATCGGGTTAATCAAAGACTTATGTATCACCCTAGTTCAAATTCTAACAAAAAGCATGGTTATGGATGTTGTGGTCGTGAACATTCCCCTGAAATATGGTATGTTGTTGTCCAGGTCTTGGGGGGCCAAGTTGAAAGGCACGTTGCAGTTGGATATGTCATATTCCACCATCCCAGTATTCAGACAATAGAGAAGACTGTACATAGAGATGCTGATGAAATATATGGTCAATAGCCAAGAAAAGCCCCATAACTATCCTCTGTACTCTGCTCACTCTGATCTAGATTCCTTCATCCTGTATAATGACGATGATATGGGAGAACAAATCGCTCAGCTAGAAGAAGATACATTTGACTTGAACGAAGGCCAATAAATCACTAAGGCAAAAGGGAAGAAACTTGTAATAAGTGAAGAATTGCCAACAAATTTCTGGAGAATGGACTTCGATGGAGCTGTAAGCAAAGAAGGAGTTGGGGCGGGAGTTTGGTTGCACAATCACAAATCCAAGTATTCGGAAAACCATTCTTACAAACTGAATTTTCAATGCACTAACAACATAGCCTAGTACGAAGCTTTGATTCTTGACCTGAAACTACTAAAGAAGGTTGGTGCCAAACAAATCATGGTAAGAGGCGATTCTGAATTAATTATGAAACAAATTAAAGTTGAGTATGCAGCAAAGCATCCCAGGCTTAGAGCTTATAGAAACGTCATTTTGGATGCCCTTTAATGTTTCACTGAAGTTGATTTGCAGGTGATGCCCAAGGGACAAAATATTTTAGCAGATGGTTTAGCTACGTCAGCATCTACATGCAAGATACCTTTTCATTCCACTTGCCCGTACACAGTGGAGGTAAAGTATAGACCGACTATATTAGACAACATCATATACTGGCAGGTATTTGGGAACGATGACCAAATTGAAGATTTTCTACAATGCAAAAATGATTTCGAGTGTACAAACATAGACTTAGAAAATGACGATGAAAATGTGAATAAATCTGTTTTTGGAAGTAATAGTGTAAATAAAATAGATTCAAAAGAATTAGGTGAAGATCAAATAGATTCTAATGTTTTTCATTTAAAGAGTAATGTTTTACATAGGGGTTTAGTTCTATTAGAAGACTTATTTGATTTTAATGATATCGCTAAAAAACCTAAAATTGAAGCCAGTGGTAAAGAGGTTGAAGACTGTAACATAGGAACAGAAGAAAAATCGAAGATGGTAAAACTTTCAAAATCTTTACCCCCTGAGCAGAAAATCAAATACATTGAACTTTTCAAGGAATATGTGGACGTGTTTTCCTAGGGTTATGAAGACTTAAAATCTTATGACACAAGCATCATTCAACATAGGATCCCGATAAAAGAAGATCGAAAACCTTTCAGAAAAAAACTTAGGAGAATCAATCCCAAGTTACTTCCCCTAATAGAAAAAGAAATAAAAAAGATGTATGATGCTAAAATCATAGTTCCTTTAGGATTTTCCAAATGGGTTTCAAATCTAGTCCCAACCCAAAAGAAAACTGGGAAAACAGGCTTTGCATTGATTTTCGAAACTTGAACAAGGTTTCCCTAAAAGACAACTACCCATTGCAAAAAATGGACCACATATTACAAAAAGTAATTGGATCCAGCCAAATCTCCTTACTGGATGGTTTCTCAGGATATAACCAGGTTCTCGTTCATCCAGATGACCAAGAAAAAATAGCGTTCACAACACCTTGGGGTACCTTCATGTACGTGAAAATGCCTTTCGGTTTGATGAACGATGGAGCCACTTTTCAAAGAGATATGGACATCGCTTTTATGGAAGAACTTGGTATATTTATTATCATTTATCTGGATTATGTAACTGTTTATTCTCAATCCTATGACGAGCACTTACGACATCTCAGACGAGTGTTTGAGAAATACAAGAAATTTGGGATTTCTCTAAATCCTAAGAAAACAAATTTCGGATTATAAGAAGGTAAACTATTGGGGAACATAATCTCTAAGGATGGAATTAAGATAGATCCCAACAGAATAGAAACCATTCAGAAACTGGAACACCCAAGGAATATCAAAGAGCTACAATCTTTCATTGGAAAAAAAAACTTCCTGAGAAGATTCATACCTAACCTGGTTGAGCTTCTTAGGAGCATCACCAACATGTTAAAAAAGGACACAAAAATAAAATGGGACACTGAATCCAAGCAGTCTTTTGAACAAGTTAAACATGCACTCACACAGGCTCCATTCTTGATCATTCCTGACTTCACCAAGGATTTTTACCTTTTTTATTTCGCTTCTGAACATACCATTGTAGCAGTATTACTACAGAAAATAAGCAAAGGGTATGAACAACCCATAGCCTTTTTCAATAAATCTTTAAGAGATGCTGCTTTGAATTATAAAATAATGGAGAAACAAGCTTTTTCCCTGGTAAAATACAAAGGATTTTAGAGTATATATTCTCCATTCCCACACCATCGCATACATTCTGAACGTAGTAATGAAGGATATTTTAACCCAGGACAATCCAAATGGCAGAAGAGGAAAATGGATTGCTATCATTCTGGAGTATGACATAGAGATTAATCCTACTAAACTGATTAAAGGTCAAGGTCTAGCAAAGTTAATGGTTGAATCCAATTTCCATGCTCTTGATATTAATTTCTTAGCTGCAGTAGATGAATAGGGAGAGCATGCGACTCCAAGCGTGAAAGAGGTATTTTTGAACTCTCCATGGTACACAAACCTGATATTTTTTTTTCATAACTTACAATCTCCCCCTGTTCTGACCAAAACTAAAGCTAGGTTTTTGAAATTGAAAGCATTAAAATTTTTCATTCTAGAAGGCAATCTTTATTGGAAGGATCCTCGAGGTATTTTGTTGAATTGTTTATTAAAGGATGAAGCTGACAAAGTATTGCAGGAGACTATGGTGGTCACCTAAGCTGGAAGACCACAGATAATAAAATTCTCAGAGATGGGTTCTATTGGCCTACACTATTTGCCTACGTGCACTAGAAGGTGACTTTGTGTCATAAATGTTAGGTGTTCGAGGGAAAAAGGAAGCTCCTCCCTTTGCCCCTGAATCCAATCTTTGTTGAAGCTCCTTTACAGAAATGGGGATTAGACTTTATCGGAGAAATACATCCGCCCTCTTCGGGCCAACACATGGGGATTCTTACTACTACAGACTATTTCACAAAATGGATCGAAGTTGTACCAAGCAGGCGAGCTACTGATTCCCTCATTATTAAATTTCTAGAAAATAATATCTGGTCTCGTTTTGGGTGTCCAAGAAAAATCATAACTGAAAATGAAACTTCTTTCCATTCTAAGAGGCTCATATATTTTTGCAACCAGTATCATATCGGTTTGGGACACTCCACATCTTATTACCCTCAGGGAAACAGGCTGGTGGAGTCATCCAATAAAACCCTAGTGAACATTATTAAGAAGACATTGCAAGAAAACAAAAAGTCATGGCATAACAAGCTATTTTTCGCACTGTGGGATGACAGACTGACCACCAAGAGGTCAATTGGTATGTCTCAATATCAGTTTGTCTATGGTACTGAAGCAGTTTTTCCTACCTCCTTAGGGGTTCCTATCATGAAATTGCTGCAGGAAATGCAAGCCGAGTCGAACGATTCCCAAAGAAGGATAAACCAAATGATCCACTTGCAGCAGTCTAGAGAAGAAGTATACAACAAAAATCAGGTTGTCCAAGATAGAAAAAAAAGGATCTTTGATGAAAGAACTAAAGAATATGACTTTGAGCTAAGTGACCTAGTTCTGATATGGGATTTCCAAAATGAAGATAAAGGGAAGCATGGAAAATTTGGCAGTCTATGGAAGGGACCTTACATAATTCACACATTTAGAGGAAATAATGCTTTCCTACACAACAACAGTGATGGGACCAATCTACCAGGGAAACCTGTGAATGGCAGAATGTTGAAGCACTACTCACCTCCTTAGTAGGGACCCTGAGTCACACCTTTTCATTGTAGAAATCATTTCATTTTGCTTACAAGTTTTTGAGTGAATAATTTTGATCATATGGTTGAAGCCTGTAGATAAGGCCCTAAGCCATTGAACATTGTCATCCAACTTTCAAAAATAAAATGAATCATACAACAAAGGCAACTGTGGAGAAATTTTTTTACAACATCAGAAAACATGATTCTTAGCACTTCACAAGGAGAGTACCATCCCCGAGTGGAGCCGCTGTTATAACCCTATAATTTATAGGATCAACTGGTGATTGAAATGTTATCTCGTTAGTGTTTTGTTTGTCAAATTATTTTCCAATCTGTAAATAATTTGAGAAAAGAAAAAGATAAAGAAAGAAAAAGAAAAGAAAGAAAAGAAAGAAAAAGAATAAAAGAGGGCATAAAAGAAATTTGAATAGAGCCCCATGCAATAACAATAACTTGGTCCATACAGTTTAAGCATGGTGAATTCCTTTTAAATTGATGTCGATAGGAGTAGTGAATAATATTGGCTAAACTGTTTAATATTAGCCAAGGAAATTAGGTTAGCTAGTGAATAAATTTGATCAAACTACCTAATCTTGGTCAAATAACCCCAGGATAGAGTAATTTCTTAGTCCAACAGTTTAATCTGGGCTAACTGTGATAGGTAATTAGGTTAGAGCATAGGGTAGATTTCTTTATATCAATAAAACAGACATGATGATCGATGTTGAACCCTATCTTTGATGCTTGTAAGTTGAATGTCTAACCCCATGGTGATAAAAATAGCAAAATCTTGGACAAACCCACTTAAAGTGCTTATCCTAAGTTGTCAAAGAAAAAATGAGTTTTCTCTCACAGATTAAAGACAACACACAGATGAATGACTGAGGTGTTGGCACTGAGATCTACAGTTGATGAGTTTTTCCAGACCCCCCCCCCCTGACCATTCTACCTTTAACGGTGGGGGGGGGGGGGTCTGGAATGGAGTGATTTTTCTAGCGGGTCCTTTTCTCTACGTGGCAGGAATCCATTGGTCTAGACTCCCACAATGTACCACTCATCATTTTCTGACATACCCCCCATCTCCTCATGACATCATTTTTCACTTATTCCCCTAAAGATCACATCTCATAACTCTCTCAGTCCATTCCCCCTGTTTTTCACGTTACAAGTCCCTTCACCATGGTCACTTCCCAATCAACACCCACCATGTCACCTGATTGTATTCGTCATTCATTGTTACCTGCCATGTCATGCTCTGAAAGACCCATTGTCCATTTATTACTGGCTAACTTATCCGTTAACCTATTGATCTGTCTCCTGTGCCCAACGAGTATCCATTTTCTCAAAACTACCCTTTTTCCTTCATTCTCCCACTGTTACTTTGTCCATCGCACTAGAGAATTCTTCCCTGTCTCCTCTCCGTTTTAGTCAGCTGTCCAAAACCACAGTCATCCCCACTAACATTTTGTTTGACTTGCAGGTATTTTCATAGTGATGATGCCAAAATCAAAGAAAGAAGAAGCCAAGGAAAATATTTTCCTCCCTCCTCCTATCAACCTCAACAGGATCCATTTGGTCGAAAACGATCATTTAATCGCAGACACCAAGTGTGAATTTGACTTCACAGATTTGGAGTCATGCATAAAATATGTTTTCTTGGATCAAAGCAATGAAATTGGGCTCTAGGAATCCAACCTTCCTCTGTATATTTTTCCCCAGGTTCACCATTTCCCTGAATTTTCCCTCAAATGCCAGGCTCATTACATCCTCGACTAGAGAGCCATACTATCTTCATTAGGAGAAGCTCTTTTCTTTGTCACACCTGAGGCCATTGATCAGATGATGCAAATACCTAGAACTGAATTTGCCTCTCCTTTCAATCTCGAAGTCATCACGGAGTTGTACCAGAAACTATCATTCCCTCATAGAGCCTAGATTTTCGAGCTTTTCCTCCCTCAAGTTGCTCAACTCCCCAGGACAAATCCCCTGTACCCTTCGTCCCTGTTCTCAGTAAATGGAAACCAAATCATTTTGTCTCTCTGTGCTCTGCTGGGTTATTTTTCCGACCAATGGGTGGATGAACCCATATTAGGTTTTCTGTCCATTTTCTCCACAGAAGAAATACCCACCACGCAGTTAGACTACAACACTTTCCTAGCGGACAATATTCATGATTACTTCTTAAATTTTTCCTCAGAAGGCATGTTCTAGTATTCCTCAATACTGGCCTACATGTTCACTTTCTTTCAAGTGGACAGGTTCTCCTTTTCAGTGCAAAAAATGGACAAGGATGGGAGGTCGCAGGTGGTAACATCTTGGACTTCACTACTCAGACAAAATTAAACATATTTCAATTTCAAACAATTTATTGAGCAGTTTTGTCACCCAGTGGTAAGAATGCTCAGTGGCAGACCTGAACCAAGAATAAACGAGGAAATTTAGAGGATCTTACACCTCTCAGACCTTGCAAAAACTAGAGACTGGTATCTTTACCAAAACCACACCGAGATCAGAGTATATGGATGCGAGTTGGCTCCATACAAATTGCCCAAGTATCTTCTCGTGAGGATATTTTCTCTGGAGTACATAAGGAAAATGATTAACTCTGATGACATACATTTTGTGTCTCTGAAAAAGAAACAAAAACTCAGAATTAAAGGGAAAATAACATCATTCATCTGCAATAGTCGATGCAGCGGGGAGGAAGAAGACAAAATGTTGAAAGAAATGAAGTTTTTTGTTAGTTTCATATGGCATTATGATCTGTGTGGGATAATTTCTGAGATGAGGATAAAAATAAAAATGCCCCATATGTTCATACACCCAAGATTGAGATAGAGAAGTTCACGAATCAAACAGAATGGGAGCCAAACACTCTGGTCGAGTTAGAAAAGTAGGACCCTTCGGTCATCGTATCACAGACTACTACACCACATGTTCCCAAGGAGAAAAGACCCAGGAAGGATACTTCACCTTCCATCACTGAAGTATTGGCTGAAGATTTCCAATTACACACCAAAAGGCCAAAAACCAGTCTTACACCTGACACGACTGGTGAAAAGGAAATCCAATCCACTGCGACTATGAAAGATGATCGGTCACTTCTGAGCACAAGCAACAAGAAAATCATGTCTACCGTTTTTCCTAAGAAGCCCATGAATACTCCACTAGTCAACCAGCCGAGTAAAGTAGGACCAAAGTTGAGTATTTTTGAAATGTATGATATGATCAAAAAGAAAAATCAGACACTGACCAACAATACATATGCTCAATTTTGGAAACAGACATCAACAACACAACACAGACTATTGTTTGCATTCGATACAAAGAAGGGTAGAATGTACATGGCATTTATGTAGGCACAAGTGCCAGACCCAAAAGCAATCATTGATTACAAAAGGGCAAGATTCGAGTTTCTTACTAGGGATGTGCATCCTGCTTATCAAATGGATTTGAACAAACAAACTGGGGAAATTATTTTCTCCACGTTGGCAAATGCTTCTACTATGGCCATTAAATTATAGGTATCTCTGAGTAATGTCCAGACACAACTAAAATTAGAAAAGATATCATCCTTTGCAAAGGATAACAAAATTAAGATGTTGGGAGAATTGGTCCTCAAGATCAAGTATGACCCCTCAAATGTGAAAGTAGTTGAGGATATGCTTAAAAATAAAAATGTTGATATAGCCTCTCTGAGGAAACAGTTGAAACATCCACCAACGGAAGATGCACAAGAAAACGAGATAGATGAGACAAAAGGGGAAAATGATAAGATGCTCAGGTTGATTATGGAGCAGAATGCACAATTGAAAGAGATGGAAGCAGATATGGAAAGGTTATTGAAAGAGAAGGAACAATCAAAGCCTATGGAAGTCATTCCATTGAGCGTAGTTCCACTAATAGGAGTAAGCATAACATCCACAGCGGGAATCCCCTCAGCAACTCCACTGACAGCTCTAGAAAAGATAGTAGAGCTGGAAAAATCCATGGAAGAGATGGATTTTTAAGAGACAGAGATTAACAAACTTAAAAAGGAGGTTGAGAACCTTCAGGAACTCAAGTCTTCTTACCAAACTAGTTACTCTAAGGAGAAACAAACATTAGACAAGCTCAAACAGTAATTGCAATAGCTTCAAAAGAAAACCGTGGTAGGAAAAACACTTGTTGAGGTCAAGGAAAGTGTCTGGATGGATATCTCCAAATCCATAAATGAAATATGGCCTATGGTACAAATCATGATTGAGCAGAACGAACTAGTGCAAAGAAGCAAGCAGGCAATTGAGAAAATAAGAGGAGAATTGGGAGAGATGCCCGCAGAAGCCACTGAGATCATTAAATTCCTGAATTCAAAAACCAGAGAAGAGTTAGAGGATTTGAAAATTGAAGATAGGATAGAAACCATTCTCGAGGTCAAGAGGGTCCTGACCAAAAGAGGATTGATGCTACAACTAGAGGAAAAAGTCCAGGCTATGGACATAGGAGTGCAAAGATTTTTCAGCAAAATTGAAGCTTTACAGAAGAAAGGCCTCCCTGGCTTAAGAGTCATAAATGACAAGTTAATGACACTTTCTTATTATAAAAAGAAACTATCCATCATGGCTAAACATAGTTTGAAATTCTAGGGAATACAGGGCAGTATCACAGGAAAGGCGTTCTTAGAAGCTTTCTAATCAGACATCAACATATAACACGAGATCTAGTACATTTTCATCGTCAAGCCAACTTTTGCCAAGTATACATGGATGGATGAAGTATACCAAAGACTGCTCAAAGTCGTCGTTCCCAGTAACCTTCGATGGGAAGAGTTATGAAATATAATCGAGTAGGAGATGAGGTGTCCAAGCCCAATAATCTATCCAATCAGATGAGGTCGTGCAGAGGACTCACCAACGGTTTACCCCAAAAATCATCATGAAGATTTCAATACATCATCAAATAGTTCCTAAATTTTTGTATCTTGTTGAGTTAGTTACCTAAATTTAGAATTTTCCACGTCCTGAACTTTAATGACAGGATCGCATGTAATTTTTGATTATAAATTCTTCAAACTTTGAAGTACCGAGGGTTAATCTTTACACCCTGTAAGACAAAAAGACTATAATTTTTATCAAGAGATCTTCCAGTAATACAAAGGGATGTTTCATAGGATTCTCGCGTGTTATTCATTGGTGATGTTCTCTTTTCTATGTTAAATGTTTTTCTCCCTCAGTTGTCATATTGTTTTCTAATCTAATCTTTCAAAAGTAGTGCATGTTGCAGGATTTATCTTTGTATTACCTGTTTCCAGCTTTGAAAGATCTAAATGTTTATCTTTCTGATATTACAATGAAGAAATTCTTAAATGCTTCTTTACTTTAATTAATATTCTCATCTTTTCTGCTATTCATCACTTTATTGCTAAAGAATCCAATGAATGCGTTATCTTGCCCTGTGAAAAGAATCTTTTAACTTATGTTTAGACCTCTATCTTTATAATACAGAACCCATAGCCCAACGGAGGCGTAAAAACCTTTTCAAACAACTTAAGGGTGGAATCACGAAGGTGGGTTACACTTTCGTGACAATCAACTCTCCAAAATTTCGAAAAACCTTTTTTCGGCCGAACTCAAAATATTTTTCGGCCGAAAGATACTATTTTCGGCCGAAAAAATAAACGTTAAATCGAACGGTGCAATAACCACCCCCTCGATTTGTGTGTAGAATTTGGTCGGCCGGATATTTTCTTTCCGGAAATAAGTTTTCAGCCGAAAGACAGTTCGGCCGAAATATTGTTCGGCCGAAAACTAGTTCGGCCGAAATATCTTTCGGCCGAACTATCTTTCAGCCGAAAGATGGTTTATATATTAGCCACACATCTAATTTTCAATGTTTACAAAACTTTGTTGGCGTAATCACCTCTGCGAGCTCTGTCTAATCATTGTCGAGAGGTCGCCGAGGAGGTCACGAGGTCGCAGGGGTCGTGGAGAGGTTGCGAGGTCACAAGGGTCGTGGGTGTCGTGGAGAGGTCGTGGAGAGGTTGTAGAGGTCACAGGGGTCGTGGAGAGGTCGCGAGCGCTGGGAGAGGTAAGTTTCTTTTCTGTTGACATAACTTTAGGACTTCCTTCTCAAAATGCATGGAATACCCTGCAATCAATGTTGTCCATGAGACAAAATCTCATTTATGCATTTTGTCAAATTGAAAAGTCTACACGATGTGTCAAGGTACTATTCTGTATCAAAAACAATATGCCTACTCCAAACAGTAAGATTTATCAAATATTGAGAATAATACCCAGTTCCCTGCGCTTGATGCAAGGTTAACAATATGCCTGAGCTCAGTATAATTCATGTCTATGTTTATAGCTTGCTTCACTGAGCATTTTCAATAATCCCTGGAAGAACACTGTCATATTTACAGAATGGTGTCAAGAATTGGCCTTTCTCACAAATATCTTCGGCAATAGATCATGCAGATTACAGAATGGCAGTCACAACTCCCTCGGATTTCAATAACTCCAATATCTTCTCCAGTGGATGTGTTTAGTAGCTAAAATGAAATTTCCTGATGCCCACCACTCTGGAAAATAATTCCTCTTCTCCTCCACATCGTTCATCTTAATTTGAGGTCATTAAAGTGTTCTAAAAATATGTTTGACAGTAGATTCAAAAATTTAAAAATATGTTTGACAGAAGATTAAAAATTTTGCTGACTGATGGCTAGCATTCGGTCGAAACCACAATCTATCTCTTTCTTATCTCGTGCAACATAATCGCGCCTTCCTGCCACTAGTTATATCACTAACCGACTATGATACTGTCTATGGAAAAACCTCCTGGCTATGGTGCCCGCTGTCTAAAACCTCCTATCACTGAACTGTTTCTCGACACTGTTCTTAAGGCACTTCCTCCTGGGCACGTACTAATTTGTCACAAAGGCCTATTGGTCCTATGGGACTAGGGATAGACTATAAACTAAAGGGAGAAATCACCACCCCGATACCAAGCAAAACAAAGGGCAAGGCGTAAGTATAGCCCTGAAATGCCAGATACAATCCCCATTTTCTCTTTGCACTTCTCTTAGCCAAGCCAACCTATCCTCAATCATTACCAAGAGAACACTCATTATTTCAATAAACCAAGGAGAAGTAAGGCCTAGTTCTAATGTCCTGGGTTGGGTTCTAGAGTAGGTTGGAAAGCCTGAGTGTGTTTACTGAGCCTCTCCTCTGGGTAGTTATTATATCCCTGGCTAGTGTTATTTATCCTGATTGCTTAGTGTTGCTTTGTTCCCCGTGCCTTGGTAGGTTAGCCAGTAGGTAAGCCTGAGTCATCCGTGTCAGTCTGGTCTAACCTTTCCTAGTTTCATGTCCTGGTTCCGAGTAGGTGAGGCTGTAGCTTGTTTGTAGTGTATTCCTCGTTGGATATCATGCATAGGTAGTAGAGCGCGAGTGAAAATAGTAAAGGTGAGAATGGAGAATCTTATGCTGGTGGTGCTTCCTCTCGATCAACTGTATCCAGGGTTGTAAGTACATAATTTACCAAACAAATCACATACCATATTTCTAATAGATTTGAAGGAATATAATAAAACACAACTTTGAAGGACTATGATAAAACACAACGAAAGAGGCTAGCATTGATTATCTAGGTATTGATGTGTCAAATATATGTGGCACATGTAGAGGATTTCCACATCCCTTAAATTACACCAATTTTAATGTTTATTCCTTACATTGAATATTGGAGATACATTATCATATTATATGGAGTCTCTATTCTGCTTGAATTTTTTTTTATATGGTATGTCTATATTATTATTCAATGCATTATATAAAACAAAATTTGTGTTTATATTATTATTCAATGCATTATATACAACCTCAGTGGGTTTAATAGTTAATAACATGTGTTTCTTCTTAAGAGGTCACACGTTCAAATCCAGAGGGGTAGGTAATCGCAAAGTATGATATGCAAAGTTTCAAGCAGTGCATTGTATTTAACATTCCACATATTTTCGTGTGCATCAATTTTGGTGTTTACAATTTGCATGAAGATGAATTTGTGCATCAATTT
>ML779776.1:244632-264092 GCA_009831015.1 Picea engelmannii | reverse complement strand
ATTTGTCTTCTGATTCAATTTCGGTTTCAACGTCTTCTTCGACATTATGAGACAAATCTATTTCTGTTTTTTGAAAAACATCAAATTGTAATTACAATCAATTATATTATTTACAATATTTTTTATTTGAATTCTATACTTTGAATTTTGTACTTTCTGAATACAGTCCCAATGTGTGTCGTGTGCTTGATCATCATATCTGCATGCATACCTGGTTGAACTTCTTCTTGTTGAAAATCTTTATTGACATTATCATCGTTTATTTCTTCAATATTCGCACGTTCTTGTTTCTTTCTCCGATAAATCTCTTTCCTTTGCTCGATTTGGCGAGTATCATCTCGAGTGCGATCATATTTTCTCTTGCGCAAAATTTTGTTTCCCATGATTTTTATAGTTATCTGTAAAATATATGTCCACCAAAGATTTCACCTTGAATAAATGCTCAACATTTATCTCTCAACCCATAAATTGTTATTCCAATAAAAGCTTGAACAAACATCATTTACCTTATTCAACAAAAACCAAAAAGATGATTCAAAACTTTGTTTAAGTGTTTTAAAAAACCACCATGTATCGATATCGATCCTCCAATTAAGCTTATGGAACAGAGGGAATAAAGAAAAAAAGAAAAGAATATAGTAGCAATCAGTAATATAAATGATTTGAAATCCTTATCCTCGAGCTCATATATTTTTGTTCATTTGATGGATTATGTTAAATTTGTTTAGTTGCAATCCTATTTATACAATTTGGTGCGAAAAAACGTATATGACGTGTCGTTTCATTTTTTTCGACGGTCGGAATTAGTCCGACAATATTTCGGCCGAAAGAATTATTTTTTTGGGACAAAGCTCTGCAAACCGTTTAGTTTGACAGATTCTGTTAGATTTTAGCCTTTCGGCCGAAAAATTAATGTTTCAGCCGAAAGATATTTTCAACTAAAACAATGAAATTGCAACTGAAAACCAAAACTAGAGAAATGCCCCAAGCATAACTAAACTTCAGAGGTTGTGGACCCCTACAAACATTGAGAATTTGGTTTCGAAAATGACACCAGCATTTCCAAAATTGAATCTACTTTCAATTCGTATAATTTGTTTTCATTTTCTTTATTTTTATCTAATTTTATTTAATTTTAAAAAAAACTCACTACATAATATTTTCAGCAGACATTATGATTCGGTGAAATGAAATATCGGTATCTCAAAAAATATACAGTGAAAAAATTTGAAAAAAATATATTCATAATCCTTAAACTGTTCTTTTCAAAAGGGTATAGTTAAATTTTAGTTTTAAGTAAAAATTAAGATAGATATAAGGTGTAGAAAAACATGTTTTTAAACTCTGCAACGTTTTCCGCTTAGTCAATTTCAAAAAGTTCTAGAAATTATAATATTCATTCATTAAATTCAAAATAATAGTCATAATAAAATAGAGACTCTGTAGATTGTTGCAGTATACTTTGTTTCTTCAAAACATAATTTTAATAATATATACATTGTTGTAGAAAGAAGTAACTCATTATCATTCATTTCATGTTTAAGAAACATATTGTTAAACAATTGTGAAATTGACATATCAAATCGTGATGAAAAAAAATTGAAAAATAGTCATTGGAAAGCTAACACAATTCTTCACAAGTTTTGTTTTTTCTATAAACTGAAATTCTAAATAAAAAAATACTTTTATATGTCGGAAGTTGAATAACTTGTGAAAATACAGTTTTTTTTCTCATAAAACAAGCAAAAGTGTAACCCATCTTCATGATTTCACCCTTAACAAAAACAAAGCAAGCCATCCAATCTTATTTTGTTTAACTATCCTAATATCTCAAAGTTAAAACATAGCTAAATCATACAGAGAGATCCCTCTCTGAAACTGGGAGGGCTAGATTTCAATTTCGAAGTGGTTGGATAAAGTTACCTCTTGTAAATTTCTTCTGCTCTGAAAACCTCTGGGAATTTACAGAGTGTTAACATAGTGCTAGGGCTGCCATATTTCCCTATAAAAAACATCTTTCTTGGAAGAAAAAACACAACAAAAACTAGGTTTTTGAATAAAATGACGTACTTTTCAAAGGACTTCCTATTTGTGTCTATGGTTTGAGGCGGCTAATGTAAAAATATCATAAATTTCATGGTAATTATTTGATTGGTTACTTTGACCACAATTATGAAATTCGATGACCACTTCCATGTACTAGCATTGATTTAATTAAAATTGGGGAACTCTATAAAAATATATTTAATCCAAAAATCATGTATTCCTCACTATAAAATCCACAACAAACTGATTTTAAATTAATGATAACTCTGTTCCTTGTAACATCCCGCTCTGGCACATTGAGCGAACTTATTCTTTGACGACACTTGCTTGCAAGTGATATAGATTAGTATGCTATTAAAACATTTGATTTTGATTATGAGGCGTTATGGGTTGATGACATGTTGTTTTACTGCATTGACATAGACAAGTGCTATTGACTCAGTTTTACTGAGTGTGCCAGATTTTGGACCTCGAGGATGCAGAGGCATCAATGGAACCCCTTGGACTCTAGATCGAATCAAGGATTGTACCATTGGGGTTTGATTGTTTTACTGTGATATTAGTGCATCTAATTAGATGATATGATATGGATATATTCTGACATGATTCGTTGATGATGCAGGTTGACGATAGCTTTTCGACCAAACTCACCTGTGGAGTAAAGGGTCACGCACGACTACCAAATATGTTGAGGGAGAGGTGTGGACAACATCTCTGCCATAGCCTACTAGCACTCCCACCGTGGTTCGAACTGTAGGTTAATGTTTACCTAGTTCGAGAGGACCCACGATGCCATGAGGCAAGACTGTGATAGTCACTCATGATGATTCTAAGGGGCACGCAATAAGGTGTCGGCCTTATTCCTTAGAGGCCCTTAGTCTCCCACAAGTTCAACTCGTAGAGTATTGACTCCAGGGGTTTTTTATGTCTACCAAGTCAGTCAAGAGGCGAGTGGCACCCTTGGAGCATGTGGTGCATCTTGAAGGGCACGTCACGCAATAAAAATGGAAAGAGGTGAGTGGCACCCTTGGAGCATGTAGTGAGTCCTAAAGGGCACGTCGCGCAAGGAAAACAAATTAAGGCGAGTGACACCCTTGGAGCACCTAGTGCATCCAGAAGGGAACGTTGTGTTGTCGATGATAAATGAATGAACCTAGATGGCCTTAGGACAAATAACGTGTTAAGAATTAAAAAGATAAAAATTCCCTAATAAAATGTCGCCGAGTACGAAAATTTAAGGTCTAAGTCTAAATTATGCTAGTGGTAAAATTTTATCTATCTATTTAAAAAATATATATTATTAAAAATAAAAACAACGTAAATAATAATTATACTCTTCGTTAAATCTTGTAATAATAAGGGGGTAAGCAGTTTAAATGATTCATAAAAATCTGTTAGGGTAAAAAAAAAAAAAAAGAGAGAAATAATTGTTTTATTATTTATGATAAGTTAAAATTATTAACCAAAAAGGGAAAAAGGAAAAAGGGGGTTAATTTCTACACCTGTCAATTTGAGTCCTAAATGAAAAGGGGGAAAAGGGAAATCTAAAATATTTAGGAAACTAGGAAAAGAGGGAAACATAAGAAGAAAAGGGAAACCCAAGGGAAAAAGTAGAAAGTCAAAGTTAGTAAGGTATCTACCATTAAGAACTTTCTAATTTAAAACTGAACTAGCAAAATTGATAATGGGGAAAGTCGTTAAAACCTGTAAGAGAATTTGGGGACACCTAGGAACGATTCTAGGAGTGACTCTAGGTGGGTGAGGGAAGTAGGGGAAATTAATTAATTAAAGAAATTAATTTGTGGAAGAATGAAGGGGATGGGTGACACTTGTACAGGGAGGAATTTACAGGATTTAATTTTTAAAAACTTAATTAAATAAGATTTTAGGAAAGTAAGGGACTTCAAAACTCTAGATAATGAAGGGAGAAGAAGGATGAAGGATCCATTCTATTTGCGTAATGTTGCGCAGCCGAAATATCTACTTGACTGAATTAGTTTGTGGGAGTTGCGATAGCTAGCTCGATGAGGAGTGGTAGCTCAGCCTTGCGAGGTGAGCTGGAAACTAGTTGAATCTATGGATAGTGTGTGTGGCCCCTTTGAAACTCGGGGGGCTAAGGGGGAAGAATAGTACCCCTAGCATTGGCTGGGAGGTACCGATGAAGTCTCGTCAGTCGAAAAGTGGGAGTTACACGGAGCGCATGGGACGTCACTCAGAGCGGGCGATCAAGCAACAGTACGCTCTCTTCATTTTGTATGATAGATTGTTGTAGGATTTATTCTTGGATCTACATGTTTAATGGAGTAAGTAAACTGATTGTCTATATTGATGACTGAATTTCTTTCATAGCCTAGCTCGATGATTGATTGAATCCCATGGCCTTTATTTCCCCGCATGTCTTGACCTCCTTGTGGTGTTTGATTGTGATCATTATGGTGGTTTTTCCTATCATCCCTAGATCATCAGTCCTCGCTTGGGCAGTCGGCTAGGAGCCTGATCTACGATCGTCACTTCGGCATGAATAGACCTATGGATCTCAACGCCCTGCCTTTCTGTGTGAGGATGATGAGCAAAGGATGAACCTATCAACTGTCTACCTCCATTGTTGTCCTTGGATGATTGGATCCTTTCGGTTCTCTTACTGTTGTCTACAATTTGTATTGGTATTCTAGCAATGGAAAAACGAATTGATTCATGTCTACATTTTGTATTTGTATTCTGGAAATGGAAAAACGAATTGATTCATGTCTGCAATTTGTATTGGTATTCTGGCAATGGAAAAATGAATTGATTCATGTCTGCATTTTATATTTATATTCTGGCAATGGAAAAATGAATTGATTCATGTCTGCATTTTGTATTAGTATTCTGGCAATGGAAAAACGAATTGATTCATGTCTGCATTTTGTATTGGTATTCGGGAAATGGAAAAACAAATTGATTTGATGTCTGCATTTGGTATTGGTATCCTAGAAATAGAAAAACGTTTTTTTATTTTAAATGTTGCCAGAGATTGTCGTTTTAAATGCCCACGTTTTTCCTTCAAATGAGACCGAGATTGTTGTTTTAAATGCCCACATTTTTGTTTTCAAATAAGACTGAGTTTGTTGTTTTAAATGCTCACATTATGCCTTCAAATGAGACCAAGATTGTTGTTTTAATTGCCCATGATTTTGCTTTCAGATGAGACTAAGTTTATTGTTTTCAATGCCAACGTTTTTGCTTTCAAATGAGATTGAGTTCGTTGTTTTAAATGCCCATGTTTTTCCTTCAAATGAGACCGAGATTATTGTTTTAATTGCCCACGTTTTTGATTTCCGATGAGACTGAGTTTATTGTTTTAAATGCCCATGTTTTTTCTTTCAAATGAGACTGAGTTTGCTCTTTTAAATGCCCACGTTTTTTCTTTCAAATGAGACTGAGTTGTTTTTTAAAATGCCCACGTTTTTACTTTCAAATGAGACTAAGATTGCCATTTTAAATGCCCACATTTTTTCTTTCAAACGATGGACTGAGTTGCTGTAGAAATTACCCATGAATTTAGCCTTTTGAATCTTAAATTCACTTTTCATAATGACCACGGTTTTTGGTAAATAAAAATTGACTGTGTGCATCTTAAATTCGCCCGCCCTTTTTTTTTTGCTATTCAATTCATAACTGACTTGTAGTAATGACCATGATTTCTCCTTCAAACTTTGACTACGTTTTCCCTTGAGTGATGGGTTGCATTGATGTTGATTGGATACGTTTTCCTTTAATTGTTGAGTTGTTGTCGACTGGGCAGGATTGGCCACCAAGTGGGCATTGCGTTTTTACTAATTTTTCCACACCGAATTAAATGGATAACAGTTAGTTAAATGCCTTACTATTGCTAGATTCATTGCTATGTAATGGTCACATTAATTGCCTTGATATTTGTCAGCAAATAAAATGGATAACAGTGAGTTAAATGCCTTGTTATTGCTAGATTCATTGTTATGTAATGGTCATATTAATTGTCAGAGCAATTGCTACAGCAATGTAAATGGCCAACAGATTCATTCTTTGGATTAAATGACACAGCGAGTTAAATGTTAACTAGCACCTTAAATGCCTTTCTATTGTTGTATTACTTGTTATGACAACAGTCATGTAAACTACCTTGTTAGTGTTCTTTTAATTGTCATGTTAATGGTCATGTAATTTCCTTGTTATTTCTATATTAATTGTTAAGTAACCGCTATGTTAATTTCCTCGATAAATTGCTCCAGCCATGCTAATAGTTAGTAGTTTCCTTCTAATATTATTAGAGAGATAGTATTGTTAGTTCATTCAATATAACTAAACTACATGTTGAGATTTAATTGTTCATAACTGTTATAATGATAGAATTCTACTTTAAGATTCTATATGCTGTTATTTAAGTTAATGTCTAGTTGGGTGGAGAATTTGGATTAACATAGACTTGACTGATTAGGTTGTGTTAAAGATTAAAATTTGATTGGTAAGTAAGGAATGGATTGCAAATTTTAGACTCACTGGATTGAATTTTAATTAAGGATATAGGGCATTTATAATTATGGTTTTAGTATTGACCACTTAGATTTGAAAAATTAATTGTATTAATGTTTATTTAGCAAACACATTATTGTCTAATTGTAACTTGACATGCCCCGTTAGAATCGAACCCTTGTTAAAATTGAATGTAATCATAGACCAGTTAGACTAGGTGATTGGTGGGGGTGGAGACGATGTTGTGTGGTCTGGAGTCACCCTTGTATTCGTCCTCTCATGTCTCATCAACCTTTGTGTGGGGTAGGTATAGTCTCCCAGTTAGTATTCGGTTCCTAAATCATCGAAGTTTTCTTGATTCTTGGTCCCTTTTGTTTTGCGCCAAGGTTATTGACGCATCTATCACACAGGGAATGACATGATCCCTGATGAGGGGATCATGGTGCGCCCTAGGGGATAGAGGCGAGTGAGATCTTGGCCGAAGTAGGTTCTTTTGTGTGAGTGCTGACGAGCATGCAAGTTGCTCTTGGCACAAGGGCCAAATGCCTTCAGGTGTTAGGTCCGCATGCCTTGAGGTTGTAGTATTTGTTTGTCTAGGCCGTGATGTCGGGATGGTGGCGTTGTCCCTTAGTTTGTATGCGTGTTCATGTTTGCATTGGAAGGGTAGTCATCCTCCTTGTTATTTTGGGCATGTTTGCTAGTTGTCTTGAGCCGGTGTGTGGTGTCATAGTAACTTGTTTCCTAGACTGCATGCTAGCATTCATCATAAGTGGTTTGATTAAATTATTTTTGGCGTCACCTTCTTGCCTCTTAACTCCTGAAAAAAAAATGAAAACAAGAAAACACTACTTCGCTTGTTGTCGTAATGATGGGATCGTTACATTCCCGAACTATGATTTGGAACTTTTTTTTTTGAAAATTGAGTGTTTTTTTAGAGGAAACCAAATCTACTATTGGATTCTTAAAATTCTTCAAAAAAGGTTTCATAAATTGATGATTCCATCCTCATTTTCTCTTGAAAAATATGCAATAAATAAAAAATTGCTTCCATTTTTTAAATCCAAGAAAGAGCTCTAATGCCATTTTTAGCGTACTTTAATATATATGAAAACAAAATATGTAAATTAGCTTTGGAATAACATAATAGATCCACACAATAGATGACAAATGAATGAACAAAATAATGTAAATAAAACCCTTAAGGTAGGGTAACACCAATAATTATTCCTTCAGGAAGGAATCACTCCATAGGCCATGCCTGCTACATCTATGATATTCTTCACAACACATCCCATTGCACCACTTATAATTATTTATATAGTTTCTATATAAAAGCCTAAGAATTTTCTAGTGAAGGAACCTTCTAGTAATCCTTATTACATTTATTTCTTTCACAATATCTGGAAACCTATATATCATTATCCCCCTTGGATACCTCGCTATGTACACCATATTATACCTCCAAGGTACATTACAAAAAACGCACTTTAAGTTGCACTAATTTGGATTAAAACGCAAGTATAAAAAAAAATCAACATTGAAGGACATAAAAATAAATAATGGATCAAAATAATCATGAAATACACTGCAATTTATAGGTTGAAAGAGATGGATGCCAAAGATAACATGCCTAGAAATTACAATGAATTGCGTACAAAAATCAAGCTCAAAAGTCAATCCAACATTCAAGCATGAAAATAAATCATCATAGATAAAATAACATTGACAAAAAGATAATATTCAATCTTATAAACATGGAATTATCATTGGAAATGATATCAAAAACCACCATTCTCTTTCTTCTGTAAAACTTTGCATTGGATTTACTTGTCTCAAATTGATTTTTTAGCAATGTTTTCTTCATGATTTTATGAATCTTTTGGCATTCATTTTAATTGTTTCCATCTCCATTTCTAGCATTATTTCAGGCTCATGTTTGAATTTTATCAAATTATTTTGCTGCTCATTCACTATGACATGGTATTTTCACATTGCCCATGGGTATTATGAGAAAAATTTGTGGCTCTTCCATGGATACCCACTCCATTTTCTCCATTAAACTTGAACATACTGCCAAACTTGAGAGTAGAACTTGAAAAAGAGGGAGAATATTTAGTGCAAAGAATAAAGGGAATGGATTTTTTTCTAGATTTTACAAATCATTTGGCATTCTATGAAAGGTGGGGAATGAATCTATGCATGCATACATTGTTGTATTTGAATATCTACAATCCAAATCATTCACATGGAGGGTGTGTAGCTTCTCTAAGAAATAAATATTCTCAAAAGCACTTGGATTTGTTGAGTTTGCATATAAAGCATTCTTACAATGCAAGCAATATCCCTCTCCATAATCTCAACCATAATTTTAAAGGGTTGTTACATGATGACGTGAAGAGTGAAAATAATATACTATATGGAGAAATGGGATAATAACTCTATTAATCACCTTGTTGGATTTCTTGTGAGCCCCATCGATTACTTGGAAAGCTAGTATGTTTTACCATGTGAGAGATGTCTCTACTAGGTATTATTTTCCTGTTCATTTGTGCCTAAACATTACTTTTATTTTTCCCTTAAATTATTTGTTCACCCACCTTAAATCACAAGCCCATATTTCTTAGTTCATATTCTTTTTAAGGGTCAAAAGTGAGCTATCAAAACTTAGGAGTTAGAGGGGAAGTGAACCGTTCCTAGGTTGGAACAACTTGGACTATAATCCCATAATCAATTTTATCTATTCCATGGTGATATTAATATGTAGATAGTACTTATAAATGAAAATGAAGATAAAAAACAAATGATTTATGGTTCTATTAAACCATTAATGACCCCAAAAGGCCTAGTGAGATCCATTTAGCTATGATATTGATTTATCCAAGACAAGCTATCAAACTTGAGAGACATCCTCTTATCAACATAAAAAACATGATCACAACTTTAACGACATATGAAAAGTACTCAAATAGGTGTAAGATTGATGAAAAAATTAATTAAAATGGGCATTGACAAAAAACCTTGGTTTTGAGGAACTAGAGGCATAACTCTTTAACCACTCACTAGATCAAGAAAAGATGGCATACAATGTGTATTAGACACAAAATTGTCTTACAATGACTGGTTAACACCCCACTCTAACGCTTGAAACCCATAATTCAGAATTAGTTAAGTTCAACAAGCCTCATTAAGAAGAACTCATTGAAAAATGTTTACTTACCCATAGGCATAGAAATCCAATTCTATATATTGAAATGGATGCATTTACCATGGAAACCTATAGGTAGACCCTTCGAGTAGTAAAATTGACATTCGAGCACACACCAATTTTTGTGTGTAAAAACATCTTTACTTCGAAATTATCTCTTAGTTTATGCACCTAATCGGAAAAGTGAGTGTACAAATAGTGTTGATCTAGTTATATTTTAGTTATTGGTCAGTTTTAAAGTCATGTGAAAATTTTCTAAAGCTAACTCTTTTTCCTAAAATTAGTTCATTTTTTAAGTTAGTTGTTTTCAAAAATCTCAGATAGTAGTTATAATGGTTTGAAATTCCATTGCAATAGTTAGCATGGAAAAGGAATAAAATAGAGTTATTTTCTATTCTCATGTGTTTGCGTTGTATTTAGATCTTGTGAATGAATTAGAGTTTATTGGCTACATCATTTGGTATAAGGGAAGGAATGTGGCTTTGAGAGGAAGATGAAGAGAAAGTCTTGCTCAGATGCATAAAGATATGAAAAACCTCCAAAGACAAGTAACATATCTTACAAACGTGTTGGCTATTCAGAGAATAATATGAAAATAAGTGTTTGATGATGAGACAAACAAAGGAGATGTATATCAACATATAGAACATGAATAAGAGCATGAATAAGAACAATTAGAGTGCATGAATTTTGAGTAAAGGATGGCCAGGGCTCTAGAAGGGAGAAATGATGGGATCAAAATGGAAGTTTCAGAATATGCAGGGAGTCTTAAGCTAGTGGAGTTAATAGATTGGTTGAATGCCATGGATTTTTTTTTTTAATGGAAGCCTATGACAGAGGAAAACAAGGTGAAATTTTCTTGCACCAATTTGAAGGTTCGCACCATGATCTCGTGAGATCATGTGTAGAAAAATAGAACAAAAAAAGGAAAAGACAAAATTAGGACCTAGAAAAGATGGAAAAGAAATTGGGAGAAAAAAATATGCCTTTGGACTATGCCTACACCCTTTTTTCGTAGATTTCATAACTTGAAGAAAAACATGTCCACCATGGAGGAACTCACAAATGAGTTTTAATAGTTTTCCATTCGCATGGATCACCAAGAAACGGATGAGAAATTGGTTGTAATGTATGTGAATTGTTTAAAATTTTCTATTCAAGTTGAATTGAGCATGCATACGGTTCGCATCATGGAATATCCATCCAAATTATCCTTAAACTTTGAGGAAAAAACAAAAATGACAATTTTCTCAAAGAAATAGAAGATAAAAAAGGCGTACATCGTCTACCTCATGGGATGGTTTTAACTATGGTTGAGGCGAATCATCCCAAGGAGCTGAGAAAGTAGAATATACTCAACATGATAACCTAAATAAACCATGAGGAAGATGGTTTCATAGCAACAGAGGTTACGCTGGTGGAAGAGGAGAACCATATATGTGTTTTAGGTGTGGTGTAGAGGGTCATTGAGCATTTGAATGACCAAATTATAACATGCAAGAGCCGAAGCAAGGAAAACAACCTAGTTTAAACTTGGTCCAAGTTGAGAATGATTAATAAGGATTTGAATCTGAAGTCCCTCTCGATATAGGGGAGAATCTCATGATATAGAGGTCAATGGTGATTCCCAAAAAAGAGCAAAGGAAGAGTAGCGAAATGAATATTCTTGGCTTCAGACAAATATTTTTTGAACCAGATGCACTTATGAGGGAAATGTATGTCAAGTTATTGCTGATAGTGGAAGTTGTAAGAATATGGTTTCCAAAGAGATGGTAGATAAGTTGAAATTATGCTATGTAACACATCCCCAACCTTACCGAATTGCATGGTTAAAAGAAGAGAATGAAGTCACCATTAATAAAAGATGTTTGATCAAGTTTTCCGTTAATAAGACTTAAAAAGATGAATTCCGGTGTGATGTGATTCTGATGGATGTATGTCATCTGTTATTAGGGAGGCCTTGGAAATATGACAATAAAGTCATGCATGATGGAGAAAAACATACCTACATCTTTTGGAAGGATGGATCGAAATTCGTTTGATTCCCCTTTAAGGATGAGGGGAAAGATGAGAATATGTTATCAGAAAGAGATGTTGTTAACAAAATGAAGGCAACGTGATTCTTCTATGCATTAATAATCCAAAAAGGATTTGGGGAAGAAATACCAATCCCTACTAAAGTGACCAATATACTAGAAGAATATGTTGATGTTATCCCTAATGAACTACCTGACGGTACTCCAGGAAAGAGGGATATTGAACATCACTTTGATATAATCCCAAGATAATTTGTGCCTAATCATACTACCTATAGGATGAGTCCAACACAATATGCAAATATCAACCGAAAAGTGACAGAACTTATAAAGAAAGGCATGGTAAGATAAAGCATATGTCCATGTGATGTATTGGCATTGTTATCTCCAAAAAAGGATAATACGTGGACCATGTGCACAGATGGAAGAAAAATAAATAAAATTACCATCAAATATCAATTTCCTATACCACGCTTAAAAGACATGATGGATGCGCTAGTTGGAGCTAAATATTTTAGTAAAATTGATTTGTGGAGTGGATACCACCAAATCTGGATTCACGAAGGGGATGGATCGGAAAATACCATGAAGACAAGGGATGGACTATATAAATCGATAGTGATGCCATTTGGGATGTCCAATACACCTACTAATTTCATGTGTTTTGTTGAATATTATGCTTCAACATTATATTTGTAAGTTTGTTGACATTTATTTTGATAACATTCTCGTTTTCAATAACAACAAAGAAGACCACTTGCAAAATTTAAAAATTACATTAGATGCATTCAGAAAACATTGTATTTATGAAAACCTGAACAAATGTAGGTTCCTACAATAAATTTTGGTACTTATGGGTTTTTTCATCTCAGAGGAAGGATTCAATATGGATTCAGAGAAGTTCAGAGCAATTTTGGACCAACCTAGTCCCAAGAGAATAACAAAGGTAAGAAATTTTCATGGGTTGGCCACCTTTTACAGAAAATTTATTCAAAATTTTAGAAGTATTGCAGCACCCATAAAAAATTTCACCAAAGGAAAGACATTCATGTGGACCAATGAAGGTGAGGAAAGTTTTAAATTTCTAAAGAAGAAGTTAATCAAGGCACCTATATTGGCCTTACAATATTTTGATAAAGTGTTTGAGGTAGACAATGATGATTCACATGTAGGAATTTGAGTTGTACTTAGCCAAGCAGGTAGACCAGTTTCATTTTTTAGTGAAAAGTTGAATGAGGTAAGAAAGAACTACTCCATATATGATGTAGAATTCTATGCAGTTGTTGAAGAATTGCAACATTAAAGGCATTATTTAGTGCTGAAGGAGTTTGTGATATTTATCAATCATATTGCATTAAAAATGTAAACACCCAAAATAAATTGAACAATAGATATGCAAAGTGGGTCTCTTTATTACAAGGCTACACCTTTTTCCTGAATCACAAATCAAGATGGAAGAATCAAGTTGAAAATACTTTGATTCAACATATTGTTCTTTTGAAAACCATGGAAAAACAAGTAGATAGGTTTGTTTCATTAAAGGATATTTATGCATCTCATAACAATTTTTGGGAGATTGTGGAACAGTTGAAGAATACAGTTTTGGGGAACATGGATCTTATTCAGGGAGAATATTTAATGCAAGATGGCTACCTCCTCAAAGGAAAAAAGATATGCATTCCAATTGGTTCTATGAGAGAAAACATCGTCATAGAACTTCATTGTAAAGGTTTGGAAGGAGATTTTGGAAAGGATAAGATGTTTGCCTTAATCAAAGATAAGTTTTAATAGTCGAAGATGAAAAATTATATAACCAAGTATGTGGCATGATGTAGGATTTTTCAAATGGCTAAAGGACACTCACAAAGCACAAGGTTGTATATGTCATTACCAATTTTCACAGACCCATCGAAATATGTAAGAATGGAATTTGTGTTGGGAATCCCAAGCGCAAGTGAGGTAATAATTCTATTTTTTTGGTTGTTGATAGATATCTAAAATGGCTCATTTCATTACTTGCAAGAAGACTCGTAATGCATCCAGGGTGTTAGAATTTTTTTTTTCATAAATTGTTACATTGCATGGGGTTCCAAAAACCATTACCTATAATAGAGATACTCAATTCTTGGGTCATTTTTGGAGGAATTTATGGAAAAAATTGGGGAACAAATTACATTTTAACAGTTCCTATCACCCCCAAACAGATGGGAAAAACGAGGTAGTAAATCAAATTTTGGGAAAACTATTACAGAATATTGTTGGAGAGAATCCCAAGCAATGGGATTTGGCTTTACCTCAAGCAAAATTCTCCTACAATAGTTCAATGAATAGATATACATTTAAAACTTCATTTAAGGTTGTTTACGGTAGAAATCCTATGGGTGTCCTAGATTTGGTGTAGCTATTACTTGGGGATAGGATCAATGATGATGGGGAAGCATTTGTATCACACATTGAACAGTTGCAGGAACAAGTGAGACAAAAAATCTACGCCAGTACTGAACATAACAAAATTATAAAAGATTCTTATCGACGATGCCAGGTATTCAATGAAGGTTATTTGGTGATGGTTTATTGCAACATCCTGCTCTTGCGCGCATTGAACAAACGTATTCTTTGAGGACACTTGCTCACAAGTAATACATATTAATATACTTTTGGGTATTTTATTTATGATTATGAGGTGTTATAAATTGATGACATGATATTTGGCTGCATTGACATAGACACGTGCTATTGACTTGATTTTACTGAGTGTGTAGGATTTTGGACCTCAAGGATGCAGAGGCATCGATGGAACCCCTTGGACTCCGGATTGAGTTAGGGAATGAACCATTGGGGTTTGAATGTTTTATATGTGATATTAGTGCATCTGATTAGATAATATGATATGGATATATTTCTGACATGATTCGTTGATGATGCAAGCTGACAATAGCTTTCCGAACAGACTCACATGTGGAGTAGAGGGGTCATGTACAACTACTAGAGATGTTGAGGGAGAGGTGTGGACAACATCCCTGCTACAACCTACTAACACTCCCGTCGTGGCTCAAACTCTAGGTTAACGATTACCTAGTTTGAGAAAACCCACGATGTCATGAAGGCCGACTACGATAGTCACTCATGATGATTATAAGGGGTGTGCAATAAAGCAGGGACCTTATTACTTACATTCCCTTAGTCTCCCACAAGATCACCTGGTGGACTATTGACTCTAGGGGTTTTTGATGTCTACCAAGTCAATCAAGAGGCAAGTGGCACCCTTGGAGCACGTAGTTCATCTTGAAGGGCACATCGCAGAATAAAAATGGAAGAGGCGAGTAGCACCCTTGGAGCACGTAGTGCATCTTGAAAAGCAGGTCGTGCAAGAGAAACAAAAAGAGGTGAGTGGCACCCTTGGAGAACCTAGTGCATCTTGAAGGGCACGTCGCATTGTTATTTAATAATTGGATAAACCTAGATGGCTTTAGGATGAATAACATGTTAAGGAAGATTTAAAACTTTTTCCCTATTAAATTGTTGCCCAGCCTAGGAAAATAAAGTCTAGGTCTAAATTATACTGGTGGTAAAATTTTATCTATTTATTTNNNAAGTAAAAATAAAGTAAATAATAATGATAATCTTCATTAATGTTGTGACAAGAAGGGGGTAAGCAATTAAATTGATTTATGAAAATCTTTTGGGACAAAATTAAAAAACGGGAAATAATTGTTTTACTATATTATGCTAATTAAAAATTTATTCATTAAAAGAAAAAGGGAAAAAGGGTAAGTTTTTGCACATGCCTTTTTGAGTTTAAATAAAAAGGGGAAAGAAGGAAATCTAAAATAATTAGGAAACTAGGAAAAATAGGGAAACATAAAAAGAAAGGGGAAACACAAGGAAAAAACATATAGTCTAACTTAGTAAGGTATATAGTATTTAAGAACTTTCTAGTTTAAACTCAACTAGTAAATTAATAAGGGGGAAAGTCATTAAAACTTGTAAGGGGATATGGGGACACATAGGAGCGATTCTAAGAGTGCCTTTAGGTGAGTGAGGGAAATAGGGGTAATTAATTAATTATTGAAATTAATTTATGGAGGAATGAAGGGGATGGGTGACACATGTATGGGGAAGATTTATATGAATTAAAATTTTAAACATTAAATAAAATGGGATTTTTGGAAAGTAAGGGACTTCAAAACTCTATATAATGGAGGGAGGAGAATGATGATGGGGCTCTTCTTTTTTCCATAATGTTACACTACAGAAATCGATACTTGACTGACTTATCTTATGGGAGTTGGGATACCTAGCTCGGTGAGGGGTGGTAGCTCAGCCTTGCGAGGCGATTTGGGAGCTAGATGATTCTTTGGATAGTGTGCATGGCCCGTTTGGGGATCTGGGGGCTAAGGGGGGATAAGAGTACCCCTAGCGTTGGCTAGGAGGTGCCAGTGAAGTGACATCGGTCTACAAGAGGGAGTTGAACGAAGCGCATGGGACATCAACTCAGAGTGGTAAATTGGGCAACGATACACTTCCTTTATTTCTGCATGGTATATTGTTAGTATGATTTATGCTTTCAGTTTTGTATTCTTAATCAGGTAAGGAATATGATAGTCTTAGCATTCTAGCTGATGACTCGAATTTCCCCATAGCCTTAGCTTGATGTTGATTGATTTCCCTTCGCCTTCGATCCTTGCATGTCTTGACCATCCTGAGTCTTATTGATTGCAATGATTGTGTTTTATTTTTTCCTTCATCCCTAATTAATCAGTATATGCCTGAGCAGTCGGTTAGGAGCCTGATCTATGGTCGTCGCTTCAAAATTAATAGACCTATGGATCTCAACGCCCTTCTTTTATGTGCGTGGATGATGAACGAAGGATGTTCCTGTCAACCTTCTACCTTTGTTGTTTGTCCTTGGATGATTTTTTGTCTTGCACCCTGATGCATTTAATTAATCCTACAAAATTTGATTGATGGCGAAGTTTTCTTTAAACTAGGCATTTTTATATCTCGTTGTTATCTCATTTTATACCTCGTTTTTATATCTTGCTGAACATTTCCTACGTTTTTATATCTTGTTTGTTTTCCTGGCGATTTCTACTTCTTCGACTGCATTTCGTTGACTTGGGGGCAAAATTTTGCCCAACAAATTTTATTTTTGGTCAAATTGTTTAGATTGCCCAACGAATTATACTTCTAGGCATTTTAGGATAAGCTCAGTGGATTAACTTAATTGCTTGTTACAATTGCTGTGAAATTGTTTTGAATTCTTAAACCCAACAAATTTATTGTGGAAATATAAAACCCTGTGATTTGTAACCATATAACTGTCGTTTTGAAAGCTTAAGCTCTACGATTTGTAATCCACATTTACTGCAATTTGTAATTTACATTTACTGCGATTTTGTTATCCATTCCCTACTAATTCCATTTTTTTATAGTCGTTAAGCCTCTCAGGTCAACAATTCTTCACCTAGCGAGCTCATATTTCACTCAACCAACTTTTATTTTCTTTCCATTTTACAACGAAATTTTTTTCGACAACATTTTCTAAAGACACCTAAATCTTGATTGTGTTTTCTAGCTTTTCAACTGCAACTTGATCATCTGTGACAATGATTCTCTAGGTTGTATACACAGTCCATATTCTTCCTTCTTGATTAACATCTTTTATTTCCATCTGACAACCTTAGACGACCCTTGAATGTGGTGTAACGTTTACCCTGTTTTACTGCCAGCGACCGAGCCTGAGCCGCGATTCCACCTGTATCCTTGAAGGTGTGTTAGATTAGTTGAATGCGTTGTTGTTTAATGACCATGAGTTTCCTTTTAATTTGACTGTGTTTTGATGTTAATGACCACGAATTTTCCTTTTTAGATGACTGCGGTTTTTATTTTTCTATGCTTTTAAATTCGTTGAAGTCATTAACAACGAGATGCTCTTCAAGTGAAATCAAAATATTTTTATTGTGCATGTGTTTTGTTGATTCTTGGTCAAGTGGAAAGAAGGGTATTTATTTTGTCTACAATATTAAATAATGGTATTCACGAATTGCGTTTGATGATAAGGAAAATTTATATCTCTAAATGCACATCGACCTGCTTTAACAACAACACGTTTGTGTAATAGATTTGATTAAATGTTATATATTCGATTGTATTTTTTATTAAATGTTGTATATTTGATTGTATTTTGATTAAATGTTATATATTTGATTGTATTTTTTATTATATTTGATTGTATTTTTTTCAATGTTATATATTTGATTAAATTTTATATTTTCAAGGCAATACTGTAATAGTTGTAGTGATTAAATGTTAAAGATATTTCAATCAAATCACTATGTTGTTATATTAAGTTTTGATGCTTAGCATCTGACCTTTCATTTTATCTAGATCATTTAGTGGAATGGTCATTTATAGTGATTAAATGATATACATTTTTTAATCAAAAGATTGTATTATTCTATCAGGTTTTAATGCTTAGCCTTTGATCCTTTATTCACCGATCATTTAGTGGAATGATTAGTTATACTAATTAAATTTTATATAGTAATAATTGTTAATGTCTTACATGTCATTCCAAAGTATGATTTCATTTATGTAATAGCCAAATAAATTTGTTCCACCCTACCAACTAGGACAACTTCCTAGCTCCAGGATATCATATGAATATCCTGGCCCCTGTGCCCAAAACCTCCAGCAAATTGGTGCTTGTACTGATCCAATCCAACTATGGAACTCAACTCTCCTCTGTGCAGTCCAAGAGAGAACTCCCCCCAAAACTTCCCGTAGAATAATCCTCCCTTTCCTCTGTAACCTCCTCCGCTCATATGCCTCCTTCACCGCCCTTTCCCCCCATTTACTTCCTTGCCTATGCATAGTTAATGCCCCTTATCCTTTCATTTATTATTTTATCCTCTTGTAATTAATATATTATCCCTTTCCGTGTATGTAACCTTTTTAATTTAAAAAATATAACTTATTAATCTTTTAAATTTAATACTCATGTTATTAAATGTAATAGGTAGTTAATTGATTAATTAATTAATCAAAATTATAACCTTTAATTAATTAATAAATACTTAATTAATATCATTAGATCAATCTTTGTTTAGTTATTAACATGGTAGGAAAAATTAATTACCTAATAAATCTTTTACTTAATAATCCCTAAGTATATATTCTACTAGGGTTGTTACATACCCCCACCCTTCACGAAACTTCGTCCCAAAGTTAAGGTATCTTATGGTACAAGGAAAAGAAACATGATTCACACATTCATAACAATTTACTGACATTATCAGTACGTAAGTCAAGAAAACTCATACATACTAGTGTATATGTACAATAAATGCATGTGTAGCTAGTACATACAAATCTCGTGCATGTACTAATAATCAAAACTTTCATCCTTTAGTAATTTATGTATGCATCCAATCCAGTCAACAAGACTATTCTTTTATAAAAGACAACAAATGTTAAGAACCAAACTTCAATATAGCATAGAAAAACCTCAGGAAAAGTACTCAACGCCTTGAAAACGAGATAATTTCAGATAATAAGCCTCTTCGAGGGGGTAACCTCCTTTTACCCCACTTAAATGTTCAAGTACAAGATGATTCAAAATGAAAATGTCTCCTTGGTATATATAGGAGACTAGGAGGTTTAATGGCCTAAAGCCGACA
>ML779776.1:218425-239155 GCA_009831015.1 Picea engelmannii | reverse complement strand
TTGGTATATATAGGAGACTAGGAGGTTTAATGGCCTAAAGCCGACATAAATAAAATAACATTACTAATATAAATTACAACTAATGGACTAAAGCCGACATAAATAAAATAACATTACTAATCTAATATGCCCCAATTAAGTGGCAATGAGCCAATATTAGGGCTTAGCAACAAACCAATCAATTTTTTGAGAAATCCTTTAATTACTATTATCTGGTTTAACAATTTTATTTTAAACAACTGTGGTTTAGTTACGTAATAATGAATATTCATATATACTCATTTATTTTTATTTTTTTTGAAGGGAAAACATTAAATTCCACCACCAGATAGATCTCCATACCTTCTCAACTATTACTACTCATCCTTCCTCCCTAACCTACTTCCATCTCCATTCCTATCCTTCCTCTGCTAGACTATCTTGGAGCGTCAACTATATTGACCTAACTCCAAATAGAACCTGTAAGTGGAAGTGTCGTTATCTCGACCAAACTTCCCTAGAAGGCATCTGACAGTCATCATCACACGTCTTGGGGAGCGTGAACTAACACCGTCCTCCCATGACTTTAGGTTTAAGAGAATACACGGTGGGAAATGCCTCCACCCCTCCTAACAGGACTAGGGTCCACACCCTACAATGGAAGATACACAGTGGGAAATGCCTCCACCTCTCCTAACAGGACTAGGGTCCACACCCTACAATGGAATACACAGTGGCACCGTGTTGCTGGAGGTTTTGTCATCGTTTATTCGGTTTTGGGTAGTGTCATCACCTAAAATCATACGCTGGTCCACATATCATAGCAATGCATCCAAACCAATATAAATTCCTCATACAATATTCATACCATAGTGTTTCTTGGCTAGTGGTCATGATATCCACTTTCATCATCTTTATCGCTTGGTTATTTCATAGCCCATAACCTGCAGATTAGTCTGTAACACAAACTCATACATTTCTATGCATTATCATCATGTAATTTCATACTATCATCATTTCCATTTGGTATCCATGTACCGATAAATTAACATCAAAGTTTTCCAGTTAGAATTAGATCTCATAATATCCCATAATTCAATTTCGACACTCATTCATAAGATTATCATTTACCAAAATAGATTGCATCATATCTAACATCATTCTAATAGTATTTTTAAACATTCATAAAATTCTTCATTCTCATAATGTGTCGCATCATATACATCATCATCAATAACATTTAAACATTTGTAAAATTTACATTCACGTAGTAGATCACATCATATACATCATCATCAACAATATTTAAACATTCATAAAAGTTCATAAATTTTAAAGTTTATGTGTATCACTTAATAGCTTCACTGTGACTAGAAAATAAAGTATATAGGCCTTAGGTAATCCTGGTTGTTTAACTCAAAAGGTGGCATTACATATACCCAACCTTCGAGAAACATGTTATCGAGATGGTCAAAAAAGTGAGGGATAGTCTCGTCGTAATGTCTCAACATCTTCCCAAGTAGAAGATCCTGGACTATACTTGTCCCACTGGACCTTAACTTGGTCTACTAGACGGTTCCTGAGCTATCGGACTCTACGGTCCAATATGCGTAATAGTTCTTTCGTGAGGGTTCCCACGTCCGATACCTGCAATTCCTTCCAATTTAGTTTATGTGCTTCATCAACAATATAATGACGTAAAACAGATACATGAAATACATTGTGAGTTTTATGCAAATGGGGTGGAAGTACGAGACGATATGCAACGGGTCCAATTTTATCTTGGATCCTATATGGTCATATAAATCGAGGTGACAAATTTGTCCCCTTCCTGAACCGTATGGTACTCTTATTAGGCGTGATACGGATGAAAACCTGGTCTCCCACTTCATAACTTAGGTCGGTCCTGTGTGCATCCGCATATATTTTCTGCCTATCTTGTGCTTCCTTAAGTCTCTGCCTAATCTGAATCACCTATTCCTCCATTTCTTGAATCAATTCTAGCCCAATTGTTACTCGGTCTTCTAGTCTATCCCAACTCAATGGCGTTCTGCATGGCCTCCCATACAAAGCTTTGTAGGGTGGCATTCCGATGGAGTTATGATAACTGTTATTGTAGGAAAACTCTACCAAAGGTAGGTACTTCTCCCACTGGGTTTGATTATCCATTACATACATCCTAAGCATTTCTTCCATGACTTGATTTACTCTCTCAGTTTTCCCATCTGTTTCAGGATGATAAGTTGTGCTTAAGTTCAACTGAGTCCCCAATGTTGACTGTAAACTTGTCCAAAACCTAGAAGTGAATCTAGAGTCCCTATCTGAAATGATCTTCTTAGGTATCCCGTGCAAACGGATAACCTCACTTACAAACACATGTGCCACATCAGTTACATAGTACGTGTCTCTAACCGAAATAAAATGAGCACTCTTGGTTAAATTATTCACTATCACAAGAATGGAATTGTGTCTATGAGATGTGAGTTGCAACCCCACAACAAAATCCATAGAGATGACTTCCCATTTAGACATAGGAACATCATGTGGTTGTAGGAGGCCTGTCGGGTGATGGTGGTCGACTTTCACTTGTTGACACTTTAGGCATTTGGCGAAGAAATGGACTACATCGTGCTTCATGCCTACCCAAAAGAAGAGCTTTCTCATAACTGCGTACATCTTCTTCACACCCGGATGTGCACAATAAAGTGCTCTATGGGCTTCCTTCAGTATGATTCTTTGAATATCTCCATTCTCAGGGATGTACATCCTTCCTTGATATCTTAACAGTCCGTCTGTTTCCAGACTATATCCTTCGTACTTTGGATCTAACTGCCTCCCGCTCCGGAGGTTTGAAGCAAACTTTAAATACCAACTGTCTCTTAGGAGTTGTGTCAACACATGTTCCCTCAGATTGACCTTTAAGGTTACCAAGGAGAAGATACATGGTCTCCTACTCAAGGCATCTGCGACCACATTTTCCTTTCCCTTGATGTACGAAATACCAAAATCGTACTCACTCATAAACTCACTCCATCACCTTTGCCTCGCATGCAGATCTCTTTGAGTGAAGAGATGTTTTAAACTTTGATGGTCCGTTTTGAGGTCAAAGTTTCGCCCCACAAGATAGTGCCTCCAAAGTTTGAGAGCTAGCATTACAGTTTCCAACTCTAAATCATGAGTCGCGTATAGCTCCTCATGTTTCTTCAACTTCCTTGACGTATAATCTATCAATCCTACATCCTACATTAGCACGGCCCCCAACCCTTGCTTCGAGGAATCCGTGTAGACTGTGAAGTCCTTTTCCATATCCGGCACTCGTAGAATTGGTGCACTAGTTAGTAACCTCTTAAGCTCAATGAATGCACTATCACATTCTTCTGTCCAATCATACCTGACCCCCTTGCGTTGCAAGGTGGTGATGGGTTTCACTATTTTTGAGAATCCTTCTACAAATCTCTGGTAATAACCTACTAACCCCATGAATCTTCTCACCTCATGGGAATTTTTCGGCACTGGCCACTCCATAATGGCCTTTACTTTTTCTGGGTCCACAGAGATTCCTTCGCCATAAATGATATGACCTAAATAGTGAATCTCTTTCTAGAAGAACGAACACTTCGACTGCTTCCCATACAATTTGTTCTCTCTAAGGCAGGACAACACTATTCTCAAATGTTCCTCATGTTCTCTTTCATTCTTGGAATAGATGAGGATGTCATCTAAAAAGACTAGTACAAAACGGTTTAAGTACTTCTGGAATACACCGTTCATGAGGCTCATGAATACTGTTGGCTCATTGGTCAATCCGAAAGGTACTACAACAAACTCTTAATGTCCAAACCGAGTTTGGAAGGAAGTTTTTGGGATATCACCTTCCTTAATCCTTAACTGATGATACCCTGATCGCAAATCAATCTTTGAGACTACCGTTGCTCCTTTCATCTGATCGAAGAGGTCATCTATTTGCGGAATCAGGTACCTATTTTTCACTGTAGCACGGTTCAATTCCCTGTAGTCTACACACAGTCGTAAGGATCCATCCTTCTTCTTTACAAAAATTATTGGTGCGCCCCAAGGTGAGACACTGGGCCTTATTAGCTCTAAGTCCAGTAACTCTTTCAAATGCATTTGCAATTCACAAAGTTCCAACACTATCATCCGATAAGAAGTCTTGGAGATCAGTTCTGCACCATGATTTAGCTCAATTGTAAAATCAATCTCCCTCTCAGGAGGTAACCCTGGTAACTCGTTCAGAAAAACATCCTGAAATTCAGACAATACCGAGTACTGATCCAATGAAAGTCCCTTCCTTTCATTTACTGCTTCCACTACATAAAGTCGACACCCTTGCCTCAAGCACCGCATAACCTTCATAAGTGATATAAAGCGTAACAACACTTTTCTCTGTACACCCTGGATCTCTACTGGTCTTCCTTCATCATCGACACAAAGCACCCTCTTTGCGAAACAATCTACCAAAGCTCAATGAGATGCTAACCAATCCATTCCAATGATTAGGTCATATGCCCTAAGAACAGTGACGTATACCTTCAACCTGGTAGTGCACTCTCCCAGGTCTACAATACAATTATCGACACTAGGTCCTACTGCTTGTTTTTCCCCCGAAGCCATCTCGACTTGTTTAAAGTCATCGTGCTCGTAGGCTGCCAACCCACTCTTTTCTAATGCAAATGATGAAATGAAACTATCTGTCGCACCAGAATCAAACAAAATCTTAACATTGATATGATTTAGCGTAACTGATGACTCCACCACCCTGGATTGATGTTCGGCCTGGCGGTTATTAACCGCTGCATAAATTTGGTGGCTGCTACTTGCTCTCCCCATCTATTCCTTTCCTTCTCTATGCACAAACCCTGATTGTAACTCTGGGGAGTCACGCTGGTAATGGGGTCCTCCGCACCCCCAACAGGTAACACAAGATTGAACCTGTGCACTGTTATGTGACTGTCTCTGAAATGAGTTCCTTCCTCTAGAACCCTTGCCCCTACTAGCTGTTCTCTGAGATGGTCGTGGACTTGTTTGCACTGTTGGCGATGAACGAGATGCTACACTCGCTTCCATTGAAATCCCTGCAGCTATTGTCCTTGGCGCGACTCTGTTACCATATGGCGGTGGCCTCGAGCCCCCTCCCCTAGGAAATGTCCTCGAGGCCTTCCCTACGAATCCAGGATGATGTGGAAATGTCGGTCTTGTACCCCCGGTTAAGTTTATGTGTTCCTCCACATAACACGCATTTTCCACTGCTTCCGCTACAGAAGACGGTTTCCACATCCACACCATAGCTCTTATCTTAGGGTTCAATCCATAGACGAAGCGCTCTGCCTGTCATTTGTCATTATCCATATACGAAACATATTTGACCAGTTCCATAAATCTGATCTCATATTCTTCTACAGTTTTGTTTCCCTGTAATAAGGCATGAAATGCCCCTACCTATTTTTCCTCGTATTATGCTGGTAGATATTTCCTTCAACCTCTCCTCAAAAATTTCCCAAGATACTGTGTCTGGGTTAAGGTGCAGTTGTCTTTCCAGGTTGCCCCACCAGTTCAAGGCGCTGTCTCTTAAATGAAAAATTGCGATCTTTGCCTTTGAGTTGGACGCATAGTCCCTTAAGGCAAAACGCCTAGTCATGCCTTCCAACCAGGCTTCCGCACGTTCACTGGCGTGACCCCCGACAAACTCTGGAAGTTTGATCTTCTGCAATTCTCCCGTGATGTCTTCAGGTGGAGGTCCTCCCCCGGAATCCCTTGACGCTTCTGGATTACTTGTTCCAGACGGTGGGGGTTCCACTTCAGTCCCTTCCGGTTGTCACCCCTTTAAAGTCTCATTAATGGCTTCCAACGAGCACAGCATGAGGGCTAATTCGGGCGATGGTGGTGGTGGCGCTGGCAGTGTTGGCAGTGCTTGTGAAGATGCTCCCCTACCTCTACTCCCTCGAGTCCTGACCATCCTATATGCTTTAACCTGCATCAACCAAAGTTGTCAAGGTGAGTTCCATGACGTTTCAAATTGGTGCTACTTAAACTAGAAACAGGGTTAGGCGTAAGTTTTCTTTACTTGTCTGTAAACAAACATTACTCCTTTAGGGGATTGGCTAGGTTAGGATTAGGATTAAGTGTCTAAGATCGATTTTCTTCGCTCCTATGAAAAAACAACTATTGGTTCCCTTGCCCTGTAGCTATGCTATCCTTGCTCCATACTTGCCAATTCCTATGCTTAATTTCCTAATGCATATGTCGTCTCCTCCCCGCCTGTCCTAGTCTAAGTCCTTTTAACTTTTCTCTTACAACTAAATATCCTCCGGTGCTTGACTCGTGAACTTTTCCTTGGCACGTAGTGTTGGTGTTGTCAAATTCCGCATTGAGATTTAGCATTGTCTTTAACTGGTGGAATGGAGTGGAAGGACTTGGCGCATGGCTCGACGAATTGGGTGTACGGTCTCGTGAACTTCACGCTTGGACAATCGAAGTTTACTCTCCAGGATAGTACTTTTCTACTATTGACAATTAAAGTATTTATATGTGAAATTATTTGTAAAAGTGATATGTATGGTGCATTGGTGTTATTTCTCTTCTTAAGGCACTTCGCTCGGTGGGTGGTCTTGGGTTCAAAACCCTCGGACCTCTAAAATTTATACTTAACCCTATATTACTCAAGCTTAACTAATATTTTATCATTTAACTTAGGGTCTCAACTCAATTAAAGTTTAAAGATAATTACCCCTTTTATTTTCTTTTTCTTTTTAACTTTAAGAATTAAAAAAAATTAAATAAAACTTTGCCCCCCCCCTTTTTTTTTTTCAAAAAAAAATAAAAATTAAACTTTAATAAAAATTTAATAAAAATTTAATTTTTATTCTAAAATTATGAACTAATCCAATTTAAACTTTACTCTTTTGTTGAATCTTAACTAATTAAAATAATAAGTAAAAATAAAATAATAAAGAAAAAACAATAAATAATAATAAAAAAAACTAATAATAATATAAAAAAACTATTACATTACGAATAATTTAATATTTCATTGTATCTTCACATGCATATTAATTTAATAATTTAATTTCATTATATGGGCATGCATATGGGCATATGGGTTTCATTATACATTAAAGGGGCATCGTGGGTCCTCGCATGAGGCCCACGTTCCCTCTTCCTCCAAAATAACCCTACGCCTGTCACTCCAAACCCTAAATGCGTCCCTCCCCTGCCGCCTCTCCACTTTGATCTGTCCCGCTCTCGAATCCTCCATGCTTCATCTCGCCCGCCTCTGAACTACTGCTGCTTTTCTTGCTCAATTATTGCATGCATTTCAGGATCAAGTTCACTCAAAGGAAGATCTACAAAGTTATGCTTTCCCTCAGGGAAGTTGCAGGGTTGCGCTGGTACCGATGGTGAAGGATTTTCCATTTTCAAGTTTGATCTGATACAAAATAATTTATATGATGGACAGGACCTGGAACCTCGACATTTACTTCTCCTCTACTGCCAAGTGGCCCCCAAACTCGTGAAGTTTTGGATGAGATGTTTGCAGTTGGGTTTAGAATAGGATTACCCAACAAAACCTTAGTTGTTGCTTCAGGTCCCATTATGAATTGTATCAAAATAGATTCAACCAAAACAAGGGCTAGCTCTCCTCTGTATCCACTTCAAAATTCAAAATGTAGAAACTTTGGATGGCTATGCAAGAGTTGTAACAGTGGCTATTGTTGATGTATCCACATGAACATGATATTTCTTGGTTTTAGTGTTGATGTCGGCAGATCCATCAAGAATAGCAAATATTTATTGACATCATTGGCCCTCTCTACTCTATGTGGATCAACATACCTATTCCGTCCTACAACGTATGCTTAGAAACAAGTTGTTTTCCTGATATAAATAACAATCCAAAATATCTCTGGATAATGATATCAAACTCACGACAGTGATATCATCATTGCCTCGTTCCAGAGAAGCCGCAATGGATGCAACTTTCTCATGCAAGTGATGGTTGTTGGTAGTTGTAGTTGCTTGGTAGTGGTGCGTTTGTAGTTGTAGTTGTTATGGGTGTGGGAGTCTCGAGGTCAAACCCGCGGGCTTCTCCTCCCATGCACATATGTTTGGCGATTTGTTATATTATATGCTTGATATATGGAATAGTTTGCGCACGATTTGGGTTCTTTTTTTTTGTTTTGGAGGCCGCATAGTGCAGGGGCTCCTATTTATTTGGCTGTGGTTTTGGAGTATCTAGCAACATAGGTGAGTGGAGGCTTTGAAACCTTAAATGAGGGTTTATGTTGTTGCTTCTTGGTACATGATTAGTTGGAGTTCCATAACTTGCATTTTTCTAGAATTGTCATTATCCAAATATGACGAGCAGTGACCACAACTTCTATTTCTTGAAGCTAAAACATTGCAGAAGTTCCTCTATCCACAAAATAGTTTTGCTTGTTTTTAGTCTTATAGATTTTGTCAGCATTCATTGCTCATATCATATTGTTGCTGTCAAGATCATTTTGCATATTCCTAATCTTTGTTATTTCCCATATGCATGATGGGAGGCTTTGAAAGGATTTACATTTCAACTTGATGCAAATATTGTTCCTTCGTGAATAAGTTTCTGAATTGTTCGGCCTACCAACATACCCCTATAATTTTTGACCAAAAATTGTAGATTTCACATTATGTGGTATTCTCGTTGAAGATAGTTCTTTTATGCAGATGAGTTAATTGGCTTTGAAGATGCCCATAATTACTTGTTTATGTACCTGCTATTCTCTGTTGAATCTGTAAGCAACCAGAATGCATCACCCTTGTTCATATTCCTTTTAATCGATCCAAAGGCTGCCAGAACCAAGCGTGCAACTCGGCACTCATAGGTCCCATTGGATGTAGCGGATGGAAGGCTTCAAGACTCGCGTCAAGGTGAAGGTAAAAAGATTTCACGGATTATAACTTGGTGAAGCCATGAGACCCTTTTGTTATTTATTTTTTATTTTTTAATCTAATCTAATCTATTATTTTAATCTTTTAAATTAATATATATTTACTTGAAGTTTATTTATACATATGTATTCATGTTTTGTTGAGGGTTTATATATATATAAATACTTTGTGTATGTGATAATTAATTTAGTTTATATATATAGAATTCTGGAATATTCTGTGTCTAAATTTTGGAATTTTAACTTTCAAATTCCATTGTTTTCTTTTGTTTGTCTCTGTACCTTATGAGAAATAGGAAAGTGATGGCTTGAGCTGGGATTTCTTAGCTACTTTTTATTCTTTCATATTTTGGATTTGCTTAGGATTTCTAGGTTAGTTTTCTGTTAGGGTTTCAAGGTGTTCTATTGGTTTAAATGCTGTTTAAATTGCATAATTTTCTACCTTGCAGTAGGAACTAAGTTCCATTTCAATTTGAATGTACTTGTTAATGTAAGCCCTTTTTATATTGTAAAAGAAAAGAGGAATTACCTTTTCAGAAAACTAAATTTATGGGTCTTTATCCCAACTACGGGATAAACTACGGCTCTGATATCATGTTAATAGCCAAATAAATTTAACATTCAGTAATTCTACATAAAAACAGTAACTTCTACTAGATTTATGAAAATTCAATAATTCCTTTCTATTTTAGCACATACGCATGTAAATTTAACAACGAATATTAAAATTTTATAACAG
Organism: Picea engelmannii; assembly: GCA_009831015.1. NCBI lineage: Eukaryota > Viridiplantae > Streptophyta > Pinopsida > Pinales > Pinaceae > Picea > Picea engelmannii. Next base: position 229,489 of record ML779776.1, on the reverse strand, counting down.
AATAAAAACAAATGCATGATTTTAAATACCTGGGTCTGATGCTAACCCTCCATTTGTCCACTTGTCTTATTGACCTTTGTTGAACTGTGTAAACACTGCCCAAACCTTGTTCCACCCTACCAACTAGGACAACTTCCTAGCTCCAGGATATAATATGGATAGCCTGGTCCCCGTGCCCAAAACCTCCAGCAAACCGGTGCCTGTACTAATCATATCTGAATATGGAACTCAACTCTCCTCTGTGCAATCCAGGAGAGAACTCACCCCAAAAATTCCCGTAGAATAATCCTCCCTTTCCTCCGTAACCTCCTCCGCTCATATGCCTCCTTCACCGCCCTTTCCTCCCATTTACTTCCTTACCTACGCATAGTTAATGCCCCTTATCCTTTCATTTATTATTTTATCCTCTCATAATTAATATCTTATCCCTTTCCGTGTACGTAACCTTTTTAATTTAAACAATATAACTTATTAATCTTTTAAATTTAATACTCATGTTATTAAATGTAATAGGTAGTTAATTAATTAATTAATTAATCAAAATTATAACCTTTAATTAATTAATAAATACTTAATTAATATCATTAGATCAATCTTTGTTTAGATATTAACATGGTAGGCAAAATTAATTACCTAATAAATCTTTTACTTAATAATCCCTAAGTATATATTCTACAAGGGTTGTTACAATTTAAGATTAAATTGATGGTACATTGATGACCAAACTATGATTTATACTTGCTCACTTGATATGCGTTTTAATGTTAAATTAGATTGGCATACGTGGACTTAATTGCAATTAGACTTGTTGATTTTTTTTATGTTAATTTATAATTTTAATTTATGGACTAATCGAAATTGACTTACTATTAGATTAGTAATCGATGTTAAATTAGATGGTCATTTTTGACAAATATTAGACGTGATTAATGGTTGGGTTGTTCACGAAGTCGCGTATTATCTTGAGTTCTTCCTTGATTATAGTCATCTTGACTCTATCTCCATGTTGTGTGGGGTATGGGTGTATTCTCATTGTCAATCGTTTCATCCTAGCGTTTCAGATTTATCTAGAGTCCTCGATCTAGATAGGATGTGTGGTGGAAAGGTTATTGATGTGTATGTCACCTAGAGATGGCATGATTCCTGAGGAGGGGATCATGGCGCGCTCTATTGGATAGCGTCAAACGAGAACTTGGTCAGACTCAGTGCATTCTGTGTGAGTGTTGTTGAGCATTGTTAGTTGCTTTGGTGCATCGGTGGAATGCCTTCATGTGTTTGGTTCACGTGCCTTGACGTTCTAGTCTTGTTCGTCAAGGCCATAATGTCAGGAGGGGGAAGTTATCCCTTAGGTTATAGGCATGTCTTGTTTGCATCGGGAAGGTAGTCCTTCCTCCTTGTTGTTCTACTCATGTTTCACCCATTTTCCCTTTTGTCGGTGCGTGGTGTCATAGTTTCCTGTTGCCTGGACTACGTGCTTGCATTCATCATCAATGGTGTGGTTAAATTGTTGTTGTCGTCCCCTTATTTTCTAAAAACAACAAAAAAAAAAATGCACTTCTTCTTCACTTAGTCGTAACGATGGGGACGTTACAGATGGTATCAGAGTGGGGTTCAACCCGCGAATTGGGATCACTACGGATTTGGTTGTTATGATTTAATTATAATGTTTCTAATTGAGTTGATTTGTATCTGTATAGGTAATCATGGTTAGAGGATGCCACCAAGGAAGATGACAGGGTGCTAAGGGAGGAGGCACGATGCCTCCAGCAGCATCCAAGCCTGAGGGGTCCAACCCCCAGGGAGACGAACAGGTTTTTGGGTAGGAGTAGATCGTAGTAGGTGATGTGGTTGGAATGATGATATATTTCCAGTGCATGTCTGAGGCACTAATCATCTGTTTGGATAGAGATAAGTCCAGAGTGATGGCACCCCCTGAGGGTCCACCACGTGCTTCGGTCGGTACTGGTAGCATTAATCGTGAACTCGAGAAGGTAAAATTTATGGAGTTATTTAGTGCCCCGGACGATGCATCCACCAAGGCATGGTTGGAGAATATGGAGATGTGCTTTGCACTTCGTGACTATACCTCCAACATGAAGGTCCGCATGGTGGTATTTCATTTGAAGGGGAGCGCTCTTCTATGGTGGATGATGCACCTACCATAGCTGAACATGGTCGTCGAAGACGTGTCATGGGAAATGTTCGAGGAAGGGTTCAAAGAGAGGTACCTATCAAAAGAATTCATTGAGCATCAACTCAACAAGTTCAACGCCTTATGACAGGGCGACCGTATGATGCCCGAGTACGAGGCCCATTTTATGGAGCTCCTCTGGTATGCTCTGCATCTTAACACTGAGAAACTTAAGGTTAACAGGTTTGTGTTCAGCCTTAATGGAAGCATACGTGCAAAGGTTAATATTCTAATGCCTCAAACCTTGCACGATGTCGTCCTGAATGACCTCATAGCAGAGGAGGAGCTTATCAGTGGGGGTCAGAAGAGGACTCCAACAAGACCAGTAGGGTAGGTGTCATCTGGTGTGAAACAACATTAGACACCAGCCAGGCATATGATGAGATATCGTGACTTATAGAGGGGATCCACTTTCACTACACCTCGACGACCAGTGCCTCAATAGTGGACACCTTATCGAGAACCACGACATTAGCAACAATTCCGATCGCAACAACAACAATTTAGGCCTATTCATTAGGAACATACCAGGATTATAGGCTAGTGGGTCGTCATCTTCTACTTCAGGTACTAGGAGTACTGGACCTAATAAGGGGTCTTGGATGTGTGGGGAGCCACACTACTAGTGTGACTACCCTATGGAGAGGACTAGAGCATCTGGATCCGTCAGACCCACTACCGTGGGATATATGGGAACTTCCAAGCAGAGCACCAGTCGAATGTTCTTGATACGTCAGGTAACGTTGTTGACCAAAACCTTAGTATTTTGATTGATCCCATTGCTACCGAGAGTTTCATTTTTGGTGCAACGCTAAAAATAATTAAGGTAAAGGTAGTCGAACGGGATGAGTTTAGCTTCCTAGAGATGGCTTCGGGAGACAAACAAAAGGTTGGAGGAAATGTTATGGGTTGTACCCTTAACCTAGGAGAGTTTGTCACCAGGGCCAACCTGTACGTCACAATCTTAGGATCTTCTAACATCGTGATCAATATGGACTAGTTGGAATCGCATGAGGTGATACTCCACTGTAATACAAAAGACACATGATAGTAGAACGAAACCAGGGATTTTCCCTAAGGTTCATCTCTTCCTTGTAGCTACAGAAGAGCATGCGCAAGGGATGTAATATTTATGCAATCCTTGCATTAAATGAGAAGGGAGTAGAGGAAGGTCTAGAACACCTTCCGGTGGTGAGAGAGTTTGTAGACATCTTTTCGAAGGAGTTACCTAGGATGCCACTAGAGAGGGAATTGGATTTTACAATAGACCTAAAACCCGAGACTGAACCGATAGCTAGAATGCCTTATCGGATGTCGACCCCGGAGTTACAGGAGTTGAGAATGAAACTGAAGGAATTGCCTAACCTCGGATTGATACTTCCAAGTGTGTCATTGTGGGGTGCGTCTTTTATTTTCAAACGAAAGAAGGATGGGTCGTGGAGGGTTTGCATTGATTACCGTCAATTGAACAAGGCAACAATCAAGAATCAATATCCACTTCCGAGGATTGATGAACTGTTCGATCAAATGAAGGGTGCGAAAGTGTTCTCAAAGATCGATTTGTGATTAAGGTATCACGAGTTAAAGATCAAGGAGGAAGATGTCCCTAAGACAACCTTTAAAACAAGTTTTGGGCATTACGAATTTACTATTTTATCGTTTGGACTAACAAACTCCCCAAGGGTATTTATGAGTTTGATGAATGAGGTGTTCCATGAGTTCTTGGGAAAGTTCGTCCAAGTATTCATTGACGATATTTTGATTTACTCTTGGACGACGAAAGAGCATGATGAGAACTTGCGCTTGGTACTATAGTGTCCGAGAGAGCACAAATTGTACGTGAAGTTGGCCAAATGCTCATTTTATCAATCAAAGATTCACTACATAGGGAATGTCATCTCCGACAAAGGTATCATTGTGGATCCAACAAAGGTCGAGGCTATTATGGAATGGCCTATGCTGACAAATGTCCCGAAAGTACGTAGCTTCATGGGTTAGTCGATGGATTTTCGAAGATAACAAATCTGATCACGGAATTGCAGAAGAAGAACAAGAAGTTTGTTTGGATCGAGAAATGCACGGTAGCATTTCGGAGGCTCGAGGAGCTATTGACAACAACACCGATACTAAAGGTCCCTGACTAAGGGAATGAAGGAAAACATAGTAAACTATGTGGCCAGATGTCTAGAATGTTAGCAGGTAAAGGCTAAACATAGACATCCAACAGAATTACTACAACCACACGCTATTCCAGAATCGAAATGGGAGGTTATTTCGATGGTATTTATTGTTGGATTGCCACTAATGGCAAGGAGACACGACTCGATTTTCGTAGTAGTAGACACTCTCACAAAGAGTGCTCACTTTATTCCTGTGCGTACGACACATTAGGCACCTGGCATAGCTAGAGTTTTTATCAGTGAGATTGTGAGGCTCCATGGAGTGCCCAAGAGTATTATAGACGATCGAGGATCAGTGTTTACTAGATGATTTTGGATGGGTTTCCAAGAGGCCTTGGGAACCCAACTTAACTTTAGTACTTCATATCACCTAGAGACTGACGGGCAGACCGAACAAATGAACCAGACCTTGGAGGACATGTTGTGCATGTACGTGATGGACCGACAAAGGCGTTGGGAAGAGTTATTGCCACTGGTGGAATTCTCTTATAACAATAGTTACCAAAGCACCATTAATATGGCGTCGTTTGTGTTTCTTTACAGGCGTCTGTGTTAGATGCCTTTGATTTGGGATTGGCTTGAGGATAGGGTCTTCGTGGGACCAGAAGTGATCCAAGAAATGCAAGAGCAAATGCAAACCATAAGACAAAGGATTAAGGAAGCGTAGGATTGACAGAAGAGTTATGTTGACACACACCATGCCGACCGTAGTTACGAGGTTGGTGATCGAGTATTCTTGCGGGTTAAACCACATAAGAGTTCGATCAAGTTTAGAAAGGGAGATAATCTCTCTCCTAGGTTCATGGGACCTTTCGAGATTGTGGAAATAAAGGGGCATGTGGCCTATCAACTAGCCTTGCATGATTCCTTGAGGCGTATGCACGATGTTTTTCATGTATCTATATTGAGACATTATATTAGTGATCCTACACATGTTATTGACATGATTTCCTTCCAGGTATCGAACAAGGGGGTGCTCATGGCTGAGCTAATTTTCATCTTGGATCATCACGTTCGAGAGCCACGTCATTGAATAGTAGATCAAGTCAAGGTCCAGTGGGACAACTATAGTTTGCATTGGGTGACCTGGGAGGACGCACATGATATGCGCCAACAATTTCCATTTTTGTTTGATAGATATACTTATGATACTGTGCTACAAATTATTTCGACACTTTTATACTGTGAAACCTCAAGACGAAATTTAGACCAAGAGGGGTGTATGTAACATCCCACTCTTACGCGCACTGAACAAACTTATTCTTTGAGGACACTTTCTCGCAAGTGATCCAGATTAATATACTTTTGGGTATTTGATTTATGATTATGAGGCATTATAAATTGATGACATGTTATTTGGTTGCATTGACATAGACATGTGCTATTGACTCGATTTTACTGTGTGTGTAGGATTTTGGACCTCGAGGATACAAAGGCATCAATGGAACCCCTTGGAGGCATCGATGATATCTTTTCGACTAGACTCACATGTGGAGTAGAGGGGTCATGCACGACTACCAGAGATGTTGAGGGAGAGGTGTGGACAACATCCCTGCCACAACATACTAGCACTCCCACGGCTCGAACTATAGGTTAACAATTACCTAGTTTAAGAAGACCCATGATTCCATGAGGTCTTACTCCGATAGTCACTCATGATTATTCTATGGGGTGTGCAATAAGGCAGGGCCCTTATTCCTTAGAGGCCCTTAGTTTTCCACAAGATCACCTAGCGGAGTATTGACTCCAGCGGTTTGTGATGTCTACCAAGTCGGTCAAGAGGAAAGTGGCACCCTTGGAGCATGTGGTGTGTCCTGAAGGGCACGTAGCACAAGAAAAATGGAAGAGGCGAGTGGAACCCTTGGAGCACGTAGTGCGTCCTAAAGGGAACGTCGTGCAAGAGAAATAGAAAGAGGTAAGTGTCACCCTTGGAGCACCTAGTGCATCCTGAAGGGCATGTCACATTGTTATTTAATAATTGGATAAACCTAGATGGATTTAGAACAAATAACGTGTTAAGGAAGATTTAAAACTTTTCCCCTAATAAATTGTCGCCCAGCCTAGGAAAATAAAGTCTAGGTCTAAATTATACTGGTGGTAAAATTTTATCTATTTATTTAAAATAATAATAATAATATATATATATATATATATATATATAAATAAAAATAAAACAAATAATAATGATAATCTTCATTAATCTTGTGACAAGAAGGGGTTAAGCAATTAAATTGATTTATAAAAATCTTTTGGGATAAAATTTAAAAAGGGGAAATAATTGTTTTACTATATTATGTTAATTAAAAATTTATTCATTAAAAGAAAAAGGAAAAAAGGGTAAGTTTCTGCACATGCCTTTTTGATGCACATGCCTTTTTGAGTTTAAATAAAAAGGGGCAAGAGGGAAATCTAAAATAATTAGGAAACTAGGAAAAAGAGGGAAACATAAAAAGAAAGGGGAAACACAAGGAAAAAGCAGATAGTCTAACTTAGTAAGGTATCTAACATTTAGGAACTTTCTAGTTTAAACTCAATTAGTAAATTAATAAGGGGGAAAGTCATTAAAACTTGTAAGGGGATATGGGGACACCTAGGAATGATTCTAGGAGTTCCTTTAGGTGAGTGAAGGAAATAGGGGTAATTAATTAATTAATTAAATTAATTTAGAGATGAATGAAGGGGATGGGTGACACATGTATGGGGAGGATTTATATGAATTAAATCTTTAAACATTAAATAAAATGGGATTTTGGGAAAGTAAGGGACTTTGAAACTGTATATAAAGGAGGGAGGAGAATGATGATGGGGATCTTCTATTTTGCGTAATGTTACACTACAAAAATCTATACTTGACTAACTTAGCTTGTGGGAGTTGGGATACCCAACTTGGTGAGGAGTGGTAGCTTGGCCTTGCGAGGCGAGCTAGGAGCTAGATGATTCTCTGGATAGTGTACGTGGCCCCTTTGTGGCTTGGGGGGATAAGGGGGAAGAAGAGTACCCCTATCATTGACTGGGAGGTACCGATGAAGTCTCATCAGTCGGCAAGTGGGAGTTTCATGGAGCGCGCAGGACATCAACTTAGAGCGGGCGATTGGGAAATGATACACTTCCTTTATTTCTGCATGGTATATTGTTAGTATGATTTATGATTTCAGTTATGTATGCTTAATAAGGTAAGGAATATGATAGTTTTAGCGTTCTAGTTGATGACTGGAATTTCCCCATAGCCTTAGCTTGATGTTGATTGATTTCCCATGGCCTTCGATCCTTGCACGTCTTGACGTCCTGAGGTTTATTGATTCTGATGATTGCAATTTATTTTTTCCTTCTTCCCTAGATCATCAGTCCATGCTTGAGAAGTCATCCAGAAGCCTGATATATGGTCATTGCTTCGTCGTTAATAGACCTATGGATCTCAACGCCTTGCTTTTTTGTGCATGGATGATGATCGAAGGATGTTCCTGTCAACCATCCGCCTCTATTGTTTTTGCTTAGCTGATTGTTTGTCTTGCGCCCTGATGCGTTTAATTAACCCTGCAAAATTTGTTTGATGGTGAAGTTTTCTTTAAACTCGACATTTTTATATCTCGTTGTTATCTCGTTTTATACCTCATTTTTATATCTTGCTGGACATTTCCTGCATTTTTATATATCATTTTTTTTCCTGGTGATTGCTACTTCTTCGACTGCACTTAGTTGACTTGGGGGAAAAAATTTCCCCAACGAATTTTATTTTTGGTCACATTGTTTAGATTTTCGAACGAATTATACTTATGGGAGTTTTTGGATAAGCTTAGTGGATTAAATTAATCACTTTTTATAACCTCTTTGAAATTGTTTTGAATGCTTAAACCTAGCAAATTTATTGTGGAAATCTTAAACCCTATGATTTGTAACCATATAATTGTCATTTGGAAAGCTTCAGCTCTGGAATTTGTAACCATATAACTGTCGTTTGGAAAGCTTCATCACTGCGATTTGTAATCCACATTTACTGCAATTTGTAATTTACATTTATTGCGATTTTGTTATCCACTCCCCGCTAATAACAATTTTTTTATAATCGTTAAACCCCTCGGGTCAACACTTCTTCACCTAGCGAGCTCATATTTCGCTCAACCAACTTTTATGTTCTTTCCTTTTTACAACGAATTTCTTTTGGACAATATTTTCTAAAGATGACTAAATCTGGACTGCGTTTTCTAGCTTTTCAATTGAAACTTGATAATATTTGACAACGATTCTCTAGGTTGTATGCACATGCTATATTCTTCCTTCTTAATTAACAACTTTTATTGCTAAATGATAGCCTTAGACGACCCTTAACTGTGGTGTAACTTTTACCCTCTTTTCTTGCTAGTGACCAAGCTTGAGCCACGATTCAACCTGTATCCTTGAAGGCGTGTTAGATTATTTGACTGCGTTGTTGTTAAATGACCACGAGTTTCCTTTTAAGTTGACTGCGTTTTGATGTTAATGACCATGAATTTGCCTTTTTAGATGATTGCACTTTTTAGTTTTCTATGCTTTTAAATTCGTTGAAGTCATTGTTAGTGAGATGCTCTTAGAGTGAAATCGAAATATTTTTATTGTGCCTTTGTTTTGTTGATTCCCGGTTAAGTGGAAAGAAGGGTAATTATAGTGTCTGGAATATTGATTAATGGTATTCACGAATTGCATTTGATGACAAGGCAAATTTATATCTCTAAATGCACAATGACCTGCTTTAACGACAACATATTTGTGTAATATATTTGATTAAATGTTACATATTTGATTGTATTTTTGATTAAATGTTTTTTATTATATATATATATATATTTTTTTCAACGTTATATATTTGATTAAATGTTATATTTTCAAGGCAATACTGTAATAGACGTAGTGATTAAATGTTATATATCTTTCAATCAAATCACCATGTTATAATATTAAGTTTTAATGCCTAGCATCTGATCTTTCATTTTATGTAGTGATCATTTAGTGGAATGACTAGTTATACTAATTAAATGTTATATAGTAATAATTGTTAATGTCTTACATGTCATTCGAAACTATGATTGCATTTAAGATTAAATTGATGGTATGTTGATGACCAAACTATGATTTAGACTTGCTCACTTGATACGCTTTTTAATGTTAAATTAGATTGTTACACATGGACTTAATTGCAATTAGGCGTGTTGATTTTTTTATGTTAATTTAGAATTGTAATTTACAGACTAATCGAAATTGACTTACTATTAGATTAGTAACGAATGTTAAATTAGATGGTCAGTTTTGACAAATTTTAGACGTGATTAATGGTTGGGTTAGACGTGATAAGTCATGTATTGTCTTGAGCTCTTCCTTGATTGTAGTCATCTTGCCTCTGTCGCCCTATTGTGTGGGGTATGGGTGTAGTCTCCTTGTTAGTCATTTCATCCTAGCACGTTGTATTTATCTAGAGTCCTTGGTCCATATAGGATGTTTGGTGCCAAGGTTATTGACACGTCTGTCACCTGGGGATGGCATGATTCCTGAGAAAGGTATCATGGAGCGCCCTATTGGATAGAGTCAAATGAGAACTTGGTCAGAGTTGGTGCATTTTGTGTGATTGTTGTCGAGCATTGTAAGTTGATTTGGCTCATGGGTGGAACACCTTCACGCATTTGGTTCACGCACCTTGAGGTTCTAGTATTGTTCATCAAGGTCGTCGTGTCGGTAGGGGGATGTCGTCCCTTAGCTTGTAGGCATGTCTTGTTTGTGTCGGGCGGGTAGTCATTCCTCCTTTTTGTTCTACGCATGTTTCGCCCAGTTTCCCTTGTGTCAGTTTGTGGTGTCATAGTTTCTTGTTGCCTAGACTGCATGCTTGTGTTCATCGTCATTGGTGTGGTTAAACTGTTGTCGTCGTCGCCTTCTTTCCTAAAAAGAAAAAAGGATGCACTTCTGCTTTGCTTATTCGTAATGATGGGGACATTACATTTATTTACGAAAAGAGTAGTTTCCTAGAGGAACCTACCACAAACTGAAGTATAAGAAAATTGGTCCTTGTAAGATTCTCATGAAAATTAACCACAATTCTTATAAGATTGATTTACCAGATGATCTCGATATTTCCCCTGTGTTTAATGTTTCTGACTTATATATATTCCATGGGGACGATCTAGGTGATGGTAGTGCAGTGGAGGTGGATTGGAAACATGCCATTCTAAGCAAGAAAAATGAAAAGAGTGTGCATATTTTAGATAACAAGACCCTTCATATTCGACAAGGCCAATACAACCGATATCTAGTCTAGTTGGAAGGTGTAGCACCAACATAGAGTACATGGATTACAGAGGGGGACTTGTTGAACCTAGATCCTGTTAAGTGGAAACAGTTTGAAGACAGTAACTTGCTAGAGCTCCGATTTTTCAACAAGAGGAGAATGATGCAAGGATTTCCGAGGGTCATAACTTTTGACTCGGTTATATGTTTGGGTTGAAATTTAATAGGGATTTGTGTCTCAAATATTTCACTTCCATTTTGATCTCATCATTCATATCAGACATCATTTTGACACTTTCTCGTGCCAAATTCCTTCACATAAGGACTCAAATTGGGGTTTTAGTGTTTTTACAAGAATTTTTAAATTAGTAATTATCCATTATCTCTTATTTTTTGCACCTCATAAGAAAATAGATTTGACAAATAGTGTCTCTCTAGTTAGAT
>ML779776.1:193723-217158 GCA_009831015.1 Picea engelmannii | reverse complement strand
TTTAATGAAATATATTTGATAATGTCTATTAAGTGTTAGATTGTGGACATTAAATATAAAAAATGACATTTAAATATATTGCATACATTTTATATGACAATGTGTCCCATCTCTTTATAGATGTTAAGCACATGTGTTGAAAAAGGTCATAAATCTTATATCTTACAAAATAATATTAGGTGTTAGATTGTGGACATTAAATATAGAAAATGACATTTAAATATATTGCATACATTTTATATGACAATGTGTCCCATCTTTTTGTAAATGTTAAGCACATGCATTGAAAAAAAGTCATAAATCTTGTATCTTACAAAATAATATTGCTAGTAGGTGATCAATCACTAACACATGTACAATCCATTTATTATATATAACGCTTTCACATCTATTATTAAATAAAAAAAATTAAACATTTATAATCTAAAAATATCTTTAAATTCTAAATAACTAAGAAAACAAACATATAATAAGAAAAAACAACATATAAATATATTAATCACATCTTTTGATATTAAAAATTAGAAAAGTAACAATTATCTTTAATCACATCATCTCATGCTAATGAAGAAAACAAACATATAATAAGAAAAAACAAACATATAAACAAATTTATAGATATATTAATCACATCTTCTTATATTAAGAATTAGAAAAGAAACAATGATCTCTAATCACATCATCACATACTAATGAAGAAAACAAACATATAATAAGAAAAAAAACAAAAAAACATATAGATATATTAATCACATCTTCTGCTATTAAGAATTGGAAAAATAACAATGATCTCTATTCACATCATAACATACTAATCAAGAAAAAATTGATTTCATATTTTAATTTTCTTGATTGCATCCTAATGTGTATGACACAGCGTTCCATCTTTTAAAAAGTAGGATGGCCAGTGTGCTGGATGACCATGAGTGAAAATATGTGCCCACTCTTTCTTCGTTCTTTTCGTTTTCGTTTTCGTTTTCGTTTTCATGTTCTGCTCAGTTGTGAATATTACGCTGCCTTTTCTGCATATTATACTTTGCACTTAGCTTTCTCGTTGTCGCTGAAAACACACAGAGGACAAGTGATAAATGCAAAACCAGGGGAAATTTTTCCTGGCTGTTAATCCTTCCCTTAAAGCTGGATGTTTGGTGTTGTGTGATTGTCCATATCACGTTGCATTAAATGACATCTCAGCGAATAAAGTTGGAATAAAATGTATGTCAGTACACCCGATGAATCAATAAATAAACACGATGTCCATGTGTTTGGTAGGGTAAGCATTTTCTACTTTATCAGAAATTTCACGATCGACCTGTATAAATGATGACACGTGGAAGAATTGAAATAGTTAACCTAAACTATTTTACGATTTTTCCTTTGAGTTAACATCGCATGTAAGTATACTTTTAAATTTAAAATATTGCAAGCCCAATGTTATATATACAACTTTTATTACTACTATGTTACCGTATGCGTAACGTTTCGTCATTAATAAATAATACTTGCGAATGATGACACAGATCCTATGAGTTTCTTTGTTTATGTGGCTTTAAATATATTGCCAGATAATCACGGGACAGGGCAGTGCGCAGTCACCCAACAGAGGGTGAAGCACGCAATTCGCATGGTGAGAATGAGGTGTAGGCAAAGGCAAGCGAGACCGGAAGGCTTCCTTCCACCTTCCTCCAATCCAAACCTAAGAAAGGGTCTCTGGTCACCAGAAGAGGATGAGAAGCTTTTCTCTTATCTCATCAAAGCTTCTCATCCTCCACTTTCATCTATTCTGTGACTTTCCTTGTAGAAATTTTTCTATCACAAGAGAATCTACTCGGCATTCCATTAAATCTCAGATGTTTTATGTAGTAATCGTTCTATCACATGAGAATATTATTGTTCATCAATTAACTCCATGATATTTTCAGTAGTAATTGTTTTGAAAGTCCACTGACTTATCCATTAACTATCTAACATTTTTGGTTCCTAGTAAGTCCATTAACTTGGCAAATGAATGGTGCAAGTGGTCTCAAATTCCTTCCAATTTTCTAGGACATAGAGACAACGAGATTAAGAATTATTGGAACTCTTGCATCAAGAATTTTTTTGCGCGATTTCAATTATTTTCAGTGCATGGTTTTCAAGGCGTTAAAAGTTGGTTTAGGGTGAAGTTGTATTTCTTGACATTAGCATTGGGTTGTTATTGGGTACAGGAGCCAGCGGGTGGCATCGAGATGTCATCACACCCATTAATGTTGTGCGTTAATTCTCTAGGTTCATCATAACATGTGGTAGAGGGGTTCCTCACAACATGAAGGTGGAGTATGTCATGGTTAGTTTCTTTGTCGGTCACACAGATAGGTGGAGTATGCCATGGTTAGTTTCTTTTACAGTCACACAGATAGGTGGAGTATGTTGTTTTCAGTTTCTTTTCCTGTCACTTTTGTATATTAATATTGATTCCTGGTTTACCATCAAGTTCACGACTGATTTGATGTGCAATCATTTTCATTTTCTTTACCATTTTTTTTTTATAAGATATTTCGCATAATCACTATGAGATGAAGTTGGTGGAGGTTTCTATTTTATGAAATTAGACCAGGAATTACGCCTAGTGAGACAACCCAATTGCACCAGTGAAACTGTATCTATAAGGGTTTCAAACTCTCGAGGTTATTTTCTCTATCTTCTATGAGACCTATGAGAGAGTCATGGAATCCCTTTTGTTTCATGGAATTATGCAACTTTCTTAACTGTAATAAGTCATGGATGGACTCAAATATGGAAACCATGGACTTATGTTCAACCTCATGGCTGGGAATTGTATTTGAATTGATATCCTCTTTCTCGATTGTCATGTTCATGAATTCATTGATAATTTTTAACCATATTCTTTGATCTATGCAAATAGTGGGATATGATTTATATAGTAATCAAATGTTCAAATTTTTACAAAAAAAAGTTTATATAGTAATTAATAATAATTTTGTGTACAAAATCAAATATTCAAAATCGAGATGGTGTACCAACTCTTTATTGAAATCGAATATATATATATATATATATATATATATATATATATATATATATTAAATTATCGTAACATAAATATTTTTTATTCTAACCACATTGTATCCATAATATGAGAAGGCTAAGGGTTCGTTTACAGTTACCGAGTACCTCACACGGTCTCCAAAAGGTCGAAAGGGAGACAGGGGGTGATGACATCCCAATTAATAATATGTTTTTTACTAATCAACAATCAATTGCAACATCTCGCTCAAAACCTTAGTGTCTAGTGGGGATATTGCGACATGTGGTTTGTTTTTTATTTTTATCCTTCTAGGAGCAGTATGATCCATGTCCTTGAATGACTTTGGAAACCTATGAGGAAAAGAAAAAAAACTCTTGTAATCGACAATCCATCATTTTATTTGGAATATTTTTAATTCAACAGCATTAGGAGTTCCATTGTTAGATGTTCTTCCCTACAACTTAGGTATATTTATAATCATTTGCAAAAAAAATGTTTTTCTCTCTCGAAGGCATTAAAAAACTTTCATTTAGGGGTCAACTTTACAACTTAGGTATATTTATAATCATTTGCAAAAAAACTGTTTTTCTCTCTCAAAGGTATTAAAAAAATTTCATTTAGGGGTCAACTTTGCATAAAAATTTCATTTAGGGGTCAACTTTGCATGTAGTAGACATCAAAGTGGATGGAAAACATTTTATCCTCGGCCTTGCAAAGATACAATTTTTAGCGATAATAAGAAATGATTCATATGTCCCTTTTATTTTTTATTTGTCACATAGAACTATGAGTTATGTCCCTAAACTGTTCTATATTGGATTTTGCAACTCAATATAGAATTTTAATTATGCATCAAATTGATCAGCCATAATTTGTATTAGACTCATCATGATGTAATAGTATGAGGTCATAGATTATTTTATGGGCTAAATTTCTCAAATGGGATAATTTTTCATGGTTTTCCCCGAAAATAGATTCACCAATTTCCATTTTTTCTAAAAACAATTTGCCCAAATTCCAAAGAATCAAATTATTTTACCTTAAAAATTGCCAAAAGTTTATAGAAACTATATAAATCCTTATAGTTTTACAAAAATATCACCAAACATTTTACATTTTTCATATGAAGGACTAGTAAGATTAGTCTAGGTTTTTACTTTTTAATACAAATTTCCATCCTTAAAATTATCCATGTATGAGGAATTCCCTTCCCACGCATGTTTTCTTTCCATACAACTATTTTATTTCTAATGATTTACATAACTATGGTTTTTCCTAGTGCAAAGCACTACAAAATCTGCATTTACTGGTTTGCAAATCATTCTGCTAGAAGAGAATGGATGGTGTGTTCACCTCAAAATCACAAAAATACAATCACATGTTATTATGGGAGGTTATTTTATTGAATATATATATATATATATATATATATATATATATATATATATATAAACTATAGCATGTGTCTGTGAATGGCTCCATTGGTAAAGTTGAAACACATGATAAAAACTAGAATAGGCACAATATCAGTGAGAAATTAGTTGCATTGGTATCACCTTGACCAAATAATGCAGGGACTAATCTTTCACATGTATTTCCCTCCAATGGAGCTTTTTTATCTAACAATTTACAAAACTATGATTTTATCTGGTGAAAATCTTTGCATAGCTTGCACTCATGGGTCACCTTTGCACATTAACAAGCATCATTTTGTCCTTAGCCTTGTCAAAATACAGTTGTGGGAGATAAAAGAAAGTGATTATTTTTCTTTATTTAGTTTTTAGTTTTTATGCCTTGGAGAGCACTCCTTAAATGTCTATGGCCTATGAGTTTTAACTTGTGATAAAATATAGAGTAGATGTTAGATTGAGGAGATATTAGTTGCATTGAAATTGTCATATAGATATAGGGTCCCCTTCCTATTCATGATTCGTTACCATCCAACTATTTTTCCTAATGATTTGTAGACCTTTACTAATGGGAGAAATTTGATAACTTTTAGTTAGGTGTCAACATTACACATCATAGCCCCAAAAGAATTCATAATTGATTTTCTTATGCGTAACTCAATCAACCAATATGAGATTTGTGTTAATTATTTAATTTTGATTTATTATTGGTTGTACCAATGATAGTAATTGTGTGTTAAAATATAATGTGATGTAAAAAATATATCATCACACAGATAATGAAACACACATTTATCTTTATATCATAGAGAAACTCGACCTAGGAAATATTCACCTCAAATTATTATTCATAACACTTTATTATCTTTTTGACATTATAAATTACAAATGGATGGTTCTACTCATATCTCAAGACTCAACAACTATAGAGATGAATACCTCATTTTCCCAATTCAACCTTAACCGTGACAAAATATATATATTTTCCATTAAGCTTTTGCATAGCCTTTTATTGAGTTTGAAAAATCTATTTTTTCCCACACATACATTATGTGCACTGAAATAGCTTATAAACTTCATAATAAAACTAATTATTCAAGTTATTGTATCTACCTTACCTGTGTCTTGTTTGATATGGACCTTTTTTTGTCCATTTTAAATAAGTGGTAATAAGATTTCTTACTATAGTTACCTTTCTCGAACCTTAATGTCACATTCTCTTACCTCAGGTTGTGATGCAATTCTAGTTTCTCATGAAAATTGCACCTCTTAGAAAAGGAGTCAATATTTTTTAAGACCAACCATAAGCAAGGATATAATCTTGGATATATAATATACTTCATATTCCAACATTTCATATCTCAACTCTTTTACATCAATCATTCGTGGGTTTGCTCATGTACCATTTTTAAGGATTATGGTTATATACAATATAGATCAGAATGACGTTCCATATTATTTCAAATCAATGAGATACTATGGATTGATATAATCTTCTACGTGTTTCTGTTATCACTCTTTTACTAATATCTCCTCTCACCTCATAGCACAAACTATGGAACAACAAAAATAACCAAAATCAGTGAATGCTTTCTCTCTTTCTACTAGTTTTTTTTAATATTTTGAATTAGGTTTAGTATTATGTTTTCATTACTCTTTTGGAATGTTCATGATGTTTATAAATACCTATAGTGGGTTACCATTATGATAATATTTTTAGAAGGTTTTATTATGGTGAGATAATGTGGTTTCACTTGGATTTGTAAGGGTTATTTGAATTATTACGTTATTTGAATTATTACGTTGCAAATTTATAAAGTTATATAATAAAAATTTATAGAAAAAACAATATTCCAAATTAAAAACTTCAAAATTCAATTTATTTTACCTAAAATTGAAGTGTTTAAAGTTTGGGTCTGTTACTGTAGTTTTTAAGATTCATGAACGGAAACCCTTAGTTGGATAACACTTCTTCTCTTCTCTAAAAACAAAAAAATGTTTCTTCTTTTTGTCTTCCCTTCAATGCATCAAATTCTAGTTCTCCAAATGTATTGACCTTTTATTCAAAATCTACTTATCATATCCATAACAATCAAGCCATTTTTGTTGCTATATATCTTTGCAAAACTGCAAATTTTTTTACTATTGATGATAGATCTCTTGTTCTTATACTACCATGAATTGTTCATCTAGTTGTTGGTCACTTAATAATGTACTTTATGGTCCTAAAATCCCATGCAACCTTCTTCTCTGTAATCACTTATTCTAGTGAAGGGAAAACCATATAATTTTAACCTCACGAAGTCATAATAAAGAACGTAGGATACATAACATATAGTAGCATTAGAAATGGATGATGATATTACCAAGTTGTAGAAATTTGACCAGTTTCAATCATATTATTTTCCCTTAATTATTATTTCCCATAGTGATTAAATGCTAATAATTTAGCTTGAGTAATTTGGATATCTAAATTATTGTTGATTGCAAGAATTATGTAGCCATAACATGCTTACTAGACTTCCTTTATTTCTTTTAAGGAGTTATGTTCTAAAGAAGTACCATTCATATATTTTTGAAAAATGTTCCTTTTAACACACCATGTCTCCTTGACAACTTGTGCATAATAATTTGTGTGGTCCACTTCCTCCAACTCTCTTGAGTTGGATACCTAAATTATTGTTGATTCAAAGAACTATGGAGCCATAATATGCCCACTAGTCTTCCTTTGATTTCTTATAGGCATGTTTTCTTTAAATTTATGTTATATAGAAGGACCATACATATATTTTTGACAAATGTGCCTTTTATCACACCTAGTCTCTCACACTCTTTCTCATATATATATATATAGACACACACACACACATGTGAGAAAGTGAGCGATGTGAACTAAGATCAGCCATTAATGCTTTTATTTTATTATATATATATATATATATATATATATATATGATTGATAAAGAGTGTGATATTAAATTAGGAGTTTGTCATGATATATAGATATATATTTGTGTGTCTGGGGGTAGGGGGGAGGGGGATAGTTGTCTTTCACATAATCACATCATCATGGGGTAGTTAAAAGTGAGAGCTGGTCAAAAGACATTAACTACAATATCGGAGTCAAACAAGGTTGTCCCTTGTCCCCTACTCTTTTTGGCATATACATTGAAAAGTTAGAAGAATGCTTGGAAAAATAAGGTTGTGTCGGCCCTACTCTCATTGGTATAGTCATCAATATTATTCTTTATGCCAATGATATCATTCTTATGGAAAGGAGTCCCCATGATCTTGAGAACCACTAAGAATCCTCAAGGATTTTTTCTCCAATATGGCTATGATTGTTAATACTGATAAGACTAAGGTCATGATTATTAAATCCAATAAGATCCCTTATGATACCTTTGTATATGAAAAGAACAACTTGGAGGAAGTGACTTCATACAAATATCTTGGAATTGATATTCACCACAAGCTCAATTGGAATTATAGCATTGAGAAAATAATTATTGGGGGATCGAAAGGTTATTATGGGCTTGAAAACGATTATAAATCAACTGATATTTGGAGTTGGGATAAGAAGAAACTCCTCTTTGAGACTCTTTCTACACCTTCTATTCTTTATGGATGTGAGGTCTGGGGTTGTAGTATCTCTCATGAATCTTGGAGAAAGATAGAGAAAATACAAAAGAATTTTATAACCTATAATGTCAAAATTAAAGGAAATACGCCCTATCCCATCCTCCTCTTAGAAACAAGTCTCTCCCCCATTGAGAGCGTGGCTATGACCATATACCAAATGTATAAGAACAAATTAAACAACATGGAAGACAAGAGGCTACCTAAAATTTCTTCAAATTCAAGTCATAACCACCATCGACTCAAGCGAGGATGGCATAAAGATGCCTCATCTTGGCTAAACTATTGGGGAATCATGGAAGAAACCATTTTGCAAAATAAAGATACTATTAAAAAAAACGTCCAATCAAAATTTAAGGAAAAATGTGGTGTGATAAAGAGTTAGAGAAAAAAAGAAATTAAGGTATTATAAAGATGTAATCAACCATAATCTAGAAGATCAAAATTATCTATTTGTTTTTCCAAGTATAAAGAAAAAAATAAGCATTGCTAAGATAGGAACAAATTCTCACGAGCTCCATAGTGAAACTTGGTGTTGGTCAATTCCTAAAATGCCATGGGATGAAAGGGTGTATGATTTAGATCCCCCCTTCTCCCCTTGTGGCTGCTGACCTCCTGGTCAAGGATCAATCAAGAAACTAAGTCGAATCGACTCATTGGGTCTCTGCTAGACCCTAAAACCATTTACACATGCCATTTTTCCTATGGCGTAGGTCGTATGAGACCCGCAGATCCTCTCTTGAGCGTTGTTCAAACCTCAATGCCAAATGGTTGCTAGCTCTTCTCTGGCTAATCCCTTTCCTTTACGTGACCATGGTTGTGACAACTCACCTAATTAAAAGGCGCATTGTGACTTTACATGTAGGGTCTTTGCAGGTGAGTCACCCCGACTCTCCCGACCTCCGAAATCCCAACATGAGCCTAACGCATGCTGGCCCCTCTATTCTCCATCACTAATGTGACCCCTCACTATGAACTAGGGCCAACCTTTCGAGCGCTTTGACATTTCTCGTTTTGCATCTCCCGAAATATTGCTTGCTTGTCCTTCTAATACCTGAAGTTCTGACTCCAAGATCCTCTTGCGTCAGATCGATGACACACGATCCCCGTGATCCGACATTCCTTCTTCCCCCTTCGTGTTTCGCGAAGTTGGAGGACCGCTCACCTCCCTTCTCCCAATATCCAAACTCTCGATATCTCCTTGGATAATGAATGGCTCACCCTCTCCTCAATCCGACAGCTCATATCTCACGAGTCCTCAGAACTCTTACCTCTGATTCCTGGAGTTGCAAACTCCCGACAAGACCAGATATACGGTCTACGATATTCCTTTGATTGATGACTGTGATCAAATCGTGCTCGCTCCCGACTCCCAAAATGTCGATATTTCGAAGCACCAAATCAATGGTACGCGCTCATCTGTATCTGAAAACCACTATCAAATTGTGAACTCTGACCTTGCGAGTTCTCACGAGTCTCCCCTTTGACCTTTCCCTTCTGTGAGTCAGCGAAATGTTGATCCGTCGCCACGTGTCCCTTCCGATGGACGGTCCCAATGATTTTGAAACTTCAGATGTCACAAAGTCCGCTCTCTTGTGCACCTTCGAAGGGTGTAAACCTCATGCCCGTTCCTCTAGATCGAATGGTTGTTGGTCCACGTGCTCACATCTAACGACTGATATTTGTTTCCTCCTACAGACTCTTTTAGGTGTCTGGACCTGAGATTCGATGGTCGAGATCTTTTCCTCTGCAGCCTGATCTAATGGTTGTCAACGCTCCTCCTCCTGAGCTTTCTATTTCTCCCTGACTTGGAAGATTTCCAACATTTCAAAGGCCTCGGCCTTTGGTTCCTCTGTGAGCCTGAATATTTGGGTTTGGTCTGTGTTTTGGAGACGATGTCTCTCCTGAGCTTTAGGACATAGAATAAGTCTGTCACCCACACACTCCTTGCGTTATTCCTTCTGAACTTGATCTCCTCTAATATTTCGATCTCCCATGCACTCCTTTCATTTATGAGATTTCATCAAACTTAGATCCGAAGGATTTCTTGAAAATAAATTCTTCTCACTCTCCTGGTGTTCTCCTTGCTCAATGCACACCTTGCAGAGCTCTTCCTTACAAAGTGTTCAGTAACTCTATCTCTTTGTGCCTTCTCTGCACAAATTCCTCCCCTAAGGTATTTAGTAAGCTTGAGGTTCCTTCTTGAGTTCTTATCACTCTCGTGCACCCTCCTGGCATGTTCTTCCCTGACTCCGTAGAGTTCAAATGTGCATTCCTTGCGCTAGCTACATAACTTCAAATGTTTTGTTGTGCACTCCTTGCACAGCCTAAAGAACACATAATGATACTTCAAACTCAAACAAAGATAAAGAAATTTATATTTCGACCGTAGATGAAGCCTATCAGACATATACAACACATTAACACACAGATAACATTCACAGAATACAAATAGTTCATAAATACGTCATGTGCAAGAAAAAATTATTTTCTTCGTATTAAGATGAATGTATGTTTACAAATATGAACATAGACTCGACTACGATATAGTCTCAGTTTTTTCTCCTCTCCTAACTCTATATTGAGTTCTCCTTCCTCTAAGACCTCTCTACCCTGAGATCTCTCTCTCTCAAGTCCCCTTAATTACAAAGAAAGGGCTCTACAAGCTTATTCTCACCACCGCCTTAGTGTTATTGCTATCTCAGTTACGACACCATACTTCAACGACTACATTCCATAAATGTTCATCTAGACCTGACTACGATCTGGACCTGCTACAGACAACCATTTAAGGAAACCCTATCCACTACCTGTACAAAGGCGTGGCCTGGCATTTATCAGCCTTACAACACGTAAGGTCGGTGCCTCTCCCTTTCTCCATTGCACGTCTGCGTATTGGCGTGCTCGTGCATTTGTTGAGGTGGAGCGATGCTCTTCCATGAGTGTGTCACCTTTGTGACACTAAGAAGGTTGAAGATGAAAAACACTTTCTCTTAGATTGTCTAACTTATACCCATATTCGATCTCATTTTCAAAATATTTATCACACTACCAACCTTCCTAACCTCTTAACTCAACAAAAGTATGGTGATCTTGAAAATCTTCTCTTAATGTTTTTCGAGCACAGAAACAAAATTCTAATTGATCACTTATCTTCTTAAAGTCTCATAAACGACATTAATCATAATAAAATAAAAGCATTAATGATGGATCTTAGTTCACATCTCTCACTCTCTCGTGTTATATATATATATATATATATATATATTTCACATCATCGCATGCATATTTGTTGGTGGTCCATATTTCAATAAGTAGTGAATAACAATGTTTAAAATTATTCATTCATTGCGATGCCCCGCCTCCTCACCCGCTGATGTGTTATTACTATTATTTCGCTGTCTGAGTTGCTGCTAATGTGTTATTACTATTATTTTCGCTGTCCGACTTGCTAACATGAAAAGCTCTTTTTGTGGCGAGGTCGTTCTCAAGCTGTTATCATGAAATTAAACTGTCTCTTAAGCTGTGTTACACGATAAATGCCAAGGAAATATTCTGGATGGGCTATTGGTGTACTGTGGTTGTCGATATTTCGTTTCATTGAATTCACATTTAGCCAACTGAAAGACAAAGAAGACTGGATGGTCCAGGTTATATGAATGAACTAACAAACAAACACGACGAAGATGTGGTATCTACGTCAATGTTTGCGGCTCCTATCGTCCGGACTACAGAGAAGAGAAAGGTCGTCAGTTTGTCACCAGGGAGACCACAAAAGTTTACAGGAAAACAGAACAAACAGATGGACTACATAGAAGATAAATATCGTGATTTTGTCATCAGGCAGATCACAAAAAAATTTGAGTAAACAAAACAAATAGACTAGCACAGCTGTTAAATCGTTGGTGGTGAACGCCGAAAAGCTTAAGGCTGGTAAAATAAAACGAAAAATATGAAACAACAAAAAAATATGAAACGATGGATTGTAACCAGCAAAAACAATACCAGCCCCACCCCAACCAGTCCCGAGGAACTCAGACATGCATCCAGAGCCACCGTGTCTGCATTTATCATCTCATCAGAAATTGTTCAAATAAATTCATTTAAAAGGAAAAACCCCAACCAATACCGACGAGCTCATACATGCATTGAGAGCCACCGTATATGCATTTATCATAGCATCGGAAACCATTCAAATAAATTCATTCATAAGGGAAAAAATAAAAATGCCTTACACACAATAGAACTTAGGCGAATAGATAACTGAGCGGACAACCATCTTCTAACAAATACATAAATTAACAATTTGAATTATAAAGGATTAAGTCACTACCTGTTTTTTATTACATCCTTAAAACAGGTACAAATAACTTCCTCGCTTTCTGATTTTTTCTTCGTAATAATAAATCCCTATTGGTTTTCACACAATCATTAACCCTTCCCAGAGGCGAATTTATTGATTTTAAAACTACCCTCATGCATGAAACAAATCATTAATGATAAGGTTAAAAAATATTAATAGCACATATATTCTATTTTTACAGTCTTTAATATATTATATTTTAATCACACCAAAAATGTGGTTTAGGGAAAGTGCTTATAAATAATACCATTTTCCCCATTAAAAAATGTGTTATTAATATTATTATTTTCTATAACATTGCAAAATATAAGTAAAAGATTTTAAAAAATACATTCGCAAGCCATGAGTTACAATCAATGCCTTACACACAATGTTGAATGAAAATAAAGTCAGTTTCTTAGTGCCGAAGGAAGGTTTGACAAGAGAGCCAAACCTGGTTTTCATGTATCACATTCTATTCAATAAAGTCAAAAATTCCTCGAAATTGTCTCCAGTATTATCTATTGTGGTCCACTGGAATTTGGCCTCTACTCGTTCCATCTCAATATTTGGAAAGGATAAGATGTTGGCCTTAATCAAAGATAAGTTTTCATAGTCGAAGATAAAAAAATTATATAACCAAGTATGTGGCATGATGTAGGATTCTTCAAATGGCTAAAGGACACTCACAAAGCACAAGGTTGTATATGTCATTACCAATTTTCACAGACCCATGGAAATATGTAAGAATGGAATTTGTGTTGGGAATCCCAAGCCCAAGTGAGGTAATGATTCTATTTTTTTGGTTGTTGATAGATATCTAAAATGACTCATTTCATTACTTGCAAGAAGACTCGTAATGCATCCAGGGTGGTAGAATGTTTTTTTTCATAAATTGTTAGATTGCATGGGGTTACAAAAACCATTACCTATAATAGAGATACTCAATTCTTGGGTCATTTTTGGAGGAATTTATGGAAAAAATTGGGGAACAAATTACATTTTAACAGTTCCTATCACCCCCAAACAGATGGGAAAAACGAGGTAGTAAATCAAATTTTGGGAAACCTATTACGGAGCATTGTTGGAGAGAATCCCAAGCAATGGGATTTGGCTTTACCTCAAGCAAAATTCTCCTACAATAGTTCAATGAATAGATATACATTTAAATCTTCATTTAAGGTTGTTTACGATAGAAATCCTATGGGTGTCCTAGATTTGGTGTAGCTATTACTTGGGGATAGGATCAATGATGACGGGGAAGCATTTGTATCACACATTGAACAATTGCAGCAACAGGTGAGACAAAAACTCTAGGCCAATACTAAACATGACAAAATTATAAAAGATTCTTACCGATGATACCAGGTATTCAATGAAGGTTATTTGGTGATGGTTTATTGTAACATCCTGCTCTTGCGCGCATTGAACAAACGTATTCTTTAAGGACACTTGCTCGCAAGTAATCCATATTAATATACTTTTGAGTATTTTATTTATGATTATGAGGTGTTATAAATTGATGACATGATATTTGGCTACATTGACATAGACAAGTGCTATTGACTTGATTTTACTGAGTGTGTAGGATTTTGGACCTCGAGAATGCAGAGGAATCGATGGAACCCCTTGGACTCCAGATTGAGTAAGGGAATGAACCATTGGGGTTTGAATGTTTTATATGCGATATTAGTGCATCTGATTAGATGATATGATATGGATATATTTCTGACATGACTCGTTGATGATGCAAGATGACAATAGCTTGCCGACCAGACTCACATGTGGAGTAGAGGGGTCATGTAAAACTACTAGAGATGTTGAGGGAGAGGTGTGGACAACAACTCTACCACAACCTACTAGAACTCCCGTCGTGGCTCAAACTCTAGGTTAACGATTACCTAGTTTGAGAAAACTCACGATGTCATGAAGGCCGACCACGATAGTCACTCATGATGATTCTAAGGGGTGTGAAATAAAGCAGGGACCTTATTACTTACAGGCCCTTAGTCTCCCACAAGATCACCTGGTGGAGTATTAACTCTAGGGGTTTTTGATGTCTACCAAGTCAGTCAAGAGGCAAGTGGCACCCTTGGAGCACGTAGTGTGTCTTGAAGGGCACGTCGCAAAAGAAAAATGGAAGAGGCGAGTAGCACCCTTGGAGCACGTAGCGCATCTTGAAAAGCACGTCGTGCAAGAGAAACAAAAAGAGGTGAGTGGCACCCTTGGAGCACCTAGTGCATCCTGAAGGGCACGTCGCATTGTTATTTAATAATTGGATAAACCTAGATGGATTTAGGATGAATACCATGTTAAGGAAGATTTAAAACTTTTCCCCTATTAAATTGTTGCCCAGCCTAGGAAAATAAAGTCTAGGTCTAAATTATACTGGTGGTAAAATTTTATCTATTTATTTATAAAAAAAAATTAATATATATATATATATATATATATATAAGTTAAAATAAAGTAAATAATAATGATAATCTTCATTAATGTTGTGACAAGAAGGGGGTAAGCAATTAAATTGATTTATAAAAATCTTTTGGGACAAAATTTAAAAAGGGGAAATAATTGTTTTACTATATTATGCTAATTAAAAATTTATTCATTAAAAGAAAAAGGGAAAAAGGGTAAGTTTCTGCACATGCCTTTTTGAGTTTAAATAAAAAGGGGAAAGAAGGAAATCTAAAATAATTAGAAAACTAGGAAAAAGAGGGAAAAATAAAAAGAAAGAGGAAACGCAAGGAAAAAGAATATAGTCTAACTTAGTAAGGTATATAGTATTTAAGAACTTTCTAGTTTAAACTCAACTAATAAATTAATAAGGGGGAAAGTCATTAAATTTTTTAAGGGGATATGGGGACACATAGGAGCGATTCTAAGAGTGCCTTTAGGTGGGTGAGGGAAATAGGGGTAATTAATTAATTATTGAAATTAATTTATGGAGGAATGAAGGGGATGGGTGACACATATATGGGGAAGATTTATATGAATTAAAATTTTAAACATTAAATAAAATGGGATTTTTTGAAAGTAAGGGACTTCAAAACTCTATATAATCGAGGGAGGAGAATGATGATGGGGCTCTTCTTTTTTCCGTAACGTTACACTGCAGAAATCGATACTTGACTGAATTAGCTTATGGGAGTTGGGATACCTAGCTCGATGAGGAGTGGTAGCTCAACCTTGCGTGGCGATTTGGGAGCTAGATGATTCTTTGGATAGTGTGCATGGCCCATTTGGGGATCTGGGGGCTAAGGGGGGATAAGAGTACCCCTAGCGTTGGCTAGGTGGTACCAGTGAAGTGACATCGTTCTATAAGAGGGAGTTGAACGAAGCGCGTGGGACATCAACTCAGAGCGGTCGATTGGGCAACGATACACTTCCTTTATTTCTGTGTGGTATATTGTTAGTATGATTTATGCTTTCAGTTTTGTATTGTTAATCAGGTAAGGAATATGATAGTCTTAGCATTCTAGTTGATGACTAGAATTTCCCCATAGCCTTAGCTTGATGTTGATTGATTTCCCTTGGCCTTCGATCCTTGCATGTCTTGACCATCCTGAGTCTTATTGATTGCAATGATTGTGGTTTATTTTTTCCTTCATCCCTAATTAATCAGTATATGCCTGAGCAGTCGGTCAGGAGCCTGATCTATGGTCTTCGCTTCATAATTAATAGACCTATGGATCTCAATGCCCTGCTTTTCTATGCATGGATGATGAGCGAAGGATGTTCTTGTCAACCTTCTACCTTTGTTATTTGTCCTTGGATGATTTTTTGTCTTGCACCCTGATGCATTTAATTAAACCTGCAAAATTTGATTGATGGCGAAGTTTTCTTTAAACTAGGCATTTTTATATCTCGTTGTTATCTCATTTTATACCTTGTTTTTATATCTTGCTGAACATTTCCTACGTTTTTATATCTTGTTTGTTTTCGTGGCAATTTCTACTTCTTCGACTGCATTTCATTTACTTGGGGGCAAACTTTTTCCCAACAAATTTTATTTTTGGTCAAATTGTTTAGATTGCCCAACGAATTATACTTCTAGGCATTTTTGGATAAGCTCAGCAGATTAACTTAATTGCTTGTTACAACTGCTGTGAAATTGTTTTGAATTCTTAAAACCAACAAATTTATTGTGGAAATATAAAACCCTGTGATTTGTAACCATATAACTGTCGTTTTGAAAGCTTAAGCTCTACGATTTGTAATCCACATTTACTGTAATTTGTAATTTACATTTACTACGATTTCATTATCCATTCCCTGCTAATTCCATTTTTTTATAATCGTTAAACCCCTCAGGTCAACAATTCTTCACCTAGCGAGCTCATATTTCACTCAACCAACTTTTATTTTCTTTCCATTTTACAACGAAATTTTTTTCGACAACATTTTCTAAAGACACCTAAATCTTGATTGCATTTTCTAGCTTTTCAACTGCAACTTGATCATCTGTGACAATGATTCTCCAGGTTGTATACACAGGCTATATTCTTCCTTCTTGATTAACATCTTTTATTTCCATATGACAACCTTAGACGACCCTTGAATGTGGTGTAACTTTTACCCTGTTTTACTGCCAGCGACCGAGCCTGAGCCGCGATTCCACCTGTATCCTTGAAGGCGTGTTAGATTAGTTGAATGTGTTGTTGTTTAATGACCATGAGTTTCCTTTTAAGTTGACTGTGTTTTGATGTTAATGACCATGAATTTTCCTTTTTAGATGACTGCGGTTTTTATTTTTGTATGCTTTTAAATTCGTTGAAGTCATTAACAGCGAGATGCTCTTCAAGTGAAATCAAAATATTTTTATTGTGCATGTGTTTTGTTGATTCCCGGTCAAGTGGAAAGAAGGGTATTTATTGTGTCTGCAATATTAAATAATGGTATTCACGAATTGCGTTTGATGATAAGGAAAATTTATATCTCTAAATGCACAACGACCTGCTTTAACAACAACACGTTTGTGTAATAGATTTGATTAAATTTTATATATTTGATTGTATTTTTTGTTAAATGTTATATATTTGATTGTATTTTGATTAAATGTTATATATCTGATTGTATTTTTTATTATATTTGATTGTATTTTTTTCAATGTTATATATTTGATTAAATTTTATATTTTCAAGGAAATACTGTAATAGTTGTAGTGATTAAATGTTAAAGATATTTCAATCAAATCACTATGTTATTATATTAAGTTTTAATGCCTAGCATATGATCTTTAATTTTATGTAGATCATTTAGTGGAATGGTCATTTATAGTGATTAAATGATATACATTTTTTAATCAAAAGATTGTATTATTCTATCAGGTTTTAATGCTTAGCCTTTGATCCTTTATTCACCGATCATTTAGTGGAATGACTAGTTATACTAATTAAATGTTATATAGTAATAATTGTTAATGTCTTACATGTCATTCCAAAGTATGATTGCATTTATGTAATAGACAAATAAATTTAACATCCACTAATTCTACATACAAACAGTAACTTCTACTAGATTTATGAAAATTCAATAATTCCTTTCTATTTTAGCACATACGCATGTAAATTTAACAACGAATATTAAAATTTTGTAACAGAATAAAAACAAATACATAATTTTAAATACCTGGGTCTGATGCTAACCCTCCATTTGTCCGCTTGTCCTATTGACCTTTGTTGAACTGTGTAAACATTGCCCAAACCTTGTTCTACCCTACCAACTAAGACAACTTCCTAGCTCCAGGATATCATATGGATATCCTGGCCCCCATGCCCAAAACCTCCAGCAAACTAGTGCTTGTACTGATCCAATTTGACTACAGAACTCAACTCTCCTCTGTGCAATCCAAGAGAAAACTCCCCCCAAAACTTCCCGTAGAATAATCCTCCCTTTCCTCCGTAACCTCCTCCGCTCATATGCCTCCTTCACCGCCCTTTCCCCCCATTTATTTCCTTACCTACGCATAGTTAATGCCCCTTATCCTTTTATTTATTATTTTATCCTCTTGTAATTAATATCGTATCCCTTTCCATATATGTAACCTTTTTAATTTAGACAATATAACTTATTAATCTTTTAAATTTAATACTAATGTTATTAAATGTAATAGGTAGTTAATTGATTAATTAATTAATCAAAATTATAACCTTTAATTAATTAATAAATACTTAATTAATATCATTAGATCAATCTTTCTTTAGTTATTAACATGGTAGGCAAAATTAATTACCTAATAAATCTTTTACTTAATAATCCCTAAGTATATATTCTACTAGGGTTGTTACATACACCCACCCTTCAGGAAACTTCGTCCCAAAGTTAAGGTATCGTACGGTACAAGGAAAAGAAACATGATTCACACATTCATAACAATTTACTGACATTATCAGTAAGTAAGTCAAGAAAACTCATACATACTAGTGTATATGTACAAGAAATGCATGTGTAGCTAGTACATACAAATCTCGTGCATGTACTAATAATCAAAACTCTCATCCTTTAGTAATTTATGTATGCATCCAATCCAGTCAACAAGACTAGTCTTTTATAAAAGACAACAAACCAATCGATTGTTTGAGAAATCCTTTAATTAATATTATCCGGTTCAACAATTTTATTTTAAACAACTGTGGTTTAGTTACGTAATAATGAATATTCATATATACTCATTTATTTTATTTTATTTTGAAGGGAAAAAATTAAATTCCACCACCAGATAGATCTCCATACCTTCTCAACTATTACTACTCATCCTTCCTCCCTAACCTACTTCCATCTCCATTCCTATCGTTCCTCTGCTAGACTATCTTGGAGCGTCAACTATATTGATCTAACCCCAAATAGAACCCATAAGCGGAAGTGTCGCTATCTCAACCAAACTTCCCTAACAGGCATCTGACAGTCATCATCACACGTCTTGGGGAGTGTGAACTAACACCGTCCTCCCATGACTTCAGGTTTTGGAGGATACACGGTGGGAAATGTCTCCACCCCTCCTAACAGGACTAGGGTCCACACCCTACAATGGAGGATACACGGTGTGAAATGCCTCCACCCCTCTTAACAGGACTAGGGTCCACACCCTACAATGGAATACATAGTGGCACCGTGTTGTTGGAGGTTTTGTCATCTTTTATTCGGTTTTGGGTAGTGTCATCACCTGAAATCACGCACTAGTCCACATATCATAGCAATGCATCCAAACCAATATAAATTCCTCATACAATATTCATACCATAGTGTTTCTTGGCTAGTGGTCATGATATCCACTTTCATCATCTTTATCCCTTGGATATTTCATAGCCCATAACCTGCAGATTAGTCTGTAACACAAACTCATACATTTCTATGCATTATCATCATGTAATTTCATACTATCATCATTTCCATTTGGTATCCCTGTACCGATAAATTAACATCAAAGTTTTCCAGTTAGAATTAGATCTCATAATATCCCATAATTCAATTTCAACACCCATTCATAAGATTATCATTTACCTAAATAGATTGCATCATATCTAACATCATTCTAATAGTATTTTTAAACATTCATAAAATTCTTCATTCTCACAATGTGTTGCATCATATAAATCATCATCAATAACATTTAAACATTCGTAAAATTTACATTCACGTAGTAGATCGCATCATATACATCATCATCAACAATATTTAAACATTCATAAAAGTTCATAACTTTTAAAGTTTATGTGTATCACTTAATAGTTTCACTGTGACTAGAAAATAAAGTATATAGGCCTCAGGTAATCCTGTCTGTCTAAGTCAAAAGGTGGCGTTACATATACCCAACCTTCGAGAAACATTTTCTCGAGGTGGTCAAAAAAGTGAGGGATAGTCTCGTTGTAATGTCTCAGCATTTTCCCAAGTAGCAGATCCTGGACTATACTTGTCCCACTGGACCTTAACTTGTTCTACTAGACTTTCCTAAGTGTCAGAATCTATGGTCCAATATGCATAATGGTTCTTCCATGAGGGTTCCCACATACGATACCTGCAATTCCTTCAAATTTAGTTTATGTGATTCATCAGCAACATAATGACGTAAAACATATACATGAAATACATTATGATTTTTATGCAAGTGGGGTGGAAGTACGAGACAATATGAAATGGGTCCAATTTTATCTTGGATCCTGTATGGTCCTATAAATTGAGGTGACAACTTTGTCCCCTTCCCGAACCGTATGGTACTCTTATTAGGCCTGATACGAATGAAAACCTGGTCTCCCACTTGATAACTTCGGTCGGTCCTGTGTGCATCCGCATAGCTTTTCTGCCTATCCTGTGCTTCCTTAAGTCTCTGCCTAATCTAAATCACCTGTTCCTCCATTTCTTGAATCAATTCTAGCCCAATTGTTACTCGGTCTTCTAGTCTATCCCAACTCAATGACGTTTTGCATGGCCTCTCATACAAATCTTCGTAGGGTGGCATTCCGATGGAGCTATGATAACTGTTATTGTAGTCAAACTCTACCAAAGGTAAGTACTTCTCCCACTGGGTTTGATTATCCATTACATACATCCTAAGCATTTCTTCCATGACTTGATTTACTCTCTCATTTTTCCCATCTGTTTCAGGATGATAAGTTGTGCTTAAGTTCAACTGAGTCCCCAATGCTGACTATAAACTTGTCCAAAACCTATAAGTGAATCTGGAGTCCCTATTTGAAATGATCTTCTTAGGTATCCTGTGCAAATGGATAACCTCACTTACAAACACACGTGCCACATTAGTTACCTTGTACGTGTCTCTAACCGGAATAAAATGACCACTCTTGGTTAACTTATCCACTATCACAAGAATGGCATTGTGTCTATGAGATGTGAGCTGCAACCCCACAACAAAATCCATAGAGATGACTTCCCATTTGGACATAGGAACATCATGTGGTTGTAGGATGCCTGTCGGGTGATGCTGGTCGTCTTTCACTTTTTGACACTCTAGAAATTTGGCGAAGAAATGGACTACATCGTGCTTCATGCCTACCTAAAAGAAGAGCTTCCTCATATCTGCGTACATCTTCTTCATACCCGAATGTGCACAATAAAGTTCTCTATGGGATTCCTTCAGTATGATGCTTTGAATATCTCCATTCTCAGGGATGTACATCCTTCCTTGATATATTAACAATCCGTCTGTTTCCAGACTATATCCTTCGTACTTTGGATCTAACTGCCTCCCGCTCCAGAGGTTTGAAGTAACCTTTAAATACCAATTGTCTCCTGGGAGTTGTGTCAACACAGGTTCCCTCAGATTGACCTTTAAGGTTACCAAGGAGAAGATACATGGTCTCCTACTCAAGGCATCTACGACCACATTTTCCTTTCCCTTGATGTACAAAATACCAAAATCGTACTCACTCATAAACTCACTCCATCACCTTTGCCTGGCATGCAGATCTCTTTCAGTGAAGAGATGTTTTAAACTTTGATGGTTTGTTTTGAGCTCAAAGTTTTGCCCCACAAGATAGTGCCTCCAAAGTTTCAGAGCTAGCATTACAGCTGCCAACTCTAAATCATGAGTCGCGTATAGCTCCTCATGTTTCTTCAACTTCCTTGACGTATAAGCTATCACTCCTCCATCCTACATTAACATGGACCCCAACCCTTGATTCGAGGCATACGTGCAGACTGTGAAGTCCTTTTCCATATCCGACACTTGTAGAATTGGTGCACTAGCTAGTAACCTCTTAAGCTCAATGAATGCACTATCAAATTCTTCTGTCCAATCATACCTGACCCCCTTGCATTGCAAGGTGGTGATAGGTTTCCTTATTTTTAAGAATCCTTCTACAAATCTTCGGTAATAACCTACTAGCCCCATGAAGCTTCTCACCTCATGGGCATTTTTCGGCACTGGCCACTCCATACTGGCCTTTACTTTTTTTGGGTCCACAAAGATTCCTTCGCCGAAAATGATATGACCTAAATAGTGAATCTCTTTCTGGAAGAAGGCACACCGACAGTTTCCCATACAATTTGTTCTCTCTAAGGTAGGACAACACTATTCTCAAATGTTCCTTATGTTCTCTTTCATTCTTGGAATAGATGAGGATGTCATCTAAAAAGACTAGTACAAAATGGTATAAGTACTTCTAGAATACACCGTTCATGAGGCTCATGAATATTGTTGGTGCATTGGTCAATCCGAAAGGTACTACAACAAACTCTTAATGTCCAAACCGAGTTCGGAAGGCGGTTTTTGGGATATCACCTTCCTTAATCCTTAACTGATGATACCCTGATCGCAAATCAATCTTTGAGAATACCATTGCTCCTTTCATCTGATAGAAGAGGTCATCTATGTGTGGCATCGGGTACCTATTTTTCACTATAGCACGATTCAAGTCCCTGTAGTCTACACACAGTCGTAAGGATCCATCCTTCTTCTTTACAAAAATTATTGGTGCGCCCCAAGGTGAGACACTGGGCCTTATTATCTCTAAGTCCAGTAACTCTTTCAATTGCATTTGCAATTCACAAAGTTCCAGTGCTATCATCTGATACGAAGTCTTGGAGATCGGTTCTGCACCAGGTTTTAGCTCGATAGTAAAATCAAGCTCCCTCTCAGGAGGTAACCCTAGTAACTCGTTCGGAAAAACATCTTGAAATTCTGACAATACCGAGTACTGATCCAATGAAAGTCCCTTCCTTTCATTTACTGCTTCCACTACATAAACTCGACACCCTTGCCTCAAGCATCGCTTAACCTTCATAGTTGATATAAAGCGTAAAAACACTTTTCTCTGTACACCCTGAATCTCTACTGGTCTTCCTTCATCATCAACTCAAAGCACCCTCTTTGCGAAACAATCTACCAAAGCTCAGTGAGCTGCTAACCAATCCATTCCAATGATTATGTCATATGCCCTGAGAGCAGTGACGTATACCTTCAACCTGGTAGTGCACACTCCCAGGTCTACTATACAATTATCGACACTAGGTCCTACTGCTTGTTTTTCCCCCGAAGCCATCTCGACTTGTTTAAAGT
>ML779776.1:181410-193673 GCA_009831015.1 Picea engelmannii | reverse complement strand
ACACTAGGTCCTACTGCTTGTTTTTCCCCCGAAGCCATCTCGACTTGTTTAAAGTCATCATGCTCGTAGGATGCCAACCCACTCTTTTCTAATGCAAATGGTGAAATGAAACTATCTGTCGCACCATAATCAAACAAAATCTTAACATTGATATGAGTTAGTGTACCTGATGACTCCACCACCGTGGATTGATGTTTGGCCTGGCCGTTATTAACCGCTAGATAAATCTGGTGGCTGCTACTTGCTCTCCCCATCGGTGCCTTTCCTTCTCTATTCACAAACCATGATTGTAAATCTGGGCAGTCGTGTTGGTAATGGGGTCCTTCGCACCTCCAACAGGTAACACGAGATTGAACCTGTGCACTATTATGTGACTGTCTCTGAAATGAGTTCCTTCCCCTGGAACCCCTGCCCCTACTAGATGTTCCCTGAGATGGTCGTGGACCTGTTTGCACCGTTGGCGATGAACGAGATGCTGCACTCGCTGCGATTGAAATCTATGCAGCTACTGTCCTTGGCACGACTCTGTTACCATATGGCAGTGGCCTTGAGCCCCCTCCCTAGGAAATGTCCTCGAGGCCTTCCGTACGAATCCAGGATGATGTGGAAATGTCGGTCTTGTACCCCTGGTTAAGTTCATGTGTTCCTCCACATAACACGCATTTTCCACCTCTTCTTCTATAGAAGACAATTTCCACATCTGTACCATAGCTCTTATCTTAGGGTTCAATACATAGACGAAGCACTCTACCTGTCATTGGTCATTATCCATATACGAAACATATTTGACCAGTTCCATAAATCTGATCTCATATTCTTCTACAGTTCTGTTTCCCTGTACTATGGCATGAAATGCCCCTACCTATTGTTCCTCATAGTATGCTGGTAGATATTTCCTTCAGAACCTCTCCTCAAAAAGTTCCCAAGATACTATGTTTGGGGTAAGGTGCTGTTGTCTTTCCAGGTTGCCCCACCAGTTCAAGGCGTTGTCTCTTAACTGAAAAATTGTGATCTTTGCCTTTGAGTTGGACGCATAGTCCCTTAAGGCAAAACACCTGGTCATGCCTTCCAAACAGGCTTCTGTGCGTTCAATGGTGCGAGCCCCCATAAACTCTGGAAGTTTGATCTTCTACAATTATCGCGTGATGTATTCAGGTGGAGGTCCTCCCCCCGAATCCCTTGACGCTTCTGGATTACCTGTTCTAGACGGTGGGGGTTCCACATCAGTCCTTGCCGGTTGTCACCCCTTTAAAGTCTTGTTAATGGGTTCCAACGAGCGTAGTATGAGGGCTAATTCGGGCGATGGTGGTGGTGGCACTGGCAGTGTTGGCGGTGCTTGCGACGACTCTCCCCTGCCTCTACTCCCTCGAGTCCTGACCATCCTGTATGCTTTAACCTGCATAAACCAAAGTTGTCAGGGTGAGTTCCAGGACGTTTCAAATTGGTGCTACTTAAACTGGAAACAGGGTTAGGCGTAAGTTTTCTTTACTTGTCTGTAAACAAACATTACTCCTTTAGGGGATTGGCTAGGTTAGGATTATGAATAAGCCTCTAAGCTCGATTTTCTTCACCCATATGAAAAAAAAACTATTGGTTCCCTTTCCTTGTAGCTATGCTAGCCTTGTGCCATACTTGCCAATTCCTATACTTACTTTCCTAGTGCATATGTCGTCTCTTCCCCGCCTGTCCTAGTCTAAGTCCTTTTAACTTTTCGATTACAACTAAATATCCTCCGGTGCTTGACTCGTGAGATTTTCCTTGGCGTGTAGTATTGGTGTTGTAGAATGCCGCATTGAGATTCAACATTGACTTTGACTGGTGGAATGGAGTGGAAGGACTTGGCGCTTGGCTTGACGAATTGGGTGTACGGTCTTGTGAACCTGACACTTGGACAATCGAAGTTTACTCTTCAGGATAGTACTTTGCTACTATTGACAATTAAAGTATTTATATGTGAAATTATTTGTAAAAGTGATATGTATGGTGCATTGGTGTTATCGCTCTTCTTAAGGCACTTCGCTCGGTGGGTGGTCTTGGGTTCAAAACCCTTGGACCTCTAAAATTTATACTTAACCCTATATTAATCAAGCTTAACTAATATTTTATCATTTAACTTCGGGTCTAAACTAAATTAAAGTTTAAAGCTAATTACTCCTTTTCTTTTCTTTTTTTTAAACTTTAAGAATTAAAAAAAATTTAAATAAAAATTTGGCCCCCCCTCTTTTTTTTTCAAAAAAATAAAAATAAAAAATTAAACTTTAATAAAAATTTAATTTTTATTCTAAAATTATGAAATAATCCAATTTAAAATTTACTCTTTTGTTGAATCTTAACTAATTAAACTAATAAGTAAAAATAAAATAATAAAGAAAA
The DNA here is from genome assembly GCA_009831015.1 of Picea engelmannii. Taxonomy (NCBI): domain Eukaryota; kingdom Viridiplantae; phylum Streptophyta; class Pinopsida; order Pinales; family Pinaceae; genus Picea; species Picea engelmannii. The sequence goes on along the minus strand of ML779776.1, from coordinate 191,300 downwards.
AACAATAAATAATTAAAAAAAAACTAATAATAATATAAAAAAACTATTACATTACGAATAATTTAATATTTCATTGTATCTTCGCATACATATTAATTTAATAATTTAATTTCATTATATGGGCATGCATATGGGAATATGGGTTTCATTATACATTAAAGGGGCATCGTGGGTCCTCGCATGAGGCCCACGTGCCCGCTTCCTCCAAAATAACCCTACGCCTGTCACTCCAAACCCTAAACGCATTCCTCCTCTGTCGCCTCTCCACTTTGCTCTGTCCCGCTCTCAAATCCTCCATGATTCATCCCGCTCGCCTCTGAACTACTGCTGCTTTTCTTTCTCAATTATTGCATGCATTTTATGATCAAGTTCACTCAAAGAAAGATCTACAAAGTTCTGCTTGCCCTCAGGGAAGTTGCAGGGTTGCGCTGGTACTGATGGTGAAGGCTTTTCCATTGTCAAGTTTGATCTGATACAAAATAATTTATATGATGGACAGGACCTGGAACCTCGACATTTACTGCTCTTCTTCTGCCATGTAGCGCCCAAACTCGTGAAGTTTTGGATGAGATGTTTGTAGTTGGGTTCAAAATAGGATTACCCAACAAACCCTTAGTTGTTGCTTCAGGTCCAATTATGAATTGTATCAAAATAGCTTCAACCAAAACAAGGGCTATCTCTCCTCTGTATCCACTTCAAAATTCAAAATGTAGAAACTTTGCATGGCTATGCAAGAGTTGTAACAGTGGCTATTGTTGACGTATCCACATGAACATGATATTTTTTGGTTTTAGTGTTGATGTCGGGAGAGCCATCCAGAGTAGCAAATATTTATTGACATCATTGGCCCTCTCTGCTCTCTATGGATCAACATACCTATTCCGTCCTACAACACATGCTTAGAAACAAGTTGTTTTCCTGATATAAATAACAATCCAAAATATCTTTGGATAATGATATCAAACCCACCACAGTGATATCATCATTGCCTCGTTCCAAAGAAGCCGCAATGGATTTAACTTTCTCATGCAGGTGCTGGTTGCTGGTAGTTGTAGTTGCTTGGTGGTGGTGCATTTGTAGTTGTAGTTGTTATGGGTGTGGGAGTCCCGAGGTCAAACCCGTGGGCTTCTCCTCCCATGCACATATGTTTGGCGATTTGTTATATTATATGTTTGATATATGGAATAGTTTGCGCGCGATTTGGGTTCTTTTTTGTTTTTGTTTTGCAGGTCGTGTAGTGCAGGGGCTCCTGTTTATTTGGCTGTGGTTTTGGAGTATCTAGCAACATAGGTGAGTGGAGGATTTGAAACCTTAAATGAGGGTTTCTGTTGTTTCTTCTTGGTACATGATTAGTTGGAGTTCCACAACTTTCATTTTTCTAGAATTGTCATTATCCAAATATGGCGAGCAGTGACCACAACTTCTAATTCTTGAAGCTAAAACATTGCAGAATTTCATCTATCCACAAAATATTTTTGCTTGTTTTTAGTCTTATAGAGTTTGTCAGCATTCGTTGCTCATATCATATTGTTGCTGTCAAGTTCATTTTGCAGATTCCTAATCTTTGTTATTTCCCATATGCATGATGGGAGGCTTTGAAAGGATTTACATTTCAACTTGATGCAAATATTGTTCCTTCGTGAACCAGTTTCTGAACTGTTCTGCCTGCCAACATACCCCTTATACTTTTTGACCAAAAATTGTAGATTTCACATTATGTGGTATTCCCGTTGAAGATAGTTCTTTTATGCACATGAGCTAATTGGCTTTGAAGATGCCCATAATTACTTGTTTATGTACCTGCTACTCTCTGTTGAATCTGTAAGCAACCAGAATGCATCGCCCTTGTTCATATTCCTTTTAATCCATCCAAAGGCTGCCAGAACCAAGCATCCAGCTCCGCACTTATAGGTCCCATTGGTTGTAGCAGATGGAAGGCTTCAAGACTCGTGTCAAGGTGAAGGTAAAAAGATTTCATGGATTATAACTTGGTGAAGCCATGAGACCCTTTTGTTATTTATTTTTTATTTTTTAACCTAATCTAATCTATTATTTTAATCTTTTAAATTAATATATATTTACTTGAATTTTATTTATACATATGTATTCATGTTTTGTTTAGGGTTTATATATATACTTTGTGTATGTGATAATTAATTTAGTTTATATATATAGAATTCTGGAATAACGTGTCTAAATTTTGAAATTTTAACTTTCAAATTCAATTGTTTTCTTTTGTTTGTCTATGTACCTTATGAGAAATAGGAAAGTGATGGCTTGAGCTGGGATTTCTTAACTACTTTTTATTCTTTCATCTTTTGGATTTGCTTAGGATTTCTAGGTTAGTTTTCTGTTAGGGTTTCAAGGTTTTCTATTGGTTTAAATGATGTTTAAATTGCACAATTTTCAACCTTGCAGTAGGAACTAAGTTCCATTTCAATTTGCATGTACTAGTTAATGTAAGCCCTTTTTATATTGTAAAAGAAAAGAGGAATTACCTTTTCAGAAAACTAAATTTATGGGTCTTTATCCAAACTACGGGATAAACTACGACTCTGATATCATGTGTAATAGCCAAATAAATTTAACATCCAATAATTCTACATACAAACAATAACTTCTACTAGATTTATGAAAATTCAATAATTTCTTTCTATTTTAGCACATGCGCATGTAAATTTAACAACGAATATTAAAATTTTATAACAGAATAAAAACAAATACATAATTTTAAATACCTGGGTCTGATGCTAACCCTCCGTTTGTCCACTTGTCTTATTGACCTTTGTTGAACTGTGTAAACACTGCCCAAACCTTGTTCCACCCTGCCAACTAGGACAACTTCCTAGCTCCAGGATATCATATGGATATCCTGGCCCCTGTGCCCAAAACCTCCAGCAAACCGGTACTTGTACTAATCCAATCCGACTACGGAACTCAACTCTCCTCTGTGCGATCCAGGAGAGAACTCCACCCAAAAATTCCCATAGAATAATCCTCCCTTTCCTCCGTAACCTCCTCTGCTCATATGCCTCCTTCACCACCCTTTCCCCCCATTTACTTTCTTACCTACGCATAGTTAATTCCCCTTATCCTTTCATTTATTATTTTATCCTCTCATAATTAATATCTTATCCCTTTCCGTGTATGTAACCTTTCTAATTTAAACAATGTAACTTATTAATCTTTTAAATTTAATACTCATGCTATTAAATATAATAGGTAGTTAATTAATTAATTAGTTAATCAAAATTAAAACCTTTAATTAATTAATAAATACTTAATTAATATCATTAGATCAATCTTTGTTTAGCTATTAACATGATAGGCAAAATTAATTACCTAATAAATCTTTTACTTAATAATCCCTAAGTATATATTCTACAAGGGTTGTTACAATTTAAGATTAAATTGATGGTACATTGATGACCAAACTATGATTTAGACTTGCTCACTTGATACGTGTTTTAATGTTAAATTAGATTGGCATACGTGGACTTAATTGAAATTAGACTTGTTGATTTTTTTATGTTAATTTATAATTTTAATTTATGGACTTATCGAAATTGACTTACTATTAGATTAGTAATAGATGTTAAATTAGATGGTCATTTTTGACAAATATTAGACGTGATTAATGGTTGGGTTGTTCATGAAGTCGTGTATTATCTTGAGTTCTTCCTTGATTATAGTCATCTTGACTCTATTGCCCTGTTGTGTGGGGTATGGGTGTATTCGCATTGTCAATTGTTTCATCCTAGCGTGTCAGATTTATCTAGAGTCCTCAATCTAGATAGGATGTGTGGTGCCAAGGTTATTGATGTGTATGTCACCTGGAGATGGCATGATTTCTGAGGAGGGGATCATGGCGCACCCTATTGGATAGTGTCAAATGAGAACTTGGCCGGACTCAGTGCATTCTGTGTGAGTGTTGTCGAGCATTGTCAGTTGCTTTGGTGCATGGGTGGAACGCCTTCATGCGTTTGGTTCACGTGCCTTGAGGTTCTAGTCTTGTTTGTCAAGGCCATAATGTCGGGAGGGGGAAGTTATCCCTTAGGTTATAGGCATGTCTTGTTTTCATCGGGAAGGTAGTCATTCCTCCTTGTTGTTCTATGCATGTTTCACCCATTTTCCCTTGTGTCGGTGCGTGGTGTCATAGTTTCTTGTTTCCTGGACTACATGATTGCATTCATCGTCAATGGTGTGGTTAAATTGTTGTTGTCATCACCTTATTTTCTAAAAACAACAAAAAAAAAAAATCACTTCTTCTTCACTTAGTCGTAACGATGGGGACATTACAGATGGTATCAGAGCGGGGTTCAACCCGCGACTTGGGATCACTACGGATTTGGTTGTTATGATTTAATTAAAATGTTTCTAATTGAGTTGATTTGTATCTATATAGGTAATGATTGTTAGAGGATGCCACCAAGGAAGATGACGAGGTGCTAAGGGAGGAGGCACGATGCCTCCAGCAGCATCCAAGCCTGAGGGGTCCAACCCCCAGGGAGACGAACAGGTTTTCGGGTAGGAGTAGATCGTGGTAGGTGATGTGGTTGGAATGATGATATATTTCTAGCACATGTCTTAGGCACTAATCATCTGTTTGGACAGAGATAAGGCCAGAGTGTTGGCACCCCCTAAGGGTCCACCACGTGCTCTGGTCAGTACTGGTAGCATTAATCGTGAACTCGAGAAGGTAAAATTTATGGAGTTATTTGGTTCCCCAGACGGTGTAGCCACCGAGGCATGGTTGGAGAATATGGAGATGTGCTTTGCACTTCGTGACTATACCTACAACATGAAGGTCCGCATGGTGGTATTTCATTTGAAGGGGGGCACTCTTCAATGGTGGACGATGCACCTACCACAGCTGAACATGGCCATCGAAGACGTGTCATGGGAATTATTCGAGGAATGGTTCAAAGAGAGGTACCTATCAAAATAATTCATTGAGCATCAGCTCAACAAGTTCAACACCTTACGACAGAGCGATCGTACGATGCCCGAGTACGAGGCCCCTTTTATGGAGCTTCTCTGGCATGATCTCCATCTTAACACTAAGAAACTTAAGGTCAATAGGTTTGTGTTCGGCCTTAATGGAAGCATACGTGAAAAGGTTAGGATTCTAATGCCTCAAACCTTGCATGATGTCGTCCAGAACGACCTCATAGCAGAGGAGGAGCTTATCAGTGGGGGTAAGAACAAGACTCTAGAAAGACCAGTAGGGTAGGTGTCATCTGGTGTGAAACAACATTAGACACTAGCCAGGCATACGACGAGATATCGTGACTTCTAGAGGGGATCCACTTTCACTACACCTTGCAACCAGCACCTCAGCAGTGGACACCTTATCTGGAACCACGGCATCAACATCAGTTTCGATCGCAACAACAAAAATTTAGGCCTATTCATTAGGAACAGACTAGGATTATAGGCCAGTGGGTCGTCATCTTCTACTTCAGGTACTATGAGTACTGGACCTAATAAGGGGTCTTGGATGTGTGGGGAGCCACACTACCAGTGTGACTACCCTATGGAGATGACTAGAGCATATGGATCAGTTGGACCCACTACCATGGGAGATATGGGAACTGCCAAGTAGAGCACCAGTCGAATGTTCTTGAGACATCAGGTAACATTGCTGACCAAAAACTTAGTATTTTGATTGATGCCATTGCCACCGAGAGTTTCATTTTTGGTGCAACGCTAAAACGAATTAAGGTAAAGGCAGTCGAACGGGATAAGTTTAGCTTCCTAGAGATGGCTTCGGGAGACAAACAAAAGGTTGGAGGAAATGTTACAGGTTGTATCCTTAACCTAGGAGAGTTTGTCACCAAGGCCAACCTGTACGTCACAATCTTCGGGTCTTCTGACATCGTGATCAGTATGGACTAGTTGGAACCGCATGAGGTGATACTCAATTGTAATACGAAATGATTGAGCTTGGTTGATGATGAGGGAAAAATATACATGATAGTAGAACGAAACCAAGGAGTTTCCCTAAGGTTCATCTCTTCCTTGTAGCTACGGAAGAGAATGCACAAGGGATGTAATATTTATGCGATCCTTGCATTAAATGAGAAGGGAGTAGCTGAAGGTCGAGAACACCTTCCGGTGGTGAGAGAGTTTGTAGACATCTTTTCGAAGGAGTTACCTAGGATGCCACCAGAGAGGGAATTAGAGTTTACTATAGACCTAAAACCTGAGACTGAACCGATAGCTAGAATGCCTTATCGGATGTCGACCTCGGAGTTACAAGAGTTGATAATGAAAATGAAGGAATTGCCTAACCTGGGACTGATACTTCCAAGTGTGTCGTTGTGGGGTGCGTCTTTTATTTTCATACGAAAGAAGGATGGGTCGTGGAGGGTTTGCATTGATTATCGTCAATTGAACAAGGCAACAATCAAGAATCAATATCCATTTCCGAGGATTGATGATCTCTTCGATCAAATGAAGGGTGCGACAGTGTTCTCAAAGATCGATTTGCGATTAGGGTATCACCAGTTAAAGATCAAGGAGGAAGATGTCCCTAAAATAACCTTTAAGACAAGTTTTGGGCATTATGAGTTTACTATTTTATCGTTTGGACTAACAAACTCCCCAAGGGTATTTATGAGTTTGATGAATGAGGTGTTCCATGAGTACCTGGGAAATTTCGTCCAAGTATTCATTGACGATATTTTGATTTACTCTTGGACGACGGAGGAGCATGATGAGAAATTGTGCTTGGTACTATTGTGTCCGAGAGAGCACAAATTTTACGTGAAGTTGTCCAAATGCTCATTTTATCAATCAAATATTCACTACATAGGGAATGTCATCTCTGACAAAGGTATCGTTGTGGATCCAACAAAGTTCGAGGCTATTATGGAATGGCCTATGCCGAGAAATGTCCCGAAAGTACGTAGCTTCATGGGTTAGTCGAGGGATTTTTGAAGATAGCAAATATGATCACGGAATTGCAGAAGAAGAACAAGAAGTTTGTTTGGACCGAGAAATGCACAGTAGCATTTCGGAGGCTCAAGGAGCTATTGAAAACAACACCGATACTAAAGGTCCCTGACATGGATGCGAAATTCTTCGTATGCACTAACTCATCCAAGGAATGCTTAGGCGGATTCTTGATGCAAGACAGTCAAGTGATCACTTACATTTCGAAGAAACTTAGAAGGTATGAGGAGAACTACGCGATGCATGATTTGGAGTTGCTAGCCATCATGTATGCCTTGAAGGTTTGGAGACACTACCTTGTTGGATGAAAATTTGAAGTAAATATGGACCACTGTCAACTACAACACATCTTTATGCAAAGAAACTTGAACGCGCAACAACGACATTGGTCAGAATTTCTTAGCGAGTACAACTTCGAGATTACTTACATAAAAAGAACATTGAACCGAGTGACAGATGCATTGAGTTGGATACCACACATCTTTTCAGTAGTGCCTCTTCAAAAAAATCTACATGAAATGATTATAACATTACAGCGTGACGATGACTGATACATATAGGTCAAGAGTTTTATTGGACAAAACACAATGATGGTACCAATATTTGAAGGATTTAGGTTTGACGATGATGGATTATTGAGGTTTAAAAATCGGATTTACATACCACCGAACGACGAGTTGAGGAGCGTGATCCTAAGCGAGGCTCATAAAGTAGTCTACATGGCTCACGCTGGAGTCACAAAGATGAGGGCTTACCTTAAACCCTTATTATTCTACAAGGGAATGAAGGCGGACATAGTAAACTATGTGGCCAGATGTCTAGAATGTTAGCAGGTAAAGGCTAAACATAGACATCCAACATAATTACTACAACCACACGCTATTCCAGAATCGAAATGGGAGGTTATTTCTATGGATTTTATTGTTGGATTGCCACTAATGGCAAGGAGACACGACTCGATTTTCATAGTAGTAGACACTCTCACAAATATTTCTCACTTTATTCCTGTGCATACGACATATTAGGCACTTGACATAGCTAGAGTTTTTATCAGTGAGATTGTAAGGCTCCATGGAGTGCCTAAGAGGATTATAGTTGATCGAGGAACAGTGTTTACTAGATGATTTTGGATGGGTTTCCAAGAGGCCTTGGGAACCCAACTTAACTTCAATACTTCATATCACCCAGAGACTGACGGGAAGACCGAACGAATGAACCAGACCTTGGAGGACATGTTGTGCATGTACGTGATGGACCGACAAAGGCGTTGGGAAGAATTCTTGCCACTGGTGGAATTCTCTTATAACAATAGTTACCAAAGCACCATTAAGATGGCGCCTTTTGTATTTCTTTATAGGAGACTGTGTTAGATGGCTTTGAGTTGGGATTGGCTTGAGGATAGGGTCCTTGTGGGACCAGAAGGGATCCAAGAAATGGAAGAGAAAATGCAAACCATAAGACAAAGGATTAAGGAAGCGTAGGATCGACAGAAGAGTTATGTCGACGGACACCATGTCGACCGTAGTTACGAGGTTGGTGATCGAGTATTCTTGCGGGTTAAACCACATAATATTTCGATCAAATTTAGAAAGGGAGATAATCTCTCTCCTAGGTTCGTGGGACCTTTCGAGATCGTGGAAATAAAGGGGCATGTGGGCTATCAACTAGCCTTGCCTGATTCCTTGAGGCATATGCACGATGTTTTTCACGTATCTGTATTGAGACATTATATTAGTGATCCTACATATGTTATTGACATGATTTCCTTCCAGGTATTGAACGAGGGGGTGCTCATGACTGAGCCGATTTTCATCCTGGATCATCGTGTTCGACAGCCACGACGTTGAACAGTAGATCAGGTCAAGGTCTAGTGGGACAACTATAGTTTGCACTGGGTGACCTGGGAGGACGCATATGATATGCGCCAACAATTTCCATTTTTGTTTGATAGATAGACTTATGATACTGTGCTACACATTATTTTGACACTTTTATACTGTGAAACTTCAAGACGAAATTTAGACCAAGAGGGGGTGTATGTAACATCCCACTCTTACACGGACTGCACAAACTTATTCTTTGAGGACACTTTCTCACAAGTGGTCCATATTAATATACTTTTGGGTATTTGATTTATGATTATGAGGCGTTATAAATTGATGACATGTTATTTGGTTGCATTGACATAGAAATGTGCTATTGACTCAATTTTACTGAGTGTGTAGGATTTTGGACCTCAAGGATATAGAGGCGTCAATGGAACCCCTTGGAGGCATCGATGATATCTTGTCGACTAGACTCACATGTGGAGTAGAGGGGTCATGCACGACTACCAGATATGTTGAGGGAGAGGTGTGGACAACATCCCTGCCACAACATACTAGCACTCCCACGGCTCGACCTATAGGTTAACAATTACCTAGTTCAAGAAGACCCATGATGCCATGAAGTCTTACTCTGATAGTCACTCATGATTATTCTATGTGGTGTGAAATAAGGCAGGGGCCTTATTCCTTAGAGGCCCTTAGTTTCCCACAAGATCACCTAGCGGAGTATTGACTCCAGGGGTTTGTGATGTCTACCAAGTCAGTCAAGAGGCGAGTGGAACCCTTGGAGCATCTGGTGCGTCGTGAAGGGCAAGTCGTGCAAGAAAAATGGAAGAGGCAAGTAGCACCCTTGGATCACGTAGGGCGTCCTAAAGGGAACGGCGTGCAAGAGAAATAGAAAGAGGTAAGTGGCACCCTTGGAGCACCTAGTGCATCCTGAAGGGCATGTCACATTGTTATTTAATAATTGGATAAACCTAGATTGATTTAGAACAAATAACGTGTTAAGGAAGATTTAAAACTTTTTCCCTAATAAATTGTCGTCCAACCTAGGAAAATAAAGTCTAGGTCTAAATTATACTGGTGGTAAATTTTTATCTATTTATT
>ML779776.1:142479-174753 GCA_009831015.1 Picea engelmannii | reverse complement strand
TTAAAAATATTCTAATACTATGAAATATACTTTATACTTTTAATGAAATATATTTGATAATGTTTATTAAGTGTTAGATTGTGGACATTAAATATAGAAAATGACATTTAAATATATTGCATACATTTTATATGACAATGTGTCCCATCTCTTTATAGATGTTAAGCACATGTGTTGAAGAGGGTCATAAATCTTATATCTTACAAAATAATATTAGGTGTTAGATTGTGGACATTAAATATAAAAAATGACATTTAAATATATTGCATACATTTTATATGACAATGTGTCCCATCTTTTTATAAATGTTAAGCACATGCATTGAAAAAAGTCATAAATCTTGTATCTTACAAAATAATATTGCTAGTAGGTGATCAATCACTAACACATGTACAATCCATTTATTATATATAAAGCTTTCACATCTATTATTAAATAAAAAAAATTAAACATTTATAATCTAAAAATATCTTTAAATTCTAAATAACTAAGAAAACAAACATATAATAAGAAAAAATAACATATAAATATATTAATCACATCTTCTGATATTAAAAATTAGAAAAGTAACAATTATCTTTAATCACATCATCGCATGCTAATGAAGAAAACAAACATATAATAAGAAAAAGCAAACATATAAACAAACTTATAGATATATTAATCACATCTTCTTATATTAAGAATTAGAAAAGTAACAATGATCTCTAATCACATCATCACATATTAATGAAGAAAACAAACATATAATAAGAAAAAAAACAAAAAAACATAGAGATATATTAATCACATCTTCTGCTATTAAGAATTGGAAAAATAACAATGATCTCTATTCACATCATCACATACTAATCAAGAAAAAATTGATTTCATATTTTAATTTTCTTGATTGCATCCTAATGTGTATGACACAGCGTTCCATCTTTTAAAAAGTACGATGGCCAGTGTGCTGGATAACCATGAGTGAAAATATGTGCCCACTCTTTCTTCGTTCTTTTCGTTTTCGTTTTCATGTTCTGCTCAGTTGTGAATATTACGCTGCCTTTTCTGCATATTATACTTTGCACTTAGCTTTCTGGTTGTCGCTGAAAAGACACAGAGGGCAAGTGATAAATGCAACACCATGGAAATTTTTCCTGGCTGTTAATCCTTCCCTTAAAGCTGGATGGTTGGTGTTGTGTGATTGTCCATATCACGTTGCATTAAATGACATCTCAGCGAATAAAGTTCGAATAAAATGTATGTCAGTACACTCGATGAATCAATCAATAAACACGATGTCCATGTGTTCGGTAGGGTAAGCATTTTCTACTTTATCAGAAATTTCACGATCGACCTGTATAAATGGTCACACGTGGAAGAATTGAAATAGTTAACCTAAACTATTTTACGATTTTTCCTTTGAGTTAACATCGCATGTAAGTATAATTTTGAATTTAAAATATTCCAAGCCCAATGTTATATATACAACTTTTATTACTAGTATGTTACCGAATGCGTAATGTTTCGTCATTCATCTATAATATACTTGGTTTTAAAAATAATAATTGCGAATGATGACACAGATCCTATGGCTTTCTTTGTTTATGTGGCTTTAAATATATTGCCAGATAATCACTGGACAGGGCAGTGCGCAGTCACACAACAGAGGGTGAAGCACGCAATTCGCATGGTGAGAATGAGGTGCAGGCAAAGGCAAGCGATACGGGAAGGCTTGCTTCCACCTTCCTCCAATCAAAACCTAAGAAAGGGTCTCTGGTCACCAGAAGAGGATGAGAAGCTTCTCTCTTATCTCATCAACAACGGCACACGCTCGCCGGGCTGCTCCTGGACCTGTGTCGCCAAGCAGGCTGGTAATGGCCCTAACTTTAATTCTTTATTTCTATTCAATTCGGTAGAGTAGTTTATAATATGATTTGGGGTGATTGAGTAGTATCATTGCAGATGTAATAACTGCAGTGTTATAGTTCAATTCGATACAGTAGTTTATAATATGATCTTTTTAGATGTAATAATTGCAGTGTTATAATTCAATTCGATATAGTAGTTTATAATATGATTGTTTTTTGGGGGGTGATTGAGTAGTATCATTGCATATGTAATATTGCAGTGCTATGTTATAATTTTAGATATTGGAAGTTGATAAAATTTATTATAATTTAGTTGTTAATTATAATAAAAGATTTTGTGATTTTCTGTTAAATAGTTTTTTATTTTTTATAGAAAGAGCATATCCTCTTTTTAATGTGGAAATTTATTTTCAAGTTTTTATTAGATTTAAGAGAACAATTAGCCATCCTTTCTTCTTGGAGTAGGATTTCTCCCTTTCCTTAATTTGGAATGTATACATTGTTTAGAGACCTTTCTTCCTGGAATAAGATTCTCCCTTTCCTTAATTTGGAATATGTACATGTTTTAGAGACAGCCAGGTTAGGGATTTTCTATCTAAGCATAGCATATTCTCTGTGGAATATGTACATAGTTTAGAGAAAGCCAGGTTAGGGATTTCCTATCCAAGCATAACATATTATTTGTGAGGAGAGTCATTATTGGTTATTATTTTTTTCTATAATTTTTTAAACAGTTTGAATATAATTTAATACATATAACTGTATTGTTTTTTCACATTGTCAATAAATTAATTGAGCTTTATAATTTTTTTTTTTTAATGTTGAATTGTAATCTATCATCAAAGAGCTCCACTTTCCATTTTCTATTTTTCCATCTCATTGATTCCATTTATATTTTTCTATCTTCTTGTTTCTATTTATTAATGTTGTGAATTCTAACGAAGTTTCTGCCATGTATATTTATACACAGGTCTCCAGAGATGTGGAAAAAGCTGTAGGCTGAGATGGATTAACTACTTACGCCCTGGCCTTAAACGCGGTGCATTTTCATTCGAAGAAGAGGGACTAATCATACACTTGCAATCCATTCTCGGCAACAGGTTTCTGTTTCTCTTTGTTACCCTCATCTTCACTCTGATTTCATTCTTCCTTACAATATTGATCACATTTCATTTTCTCCTCGAGCTCTTCATTAATGTCCATGACGATGCTCAACAGGTGGTCTCAGATTTCCGTACATTTGCCGGGACGCACGGACAACGAGATAAAGAATTACTGGAACTCTTGCATCAAGAAGAAGCGCAAGTTTAAACACCACATCTCGTCTCAATATGCACAACCGTACATTGAAGGATACCAGACACCTAATTACACCTGCAATGTAGTGCCCACAGGAGAGAATCAGTTCTGTGTTCCCGGCGTATCGGAGTTAAAACAGGAACAAGCACAGGATAATAATAATGAGATTAACCAGTTGATTTCCTGTTCCCAGATGTCCATTAATGGTAATTCTACCCATAGTTATGACAGCGTCTCAAGTCATGGAGCTTTTCTGGGCTCCACTGGAATTACCATCCCTGCTGTCGCTGAAAGCGAATGCTTGAAAGAAAAATTTGAGAATGATGAATGGACCACTAGTCATTCCTATTCAAATGCAGATAATTGGTCTCATGTCGTCAATCCGGGAGCTTACAGGGGTCATACGACGGGAATTAGTGTCGCTGAAGATTGCAAGAGCCTGTATGCGAATACTACTTATCAGTCATGCTCCCCACCCAGTTTCCACTCCCAATTTCTTGCACCAGAAATTAAATGGCCCCCTGGCAAGTCTAACGGTTTTCAGGTTGAGGATGATTGCAGGGATCGTCTAAATTTGGTATATGATGTAAGCCCGGGTGTCCCAAAGTCTACTGAAATCTATTGCAGGCAGAAGAGCTACAAGTTGCCTCAGATTCACGGAGGGGATTGCTTAATAGTTCCCCATCAAGAAACGAACGCAAATCCAATTTCCATGATATCGGGAGGAAGCGGAAGTGGACAGTTCGAGATTGAGTGTAACAGTGAAGCTGGCCATGTTACACTTTCGACGAATGACGATATGTACAATCTCAATACTAGTGATGCTTCTGATCTCGATCAAATCTATTGTGATTTCGATCAAATCTACTTTAGCTAGGTAACGCATTTGGTGATATACAACACACATCTTTACTTCTTGCAGGTTCTGCATTTAGAGATCTATAGTACATTCTTCAAATTTATTTAGTTAAACATATAATAAATTAGTTGGGTTTTTGACTTAGAGGGTTTTGAAACTTTATGTATAAAATTAAGAAAATCAATTTTATACAGAAAATTTTACTGGGAAAGTATCTTATTATTTTTGGATTTGAATTTGTGATTTTTTTTTAAGAGGAAACACTTTTTATGAATCATTAATCCCATTTAAATTGTCTATTTAATTGTTATAGCTAATTGTGATTAATAAAATTTATAATTGTTTATATAATCATATATACAGTTTCATTTTAAGTATAGATTAACACAGCTGCTAAATAGCTACTGGTAAACCCCAAAAGGCTTAAAGCTGATAAAATAAAACTAAAAATATAAAACTACAGAAAAATATAAAACAATGGATTGTAACCAGCAAAAACAATACCAACCCCACCCCAACCAGTCCCGAGGAACTCAGACATGCATCCAGAGCCAAAAAAAAACCCAACCAGTACCGACGAGCTCATACATGCATTGAGAGCCACCGTATATGCATTTATCATAGCATCGGAAACCATTCAAATAAATTCATTCAAAAGAAAAAAAATAAAAAAAAATGCCTTACACACAGTAAGGCTTAGGCGAATAGATAACTGAGGGGACAACCATCTTCTAACAAATACATAAATTAACAATTTGAATTATAAAGATTTAAGTCACTACCTGTTTTTTATTAGATACTTAAAACATGTACAAATAACTTCCTCGCTCTCTGATTTTTTCTTGGTAATAATAAATCCCTATTGGTTTTCACACAATCATTAACCCTTCCCAGATGCGAATTTATTGATTTTAAAACTACCCTCATGCATGAAACAAATCATTAATGATAAGGATAAAAAATATTAATAGCACATATATTCTATTTTTACAGTCTTTAATATATTATATTTTAACAGAAATCACACGAAAAATGTGGTTTAGGGAAAGTGCTTATAAATAATACCATTTTCCCCATTAAAAAATGTGTTACTAATATTATTATTTTCTATAACATTGCAAAATATAAGTAAAAGCTTTTAAAAAATACATTCGCCAGCCATGAGTTAGAATCTATGCTTTACAATGTTGAATGAAAATAAAGTCAGTTTCTTAGTGCCGAAGGAAGGTTTGACAAGAGAGCCAAACCTGGTTTGGTTTTCATGTATCACATTCTATCCAACAAAGTAAAAAATTCCTCGAAAATGTTTCCAGCATTATCTATTGTGGTCCACTGGAATTTGGCCTCTACTCAATATTTGAGGCCTCTTGTGGACCAGATGCACTTGATCTCAAGTTGAACAATCGATTTTGGTCCCTTGCATGAGGTTATGGATCTAACATTATTTTCAAAACCCGCTAGGGTTCTTGCCAATCCATATGCATGTGATGTTGAATCGTCTCTGTGTTTCCAATGGTTTTGTATTTCTTAAGCAACATCCATCCATTAACTATCTTTGACATTTCTCAATCCTTCCATAAGAGGACCAAATATGGCGGTATTTCCTTCTTTAATTGAAACACTTCAAATCAAAATGAAATTCTCGCCTCCATCCATTACCTGTCTTCAGCATACCCCAATACCTACATACTTATCTTTAGCATATCCCGATCCCTTCATACTCTGACCAAACCCTTCATACTCCAACCAAACGTGGCATCGTCTTTTTTTTTAATTGAAACTTTGGCCATCCCACGCTTCAAATCGAAATGAAAACGGATTCTCTGATATGTGATCATTGACAAAGAGGCATGAAGTAGTGCCGGTTAATCACCCAAACGTGTCAATAAAGATTTGTATATATATTAATATTTGTTAATCATTTAAGCATGGCAATTAGATAGTAGGACAGTGATTTTTTAATATGATTATGTAAATGTAAAAAAGTAAACAAGTTAACTGATACATTTAAAAGTGCAAGGATGTTATGAACATCAAATCTCATTCATTGATTTGGAAGGATGACTAAGAGTATGCCAACATCTTCAAATGCTAGCCATAAAATTAGAATATGTAATTAAAAGATCATTAAATGTGCCCATTTCCACTAGGTATACGCCTTTCGGCGTAATTATCGTAGCATAAATATTTTTTGTTCTAACCACATTGTATCCATAATATGAGAAGGCTAGGGGTTCGTTTACAGTTACCGAGTACGTCACACGGTCTCCAAAAGGTCGAAAGGGAGACAGGGGGTGACGACATCCCAATTCATAATATGTCTTTTACTAATCAATAATCAATTGCAACATCTCGCTCAAAACCTTAGTGTCTAGTGAGGACATTGCGACATGTGGCTTGTTTTTATTTTTATCCTTGTAGGAGCAGTATGATCCATGTTCTTGAATGACTTTGGAAACCTATGAGGAAAAGAAAAAAAACTCCTGTAATCGACAATCCATCATTTTATTTGGAATATTTCTAATTGAACAACATTAGGAGTTCCATTGTTAGATGTCCTTCCCTACAACTTAGGTATATTTATAATCATTTGCAAAAAAAATGTTTTTCTCTCTCGAAGGCATTAAAAAAATTTCATTTAGGGGTCAACTTTGCATGTAGTAGACATCAAAGTGGATGGAAAACATTTTATCCTCAGCCTTGCAAACATACAATTTTTAGCGATAATAAGAAATGATTCATATGTCCCTTTTATTTTTTATTTGTCACACAGAACTATGAGTTATGTCCCTAAACTATTCTATATTGCATTTTGCAACTCAATATAGAATTTGAATTATGCATTGAATTGATCAGCCATAATTTATATTAGATTCATCATGATGTAATAGTATGAGGTTATAGATTATTTTATGGGCTAAATTTCTCAAATGGGATAATTTTCCATGGTTTTTCCCAAAAATAGATTCACCAATTTCCATTTTTTCTAAAAACAATTTGCCCAAATTCCAAAGAATCAAATTATTTTACATTAAAAATTGCCAAAAGTTTATAGAAACTATATAAATCCTTAGAAATTTGAATAGTTTTACAAAAATATCACCAAACATTTTACATTTTGAATATGAAGGACTAGTAAGGTTAGTCCAGGTTTTTACTTTTTAATACAAATTTCCATCCTTAAAATTATCCATGTATGAGGAATTCCCTTCCCACGCATGTTTTCTTTCCATACAACTATTTTATTTCTAATAATTTACATAACTATGGTTTTTCCTAGTGCAAAGCACTACAAAATCTACATTTAGTGGTCAAGTTTGCAAATCATTCTCCTAGAAGAGAATGGATGGTGTGTTCACCTCAAAATCACAAAAATACAATCACATGTTATTATGGGAGGTTATTTTATTGAATATATATATATATATATGAGAACTATAGCATGTGTCTGTGAATGGCTCCATTGGTTAAGTTGAAACACATGATAAAAACTAGAATAGGCACAATATCAGTGAGCAATTAGTTGCATTGGTATCACCTTGACCAAATAATGTCGAGCAATTAGTTGCATTGGTATCACCTTGACCAAATAATGTCGGGACTAATATTTTACATGAATTTCCCTCCAATGGAGCTTTTTTATCTAACAATTTACAAAACTATGATTTTATCTGGTGGAAATCTTTGCATAGCTTGCATTCATGGGTCACCTTTGCACATCAACAAGCATCATTTTTTGTCCTTAGCCTTGTCAAAATACAGTTGTGGGAGATAAAAGAAAGTGATTATTTTTCTCTATTTAGTTTTTATGCCTTGGAGAGCACTCCTTAAATGTCTATGGCCTATGAGTTTTAACTTGTGATAAAATATAGAGTAGATGTTAGATTGAGGAGATATTAGTTGCATTGAAATTGTCATATAGATATAGGGTCCCCTTCCTATCCATGATTCGTTACCATCCAACTATTTTGTCTAATGATTTGTAGAACTAAGACCTTGACTAATGGGAGAAATTTGATAACTTTTAGTTAGGTGTCAACATTACACATCATAGCCCCAAAAGAATTCATAATTGATTTTCTTATGCTTAACTCGATCAACCAATATGGGATTTGTGTTAATTATTTAATTTTGATTTATTATTGGTCGTACCAATGATAGTAATTGTGTGTTAAAATATAATGTGATGTAAAAAATATATCATCACACAGATAATGAAACACACATTTATCTTTATATCATAGAGAAACTCGACCTGGGAAATATTCACCTCAAATTATTATTCACAACACTTTATTATCTTTTTGACATTATAAATTACAAATGGATGCTTCTACTCATATCTCAAGACTCAACAACTATAAAGATGAATACCTCATTTTCCCAATTCAACCTTAACCGTGACAAAATATGTATATTTTCCATGAAGGTTTTGCATAGCCTTCTATTGAGTTTGAAAAATCTATTTTTTCCCACACATACATTATGTGCACTGAAATAGCTTATAAACTTCATAATAAAACTAATTATTCAAGTTATTGTATCTACGTTACCTGTGTATGGTTTGATATGGACCTTTTTTCTCCATTTTAAATAAGTGGTAATAAGATTTCTTACTATAGTTACCTTCCTCGAACCTTAATGTCACATTCTCTTACCTCAGGTTGTGATGCAATTCTGGTTTCTCATGAAAATTGCACCTCTTAGAAAAGGAGTCAATATTTTTTAAGACCAACCATAAGCAAGGATATAATCTTGGATATATAATATACTTCATATTCCAACATTTCATATCTCAACTCTTTTACATCAATCATTCKTGGGTTTGCTCATGTAYCATTTTTAAGKATTATGGTTATATACAATATAGATCAGAATGACGTYCCATATTATTTCAAATCAATGAGATACTATGGATTGATATAATCTTCTACGTGTTTCTGTTATCACTCTTTTACTAATATCTCCTCTCACCTCATAGCACAAACTATGGAACAACAAAAATAACCAAAATCAGTGAATGATTTCTCTCTTTTTACTAGTTTTTTTTTAATATTTTGAATTAGGTTTAGTATTATGTTTTCATTACTCTTTTGGAATGTTCATGATGCTTATAAATACCTATAGTGGGTTACCATTATGATAATATTATTAGAAGGTTTTATTATGGTGAGATAATGTGGTTTCACTTGGACTTGTAAGGATTATTTGAATTATTACGTTTCTTGGTCATATTTTTCTTATATAGAGCCTTAAAGAAAATCATTATTATAAAGTTATAAAGTTATATAATAAAAATTTATAGAAAAAACAATATTCCAAATTAAAAACTTCAAAATTCCATTTATTTTACCTAAAATTGAAGTGTTTAAAGTTTGGGTCCGTTACTGTAATTTTTAAGATTCATGAATGAAAACCCTTAGTTGGATAACACTTCTTCTCTTCTCTAAAAACAAAAAAATGTTTCTTCTTTTTGTCTTCCCTTCAATGCATCAAATTCTAGTTCTCCAAATGTGTTGAACTTTTATTCAAAATCTACTTATCATATCCATAACAATCAAGCCATTTTTGTTGTTATATATCTTTGCAAAACTGCAAATTGTTTTACTATTGATGATAGATCTCTTATTCTTATACTACCATGAATTGTTCATCTAGTTGTTGGTCACTTAATAATGTACTTTATGGTCCTAAACTCCCATGAAACCTTCTTCTTTGTAATCACTTATTCTAGTGAAGGGAAAACCATAGAATTTTAACCTCATGAAGTCGTAATAAAGAATGTAGGATACATAACATATAGTAGCATTAGAAATGGATGATGATATTACCATGTTGTAGAAATTTGACAAGTTTCAATCATATTATTTTCCCTTAATTATTATTTCCCATATTAATTAAATGCTAATAATTTAGCTTGAGTGATTTGGATATCTAAATTATTGTTGATTGTAAGAATTATGTAGCCATAACATGCTTACTAGACTTCCTTTATTTCTTTTAGGGAGTTATGTTCTAAAGAAGTACCATTCATATATTTTTCAAAAATGTTCCTTTTAACACACCATGTCTCCTTGACAACTTGTGCATAATAATTTGTGTGGTCCACCTCCTCCAACTATCTTGATTTGGACACCTAAATTATTGTTGATTCAAAGAACTATGGAGCCATAATATGCCCAGTAGTCTTCCTCTAATTTCTTATAGGTATGTTTTCTTTAAATTTATGTTATATAAAAGGACCTTACATATATTTTTGACAAATGTGCCTTTTATCACAACTAGTCTCTCACTCTCTTTCTCATATATATATATATATATATAGACACACACACACATGAGAGAAAGTGAGAGATGTGAACTAAGATCAACCATTAATGCTTTTATTTTATTATATATATGTGTGTGTGTGTGTGTGTGTGTGTGTGTGTGTGTGTGTGTGTGATTGATAAAGAGTGTGATATTAAATTAGGAGTTTGTCATGATATATATATATATATATGGGGGGGGCAGGTGGCAGGGGGTTAGTTGTCTTTCACATAATCACATCATCATGGGGTAGTTAAAAGTGAGAGCTGGTCAAAAGACATTAACTACAATATCGGAGTCAAACAAGGTTGTCCCTTGTTCCCTACTCTTTTTGGCATATACATTGAAAAGTTAGAAGAATGCTTGGAAAAATAAGGTTGTGTCGGCCCTACTCTCATTGGTATAGTCATCAATATTCTTCTTTATGCCAATGATATCATTCTTATGGAAAAGAGTCCCCATGATCTTGAAAACCACTAAGAATCCTCAAGGATTTTTTCTTCAATATGGCTATGATTGTTAATACTGATAAGACTAAGGTCATGATTATTAAATCCAATAAGATCCCTTATGATACCTTTGTATATGAAAAAAACAATTTGGAGGAAGTGACTTCATACAAATATCTTGGAATTGATATTCACCACAAGCTCAATTGGAATTATAGCATTGAGAAAATAATTATTAGGGGATGGAAAGGTTATTATGGGCTTGAAAACGATTGTAAATCAACTGATCTTTGGAGTTGGGATAAGAAGAAACTACTCTTTGAGACTCTTGTTACACCTTCTATTCATTATGGATATGAAGTCTAGGGCTGTAGTATCTCTCGTGAATCCTGGAGAAAAATAGAGAAAATACAAAAGAATTTTATAACCTATAATGTCAAAATTAAAGTAAATATGCCCTATCCCATCCTCCTCTTAGAAACAAGTCTCTCACCCATTGAGAGCATGGCTATGACTATATACCAAATGTATAAGAACAAATTAAACAACATGGAAGACAAGAGGCTACCTAAAATTTCTTCAAATTCAAGTCATAACCACCATCGACTCAAGCGAGGATGGCATAAAGACGCCTCATCTTGGCTAAACTATTGGGGAATCATGGAAGAAACCATTTTTCAAAATAAAGATACTATTAAAAAAACATCCAATCAAAATTTAAGGAAAAATGTGGTGTGATAAAGAGTTAGAGAAAAAAATAAAATTAAGGTATTATAAAGATGTAATCAACCCTAATCTAGAAGATCAAAATTATCTATTTATTTTTCCAGGTATAAAGAAAAAAATAAGCATTGCTAAGATAGGAACAAATTCTCACGAGCTCCATAGTGAAACTTGGCGTTGGTCAATTCCTAAAATGCCATGGGATGAAAGTGTGTATGATGTAGACCCCCCTTCTCCCCTCGGGGCTACTGACCTCCTGGTCAAGGATCGATCAAGAAACTGAGTCGAATTGACTCTTTGGGTCTCTGCTAGACCCTAAAACCATTTACACATGCCCTTTTTCCCGTGGCGCAGGTCGTATGAGATGCGTGGGACCTCTCTTGAGCGTTGTTCAAACCTCAATGCCAAATGGCCGCTAGCTCTTCTCTGGCTAATCCCTTTTCTTTACGTGACCATGGTTGTGACCGCTCACCTAATTAAAAGGCGTGTCGTGACTTCACATGTAGGGTCTTTGCAGGGGAGTCACCCCGTCTCTCCCGACCTCTGAAATCCCAACATGAGCCTAACACATGCTGGGCCCTCTATTCTCCTTCACCAATGTGACCTCTCACTATGACCTAGGGCCAACCTTTCGAGCACTTCGGCATTTCGCGTTTTTCATCTCCCGAAATATTGCTTGCTCATCCTTCTAATACCTCAAGCTCTGACTCCGAGCTCCGCTTGCGTCAGATCGATGACACACGATCCCCGTGATCCAACATTCCTTCTTCCCCCTTCGTGTTTTGTGAATTTGGAGGACTGCTCACCTCCCTTCTCCCAATATCCAAACTCTCGATATCTCCTTAGACAATGAACGGCTCACGCTCTCCTCAATCCGACAGCTAGATCTCACGAGTTCTCAGAACTCTTACCTCTGATTCCTGGAGTTGCAAACTCCCGACAAGACTAGATATACGGTCCGTGATCTTCCTTTGATCGATGGCTGCAATCAAATCGTGCTCACTCCCAACTCCCAAAATGTCGATATTTCGAAGCACCAAATAAACAGCACGTGCTCGTCTGTATCTGACAACCACTATCAAATTGTGAACTCCAACCTTGTGAGTTCTCACGAGTCTCCTCTTTGGCCTTTCCCTTCTACGAGTTAGCGAAATATTGATATGTCGCCACATGTCCCTTCCGATGGATGGTCCCAATGATTTCGGAACATCGGATGTCACAAAGTCCACTCTCCCGTTCACCTTCGAGGGTGTAAACCTCGTGCCCATTCCTCTAGATCGAATGGTTGTTGGTCCACATGCTCACATCTAACGACTGATATTTGTTTCCTCCTACACACTCTTCTAGGTGTCTGGACATGAGATTCGATGGTCGAGATCTTTTCCTCTGCAGC
Organism: Picea engelmannii; assembly: GCA_009831015.1. Classification (NCBI taxonomy): domain Eukaryota; kingdom Viridiplantae; phylum Streptophyta; class Pinopsida; order Pinales; family Pinaceae; genus Picea; species Picea engelmannii. Next base: position 161,871 of record ML779776.1, on the reverse strand, counting down.
CTGATCTAATGGTTGTCAACGCTCCTCCTCCTGAGCTTTCTATTTCTCCCCGACTTGAAAGATTTCCAACATTTCAAAGGCCTCGGCCTTTGGTTCCTCTGTAAGCTTGACTATTTGGGTCTGGTCTGTGTTTTGAAGACGATGTCTCTCCTGAGATTTAGGACTTAGAATAAGTCCGTCACCAACACACTCCTTGCGTTATTCCTTCTGAGCTTGATCTCCTCTAGGATTTCGATCTCCCATGCACTCCTTGCATTTATGAGATTTCATCAAACTCAGATCCGAAGGATTTCTTGAAAAGAAATTCTTCTCGCTCTCCTCGTGTTCTCCTTGCTCAATGCACACCTTGCAAAGCTCTTCCTTACAAAGTGTTCAGTAACTCTATCTCTTTGTGACTTCTTTGCACAAATTCCTCCCCTAAGGCATTCAATAACCTTGAGGTTACCGCTTGAGTTCTTATCACTCTGGTGCACCCTCCTGGCACGTTCTTCCCTGACTCCGTAGAGTTCAGATGTGCATTCCTTGCGCTGGCTACATAACTTCAAATGTTTTGTTGTTCACTCCTCCTAAAGAACACAGAATGATAATTCAAACTCAAACAAAGATAAAGAAATTTATCTTTCGACCGTAGATGAAGCCTATCAGACATAACAACACATTAACACACAAATAACATTCACAGAATACAAATATTTCATAAACACGTCATGTGCAAGAAAAAAATATTTTCTTCATATTAACATGAATGTATGTTTACAAATGTGTACATAGACTGGACTACGATATAGTCTCAGTTTTTTATCCTCTCCTAACTCTATATTGAGTTCTCCTTCCTCTAAGACCTCTTTACCTTGAGATCTCTCTCTCTCAAGTCCCCTTAATTACAAAGAAAGGGCTCTACGAGATTATTCTCACCACCGCCTTAGTGCTATTGCTATCTCAGTTACGGCACCATACTTCAATGACTACATTCCTTAAATGTTCATCCAGACCTGACTACGATATGGACATGCTACAGGCAACCATTTAAGGAAACCCTATCCACTACCTGTACAAAGGCATGGCCTGGCATTTATCAGCCTTACAACACGTAAGGTCGGTGCCTCTCCCTTTCTCTATTGCACGTCTGCGTATTGGCGTGCTGGTGCATTTGCTGAGGTGGAGCGATGCTCTTCCATGAGTGTGTCACCTTTGTGACACTAAGAAGGTTGAAGATGAAAAACACTTTCTCTTAGATTGTCTAACTTATACCCATATTAGATCTCATTTTCAAAATATTTACGCCGAAAGGCGTATACCTATTGGAAATGGGCACATTTAATGATCTTTTAATTACATATTCTAATCTTATGGCTAGCATTTGAAGATGCTGGCATATTCTTAGTCATTCTTCCAAATCAATGAATGAGATTTGATGTTTATAACATCCTTACACTTTTAAATGCATCATTTAAATTGTTTACTTTTTTACATTTACATAATCATATTAAAAAATTACTGTCCTACTATCTAATTGCCACGTTTAAATGATTAACAAATATTAATATATATACAAATCTTTATTGACACATTTGGGTGATTAACCAGCACTACTTCATGCCAGTTTGTCAATGATCGCATATTGGAGAATCCGTTTTCATTTCGATTTGAAGCGTGGCATGGCTAAAGTTTCAATTAAAAAAAGACGATGCCATGTTTGGTTGGCGTATGAAGGGTTTGCCCGGAGTATGAACGGATCGGGATATGCTGAAGATAAGTATGTTGGTATTGGGGTATGTTGAAGACAGGTAATGGATGGAGGCGAGGAATTTCATTTTGATTTGAAGCGTTTCAATTAAAGAAGGAAATACCACCATGTTTGGTCCGCTTATGGAAGGATTGAGAAATGTCAAAGATAGGTAATGGATGGATGTTGCTTAAGAAATACAGAACCATTGGAAACACAGAGACGACTCAACATCACATGCATGTGGATTGGCAAGAACCCTAGCGGGTTTTGAAAATAATGTTAGATCCATAGCCTCATGCAAGGGACCAAAATTGATTGTTCAACTTGAGATCAAGTGCATCTGGTCCACAAGAGGCCTCAAATATTGAGATGGAATGAGTAGAGGCCAAATTCCAGTGGACCACAACAAGTAATGCTGGAGACAATTTCGAGGAATTTTTGACTTTGTTGGATAGAATGTGATACATGAAAACCAGGTTTGGCTCTCTCGTCAAACCTTCCTTCCGCACTAAGAAATTGACTTTATTTTCATTCAACATTGTGTGTAAGGCATAGATTGTAACTCATGGCTGTCGAATGTATTTTTTAAAAGATTTTACTTATATTTTGCAATGTTATAGAAAATAATAATATTAATAACACATTTTTTAATGGGGAAAATGGTATTATTCATAAGCACTTTCCCTAAACCACATTTTTCCTGTGATTTCTGTTAAAATATAATATATTAAAGACTGTAAAAATAGAATATATGTGCTATAAATATTTTTTAACCTTGTCGTTAATGATTTGTTTCATGCATGAGAGTAGCTTTAAAATTAATAAATTCGCATCTGGGAAGGGTTAATGATTGTGTGAAAACCAATAGGGATTTATTATTACGAAGAAAAAATCAGAGAGCGAGGAAGTTATTTGTACCTGTTTTAAGGATGTAATAAAAAACGGGTAGTGACTTAAACCTTTATAGTTCAAATTGTTAATTTATGTATTTGTTAGAAGATGGTTGTCCCCTCAGTTATCTATTTGCCTAAGTTCTACTGTGTGTAAGGCATTTTTGTTTTTTTCCTTTTGAATGAATTTATTTGAATGGTTTCCGATGCTATGATAAATGCATATACGGTGGCTCTTAATGCATGTATGAGCTCGTCGGTACTGGTTGGGGTTCTTCCTTTTAAATGAATTTATTTGAACAGTTTCTGATGATATGATAAATGCAGACACGGTGGCTCTGGATGCATGTCTGAGTTCCTCGGGACTGGTTGGGGTGGGGTTGGTATTGTTTTTGCTGGTTACAGTCCATCGTTTCATATTTTTCTGTCGTTTCATATTTTTCGTTTTATTTTACCAGCATTAAGCTTTTCAGCGTTCACAGCAGCAATTTAGCAGCTGTGCTAGTTATCACACTACCAATCTTTCTAACCTCTTAACTGAACAAAAGTATGGTGATTCTGAAAATATTCTCTTAATGTTTTTCGAGCACAGAAACAAAATTCTAAAGAATCACAAGTAATAACTTACCCTCTTAAGGTCCGATAGACCAATTCGGTCTTAGTAGAAGTTAATCATCATCATCATCATCATTTTAATTTCACACTCCTTAATAAAAACATTAATGATTGATCAGTTATCTTTTTAACGTCTCATAAACGAATTTAGTTTTAATGGACATTAATCATAATAAAATAAAAACATTAATGATTGATCTTAGTTCACATCTCTCACTCTCTCGTTATATATATATATATATATATATATTTCACATCATCGCATGCATATTTATTGGTTATTACTATTATTTTCGCTGTCCGACTTGCTAACATGAAAAGATCTTTTTGTGGCGAGGTCGTTGTCAAGCTGTTATCATGAAATTAAACTGTCTCTTAAGCTGTGTTACACGATAAATGCCAAGGAAATATTCTGGATGGTCTATTGGTGTACTGTGGTTGTCGATATTTCGTTTCATTGAAATCACATTTAGCCAACTGAAAGACAAAGAAGACAGGATGGTCCAGGTTATATGAATGAACTAACAAACAAACACGACGAAGATGTGGTATCTACGTCAATGTTTGCGGCTCCTATCGTCCGGACTACAGAGAAGAGAAAGGTTGTCAGTTTGTCACCAGGGAGACCACAAAAGTTTACAGGAAAACAGAACAAACAGATGGACTACATAGAAGATAAGTATCGTGATTTTGTCATCAGGCAGATCACAAAAAAATTGAGTAAACAGAACAAATAAAAAATTGAGTAAACAGAGCAAATAGACTAGCATAGTTGCTAAATCGCTGCTGGTGAATGCCGAAAGGCTTAAGACTGGTAAAATAAAACAAAAAATATGAAACGATGGATTGTAACCAGCAAAAAAAATACCAGCCCCACCCCAACCAGTCCCGAGGAACTCAGACATGCATCCAGAGCCACCGTGTCTGCATTTATCATATCATCAGAAACTGTTCAAATAAATTCATATAAAAGGAAAAACCCCAACCAGTACCGACGAGCTCATACATGCCTTGAGAGCCACCTTATATGCATTTTTAGATTTATAAACCAATAGGGCCTCTACCAAACATCCTTGAAGCAATTTCAACGTCAGATGTAACCACGCTGATCGCTCCTTGTGAATTGAAATTTGCCAAATATTTCATAATTTATATCTGAACCTCTTACACGAAAAACTCGGGAAAAGGTGGTTTGTGTTTGTACATTTTAAAATTCGAGTAAAATAATTATTTTTTTGTTGTTGTGCTTCTTAATACCTTAAGAATGACAAGTGTCTCTATATATTCTATTGTAAAATATCTATAATAAAAAACTATCAAAATGGTCAAGTTTGATTCTCGATAAAAATAATTAGAGGCTACTACAAATGACCATAGTAATGGCTTACTATTATTATTGTGGTTTTCATACTTATAATAATGGCTTACTATTAATTCTCGATAAAAAATAATTAGAGGCTACTACAAATGACCATAATAATGGCTTACTATTATTATTGTGGTTTCCATACTTATAATAATGGCTTACTATTATTATTGTGATTTCCATACTTATAAGTAAAAGTTAGGATTCATTATATTTAAGATTAGTTTAATAAATTATAATTATTATATTAAATATAATTTATTATAATTGATCATAGTTTATAATGATTTAATGTGTCTGACCAATAATACATATAGTTGATGATGTCTGCCCAGTATTTGATTTGATATACATTGATGAGAATTTAAAATTTTGATATAGATTGATGAGAATCTAAAAAACTCATAAATAAATGAAAAAAAACAAAAAATAATGGAGAAAATAAATGCCAAAAAAACCAAAAAGAATGAAAAAAAGCAAAGTATGAGTAAAACTCCAAATCAAAATTATTAATTCATATGGACTTTTTATAGTTTTACAAAATATTATTATACCAAAAAAAATCAAAGAAAATGGAGAAAGCAAAGCATGACCAAAACTCCAAATCAAAATTGTTCATCCGTCAAAAAAATATTACCCAACTAAGAAAAGTGCCTTTAAGGTATAAAAAGGGTAATCCTATGCGAGGTGGAATGTTGGTGATGTGTGCTTCTTGGTAAGCATTCTCAAAGTATTCTCACTTTCCTCTTTATATAGAAAGTACTTTCCTCTTGATTTAGGATTCATAGGCTTTTGCACGTAGCAAGTAGTAACGTGCAAAAGTTTACGAATTTAGAAGAGTTGAGTGTGGAGTTACAAGAAATTGTGCTGTGAAAATAATATAATTGGCAGTTGTGTTGTTAATGTAACTTAAGTGTCATATTTTTTTGTAAGATGATGAGATAAGGGTTTGAGCATTGTGCTCTTATGTTGTTCATAGTGAGAAATGGTGATAGTATCAAGGGTGAATGTCTCCTCTCTGACATGGAACGAAATTTGGGAAGACTCCCAAGGATAAATGAGGCTATACTATAGCTTTGTATCTTGTTGTGCAGGCTAGATGAGGTCTGTGCAGGAGATTCATAATGTACCAATGAGTTAGATTGCTAAAAGGAATTGTAGTGGATTAAGTTGAGGAACTGCTAAGATGTCGAGATATGTGGTGATGTTCTATCTATGAGAGTCTAGTCATGGAGTAGCTACATGAAATGTTGTGATGTCTACTATAAGAAATATTGTGCAAGCATGGGTATGTAAGATGGCTTTCATGAATGGATAGTGGGACTACGAAAATGTTTTTAATTTTTAATGGGAGGATAATTGTGGGTGATCTAGGGAAAAAATTAGATAGAAGTGTGACATATGATAATCCTCTGAGTGAAGAGAATGTTAAGCATCCTTTGGAAAGAAAGTGGTAGCCTAAAAAAGGTATGTGAGTGACCATGAAATATCAAGGAGCACTTTTGTAGTGCTTAAGTGTGTGTTATAATGTATGGATGGCATGAACGGATCTAAGCCTTCATGGCTAAGGGTGCGTTGGAGAAATATGGTTGTGTGAGAGATGGGCATGAAATGTGTTGAAGTGACACAATGTGGTGTTTTCTCCTTGGGCGTGAGAGTCTAATTCTCCACTACTATAGTGGTTAATTATTTTGGTTTCTCATAAAATGTTGGGTAGTGTATCTACAACCTATTAGATAACATGTCTTCATTGAGGAAGTTGTGGTTGACATATTTCATGTATTGGAACTACTGCACTTTTTCCACGACATACTGAGGAGAGGTATGAATTGGTATATTGTGTTGCTCCATATCAAGCTATTTTTAGGGGTAAATGTTTTCTAATTGAATATTTTGCTTTCCATTTAAAAAATATATTCATGGCTCAACCATTTTCCCTTGAAAAGCACACTTATTTTTTACATCAAGTATGAAAAAATTGGTAATGCTCATCAAGGTTTACAAGTTTTAATAATACATTATATTTTTTTATTGAATACTCACCTACATATCTATATGTGTGTTTTTTTCAAATCAAAATAATGACATAGAATACGATACATAGGTATAGTATTTGAATCCTTAACAAAATACCATCCTCTTTATAGCCTTACAAAAGGTGTGTCATTCTAATGATATGGTCAAGAAAAGAATATGAATGTTGTAAGATGACATCTTGGGTCTAATCCACTACTATAAAGTAGATTGAATTGCTTGTAGAGGTAGTTCATTGTAACTAGAATTGTCTAGCGTTGTTTTAGCTCTAGATGATATATGTGTTTGAAAATATGTTACCTATACATTACAATGGACTTAATCATGTCCGAACATTAAAACTCCAATTCCCATTTGTTCTTCAATTTTTTTTTGTTCTTCTATTGTCACCCTTAGGTGGTAATGATTTCTAAAATATGTCATTATGCTCATAATGTTGTTGTAGTGTGGCAATATAAATTTCTATATTTCTCATATTTGTTGGGAAGAGAAATGGAGGTATGTTCAACATGTGTGCAGGGTGAGCATTAGAGTACCCAATATCATTAGAGCCTTGTTGAGCTCAACAATAATGGGAGAATATAGATTGATTTGACAATGAAGGGAAGTGGCAGAGGGGAGAAATGAGACAATCGTACTTTGGCATCAGGTAAGGTCTATGTTGTGGATTTATGATAATGGATTGGAGGTTGATAGTAGGGCCAAGAGGAATATCTGTGTTCCAAGATTCAGTGGTGGTGAGTTTTTTCAAGACTCAACAATATACAATAGAATGCAATTTCATTTTATGGAAATGGAACTAATGATTAGGGTGAGATGAGAATAGACCTATGGATGTAGATTTGGGAAGGAAAATTTGGTGAGGTGATAGGTTAGGGTTAGGGTTAGTTTTATCGTTATGAATGAAAGCGAAATGGGAATTGTTATCAAACTTACAATGCATAGCTAGAGCATGGATAAAATTCTAGTTGAGGGTGCTACTCTCAAACAAGGCCACTTCATAGTCAAACATAAATAATAAATTGGAATTAAACTTAAGAATAAGTACCTCTTTAGAATATTTGATCTATAGTTTTGTGAAACTTTAATACACTAATATACACTTTGGAGTAGATACTAGCAATGTTGTAACCATTGCCAGATCAAATCCTATAAGTATCTAGGAGGATGTAAATTCCTTTAAAACATTTGGTAAAAGGTAACCAAAGTGTTAATGCATGAAAAATTTGAATTCGTTGTGTTTTTTTAATTACCTTTAAAATGAGACTACCAACATGCTAAGGCCACACCATTTAACTAGAATTCCACAAGTCGAAGACCCTAATGTTTAGTAATTTCCATGAAAATTTTAAGATATGCATTAATTCTAGATATCTGTCAATCCAAAAGGTATCCCTACATTTGGTTGTCGTATTTGGGTAAGGAAATACACAAGTCTAGCTGAAATACATGATGGGAAGCCCATATTTGTTGGTTCACTTTCTTTGTGAGGATGATAGAAACATCCTACACTACACGGGAATATAACGATGCAACCCTAGTTGATAAAGAATTGTTACCATTAGACATTGTTTAGGCGAAATATTCCCAATATTTTAACATGGGGAACTTGAATTACAACCAGGTAAGGGGTAGTAATACCCATTAGTAAAATAATATGAATGTCTAGAAAAATGAGGACGATGATGATATTTTCATTTCATAAGAAAGAGACATGCATAAGTAATCTTCTAACTAGGGTTTTGATACCTCTAAAAAACTATTTGAAGAAGGATAAATATTAGTGTTAGATTATGGCTAGTGTAGAATTCATGAGATCATGTAAAACACTATGGAACTAAACCATTAGTCAAAAAAATGCAAGTGATTCCTTGTAGTTCATGTTATCGCACAAACTATCACTTGGAAAAATCCAACCACAAGTGTCACTAGTGCGACACAACTAGGACTATCTATCTATTGTCACCTTAGATAAACACTCCCCTCTCTTTAGTGATGAGATGAATCATCAGAAGGGGGGATTCCTGAATTACCTGAAGGGAACCAATGGACAAAGGATAAGGGTTTTCATGGATTCCTATGCTCATCGCAAAATGAGGAGTTCTAGGAGCTTTAGAAATAGTCTTTGATCTTGAAAGAAAGTTGCAAATTCAAGTGTACCTGCAAAACAATGTTGATACCAAAATATCCAATACATATTATCATGAAATATCCCCAAGAACACTAGAGACAATAGTGATAATCCTTGCTATCCCAAAAATATGCAGACCATAAATGTCAAACCAACAATGAAATAGTAATAACATCTGCAAAATTAACCATTAGAAATCAACAATATGATCACCAATTAATTTCTCTAAACTAGTGAATGATTTAGCAATACTTTAGTACTAGTTCTAGTTGTTAGATAAGCGGTTAAAGATAAGTTATCAAAAATTTATATTCATCCTTATATGGTTGTAGAAAATGTTTCCCATAGTGGAAAGAATCCACCATTAAAATCAACAAATAATAATGTCAAAATATTTCCCTCAACAAGTAGATTAAATTGCACTATTAGATCATTAAATTCCATGGCGAATTAGTTAATATCAGAGAGTGTAAATATGACTTTATTGCAACCCTAATGGTTGTAACTATAAATTTATTATAACACTAAGAATCACTTAGGAAAAAAAGATGCCCTTAGCCAAGAGAATATCTAGGAACATGTACAATCCAATCCAAACTTTATCAATTTCAATCCCTTAATTTTCACGTTTATCAATGCAATGATTTACATTCTCCAATGTGATTAGTGCCTTGTTATTGGGTGAATGAAGTCTCTTTATTGAGGAATAGGTTAATAAACAAAGAATAGAGGATAATTCTTGAGAGTTAAATTGATGCAAACCCACCACCCTCACTTGGGGCCCGCACAACCTCCCGGTCTAGGATCGTCAAAATTTTGGAGATGGATCATCTCTTCAGCTCCTGCCAAAGTCAAACATAGGGAATTTTTCTTCCACGTGCGGGTCCAAATATAAAACTTGATTTCTCTTTTCTTGAGTCCCTTCACCTTTAAAACTCAAATTCGCACTCTAGCCCCTTTCGTTTCTGACAAAGCCGACATGTGAACATGGTTCAAAACCAGGCACCAAACACAATGTGCTATTTCAGAACCCTAATTCATGAGCCAAGCCCCACAAGGGACCATGGGCCAAAATTGTGGGATAATTTTCTTATTCCCAAAAAATTAAGGACATCGAAGCTCTGCACTCTAGGAATTTCCACTAGACTCCACAACGTTCCTCTCGAACACCGAAATGGTGGAACGCCAAAATATATCACCAATCAATGACTCACAGGTCCCACTCAAATCCATGATGGGAAATGACCTCAGAAATTCTCTCTTCGACAACTTCATCTGCTCCAACACCTTATATCAACGTAGTGTTGAACTCCGAATCAGATTGGGCGGCTTCTGTACCACACTCGATCGATGGTATATACTTGCTTTGTGTCTACAGGCTTCTATCCTTTTATTGCTTAGATATCGCTTCTCCCTAAACACGTGAACTCCAAACTTCCAGAGCATTTGTGGATCCAACAATTCTCGATACTCAGTAAATTGACGACTGATATTATCTACGTGACTCTGGGCTTTGGGAGTTCCCGAATGATGATACATACAAACCTATGAAGTACCAAATCTTTGAAGTGACTTGGAGGTGTGATCTATGGTCCACTCATCGCCACAAATGGATTTTTGTGATGACCTCTAGCCTTTGGGCCTTCACAAATTTTCCAACCACACACCTTGTTTCCTTCCAGAGTATTGGACCTCCAGATTGTGAGATCTCCTATAGTGTGTGGTCCCCCAATAAATGATCAATATGTACTCTAATTACCAGGCCTTCATTAGTTCTTTCATCAATGCTCCTTAATTCCTCCTGAACTATGAACTAGTGGAATTCAGATCCAGGCTCCACGTGTCCTCTTCAACCAACGGACAGGATTGGATTCCACCTTCGAGCTTCATGTCGGTTGAAGACACTGCACTTCTAATCTCCCAAACTTGGGTCTCCCAGACTACATGATCCAATGACGTATGTTCCACCTAATCAAAACTCCAGTTTAACTCTGGCTCCGAAGACTTTGGGATCTCTCAAATCAACTCCTCATGATTCCTTCTGAGTGTTGGTTCTCTGGACCTCTTCCAATATTCTGCCACATGACCTTTCCCAACCGATGGATTGGATCTAGTCTGGGCTCCAGGACTTCGGGAGTTTCTGCCCCAAAGTAACTTTCACCAACGATTGTTAGGAGTGTCAGTCTTCCAAACTACTGTCAATATACTGACACATGGTCCTTACGCTAATATTCAGGATCTGATCCAACCTTCAGAGCTTCAGGAGTCTTCAACTCTAGACACTTTTCACCTCCTCCCTTTCGAACTATCGGATTTTTGAATATCTCTAATCTATTGACTCCTGGCCAAAATTCCAAGGGTCAAGATGTACTCCGCTCTTCGACACTTCGGAGAACTTTTCTCCCTTACCATATACACACTAATTCATCCAAATTTTTATACCTCCATCCTTCAGGATCCATTGACATGTGTCTCGGTTGATGGATTGTCCCGATTGATTTCAGAATTTGGGACTTTAGGAGACTCGTCTCCTCTGCACCTAAATACAAAAAACTTCCAGGATTAAAACATGAGCTACTCACCTAGATCCAATGACTAGCTATCCTTGGACTGAGATCCAATGGCTAGGATCTGTTCTCCTTTCATGAGCTCTCCTCTTCCTGTATGGACTGAATTTTGATGGTCTAGATTTGTTCCTGTGGTCGATCTAATGGTTTTTTAAGCTCCTACTCCTGTCTTCTATGTTTTCCTTCTGCATAAAATATTTCTCAAACTTTTTCAAAGGTTTTACCTTTGCTCTCTCTTTGGAAAGTGTGTCTCCTTGGCATGCATTGTACGTCCTAAGATTTCAAACTCTTCAAGGTTTTTGAAGGGACTACTTCTTTGAGCTCAAAAAAACTTGGACTTCAAAGGGTTCAGTCACTTTGTTTCTTCCTCTTCCTAACAAACGAGTGTTAAAAGGCTCTTCCCCCGCACTCCTTGTGTGGTTCCTTAGAGTTTTAAACAAATTTGATATGTCTTCCCTTCTGATATTTAAAATTCTTCTGGTGTGGACACCTGGCACACTCTTCTCTAAACTCAAAAAAGAGTTCAAGTGCACTCCTTATACTGGCTTCACATTGTTTTTCACTAACTTTGGTGTGCACTCCTTGCACAATCCTAAGAGCCTAGAACAATTAGAAAACCATAGATAGAGAATTTCTATCTAATTCCTGCAACGAGAAAACTTCTTGTACTCATAGCATTCATGAAAATAACAGTAAACACATTCATAAAAAAATATTCATTCATTCGGAGTATATACACATAAACTCATATGTAGGAAAAAACGCTCTTTGTATTGTTATCTGAATGTCATTTACACTGTCTACATGAATGGATTACAACAAAGTCGCATCCCTTTCTCCTATCCTCTCTTCAACTCCCTAATACTCTCTCCACACTAAATATCTCCTTCCCATCTAACTAACTAAATTTTTATACAATGATCTTTTACAAAGGAGGGGCTTCTCACGCCTTCCTCTATCTACCTCATTAAATTACAATAAATGGACATTTTTTCCAAATCAGTCCTAAATATACTCGATTGTCATCCATTTAAGGTGACACTACACATTAAAAGAACACACCTATACAAATACAATGACTTGACTTATCTTGAGCCTTCATACTTAATTTACATTTAAGTTGCATTAAAATTTTTAATTCAGGTTCAAAATGAGAGGGTTGGCGCTTCTCTTCCCTTGGAATTCGTTCCTCTAGGTGCATTGATCTATTGTATTTCTGGTGCGCTATTGAGGTGGAGAGATGCTCCTATATCATACTCCTATGTTGACAAAATCATGATCTTCTACTCATGGCTTCTCTGCTGTTGTCGTTGAGATCCTCTAGGATCCCATACTCCACTTCGAAGTTTCCCATCTACTCCTTTACCTTGTTGTTGTTGTTGTTGTTGTCCTATTGCTACAACAAAATCTGCTCTCATTAGTGTCCCCTTGTTGTTGGTTGCCTCCTTTGTTGATTCCAGCATCATCCTTCTTATTTCTTCAATCTCCTTGTCCAATTGATCCACTGGATGGCTCTTCTTCTCCTACAGCCTACTCTTCTACAACTCCTCTTCTTCATTCAATCCCAGCTTAACCTATTGGATGCATTGATTTGTGTTCTTACCCTTTTCTGCATTGCTTCTAGATCTTCACACAGATCACAAAATTCATGCTCTCTGCTTCTCTCTCCTCTACTACAGTTTCCAATTCTGCAGTCACTCCATGTTCATATCCCTTGCTAAAATGTATGATAATTTCCACTAAATGCTCTTCTTTTCTCCTCTCTTGAGAAGATTTCAATGTCATCTCAATCTCCTCTTTCTCTACGATAGTCTTCGTTGTTGGATTTCCCTCTTCCGTTGCACCTGCGACACACAAATTATTAATTTTAAAAATATTTGGCCCCATGGCCTCTTTCTCTAATGCCTATTTCATCACCTCCTCTCGTGCAGTACATGCATTGACCTCTGCTGGTATACTTGGTAGGAATATCCAAATTTCCCCAACCATCAGAATAAATTTTTGATCCTCCTTCTCTATTAGTGTTCCTAGCTGATCCAAAATCACCTCTGAGTTCATGAGACTCTCATACAGTCTCACCTCATTCTCCTTACCCACCTGGTAACCTGAGGTTTCACCCCTTCTCACCAGAAGAGGATGATATACTTCTCTTGTACCTCATCAACAATAAGGATTGTAATCACCCTAACTTTGATTCTTTATATATATTCAACTGTAGAGTAGTTTATAATATGATTTTTTTGGGGTGATTGAGTAGTATCATTTTAGATGTAATAATATCAGTGTTATAATTCTATATACATTATTTGTTTTCATAAGCTGACAAAACTTATTATAATTTAGTTGTCAAGTATAATAAAATATTAGTATAGGATATATTATTTATAGGAAGAGCATATCCTCCTTTAAATGTTGGGGTTTACTTTCACTTTCTTATGGAAAATTTTATTAATGGATTTACTCGAACAAGTAGCCATCCCTTCCTCCCTGAAATAGAATTCTTCCTTTCCTTAATTTGGAATATGTACATGCTTTTGAGAAATCCAGTATAGCATATCCTTTTTGAGTACAACCATTATTGGCTACTATTGGCAAATGTTGACTCATCACAATTATTCAAGGAAAACTGTGTCCCCTGAAGTAACTAGTGGTCCTTAAGTGGAAGATTTGCACTCTTCTAGATGCCTCTAGATCTTGGGCAGAGGAAAACTAGCTCTTAGAATATGAGATGCAGTTTTAGGTCTTACTCCAAAAAATTTCATATCTTATGTGAGGACTCCCATTATTGATTATTATCTGCAAATGTTGGTCATAGTTATTTCATAAATAGTGAGTCATCACATTGTGTCATCACAGTTATTCAAGAAAAACTATTGATTCTTAAGGGGAATATTTCCACTCTTTTAGATGCTTCTGAATCTTTGGGTAGAGGTATTCATTTATATTAGTTAAATAAATAAATACAGATATAAATGAAGAGAGAATAATAATAATATTTTTGTTTATTCATTTATATCATTTAAATAAATACAGATATAAATGAAGAGAGAATAATAATAATTTTTTTGTGTAAATATAAGTATCTCTAAGTATATATAAATTTGAATTTCCTTTTTATTTCCATTATATAACAATTTTTTAATTAAATATATATATTAAATCTTTCTTATTGATATATAGAATTAGTTTTACTTTTATTTAAATTTATATTATAAAAGACATAAATAATAAAATATTTTTACAAAATTGATTTTGTGAAATTTATATTTATGTGTTTTCTCCTAGGATGTCACAAGTTCAACTCTAGAGGGGGTAGGGTATGTATACCTCCTTAGACTTTACCTTTCAAATAGTTTGGCTAAGGGAGGTCCCTTACCTCACAAATAAGGGGGTCTCATACAAGGATTTGGTATGGCAGTTGTAACACACCTACGACGGGGCATAAATATAAAAAAAAAAATACTCAATTAGTAGAATCCTCCATCCATGGTCTCTAATCTCGGTCAATGGACCTTCAAAATTCCCGAGCTGAATATTCTATTCAGTTCACTACTGGAATCTATAAGAAATCGATCCACGGGTCTTTGCGTGACTTCACCCGTGCGAACTAGCACCAAGTGCAAGCTTCCTTCACGTGACCACCAACTCTTACCACGCGCCTATCCAAACGGCGCTTCGCAAGCTCATACCTCAATTTTTTTTCTCTGGGCCAAACTCGATACTCTCAATTTCTGATTTCCCGATCGGAGAATCCTCTAGGCTATAGCTCCTCCTGCTAGGATCCTTCGATTGAGACCTTGGGCGATAACGTGGGGCCCAAATTCCAAGCGCTTCAAGACTTCGTGTTTCGCATATTCTGAGGGAAGTTCAGTTCTCCTCTCTGAAGTCTGATATGTGAACTCCCTCTAAGACCCAATCTATGGTCCACACTCTCCCTTCAATCGATGGTTGCGATCAAATCACGAGTTCACGTCTCAGGTATTTGGATGTGAGTCCACCTTGACTCTTCTGATCCTTGATCTTCTAATAGAGTTATATCAATAGTCCATGGTATTTTGTGATCCTACGGTCCAGATCAACTCACGAGTCTGAATATCGCGAGTTCTCATGATTCTGCCTTTGAATTTCCCGATTTGGGAGTCAATGAAATGTCGATCACCTGTGACGTGTTCTATCCTGATGGACAACTAGGATTGTTGCAGCTCCCAGCTCCTTGAGTACTCTCCTCTTGACTTCTCGGAAGGTTCTCCCTCCAAAGTACGTGGATATATTCCACATGTCCTCTAAATCCAACGGCTCAGAGTCACCTCACACCTCACCCTTTGCAAAATTTAGATTACTCTCCCCCTGTTCTTTCGATGTCTGAGTTCTCAAACTCTCGGATCTGCTTCCACCTATCAACCCTAATGATGGCTGGTTCTGATGATTTCAAAACTTTGATACTTCGCAAAGTCCATTCTCCTGTATATTTTCAAAGGGTTTAACCCTCGTGCAAATTTCTTGGATCCAATGGTTGTTGGTCCTCACACTTAGATCTGATATCCTCCTGCATGCTCTTCTAATTGTTTGGACATGAATTTCAACAGTCCAGATCTTTCACAGTGCTCAATCTAACGATCACTGTCGCTCCTCCTCCTGAGCTTTCTCATTATTCCCTAACTTGGAAGAGTTCAGATGTTTCAAAGGCCTCGGCCTTCGATCTACCTCTTGTGAACCCTAATATAGGAGTCTCGACTTCCTCTTTCCCTCCGGAGCTGACGAAATTGAAACAAGTTCGCCTGTTGGACCTCATATGCACTTATTAGAAGCGTTTATCTCTTCTGAGCTTGGTTCTTAGGGGATCTTGAGTTCCCACATACACCTTGCATTAATTTTATCACATCAGATCGACAGTCCATGACCTTCCTTGATCCAACGATATAGATCACATCGCAACTTCGGGTTTAAGAAGTTTAGTTGCGCCAACGTGCGATTCTCCTGATGTGAGGACTCTGATCTTGTCAATCCAACAGTCAACGAGTGTGTCGATAGATCCTTGGATCTACGGTCGATATTTTATAACTACTTAGATTTTTAGGGGTTTAGTCACACCAACGCATGATTCTCCCGTTGCGCGAACTCCGAACTCATGAATCCGGCGGTCAAGGTGGGTCCCGATACATACTTAGATCTATGGTATAGATCACATCGCAACTTTGGGTTTCAGATTTCAGAGAATCTATCCCCTTTCACGATGATTACCAACATTCGTCAAACTTGTGAAGCCTAAAGGAATCGAGGCATTAACTTCTATGCTCCTTATTCAAATATAACGGTCGTGACAGACCTTGGATCCTCCCGAACCGATCTAGTTCATGAATCTTCCAATCAAAAGGATATTCCCTTCCGATACTTTAATCTCTCTATCCTTCCTGAGCTTCATCAGTTATGAAGGACCTAAGAGCGTTACACTCTTTCTACTGGACTTAACACTTAGAAGCATTTCTGCATACCCCTTGCACTCATAAATCAAGTCTACAACTTAAGTGGTTCACAGTTTCTACTTGCCTCATAGAGAGCCTATGCATATTTGCACTACCTCTCCTGAGTGCAACAGACTTTCTCCTTCAACGGACTCAGAACAACTAAGAGGGTTGACATGTGTTCTTGAAACTATGTCCAAGGTCGATGGACATATAGTTCATGACTCTAGCTTAAGCCAACACAGGACGTAAGCATTTATGAGTATAAAACATGTCCTATCCATATGATTTCCTAGTTACCTAATTTCACATTCACACAAATAAAAAATAAGGAAATACAATATAAATCATTAAGAAAACATAACCATCCCTGCAACATTCATAGGATATCCAACTTTAATGCATAGTACCACTTAAATACACAAGCTATGTGATTACTTATCTATTACAGGTGGTAGCCAACTAACTGAATTTGGGTGTTCGTCCTTCCACCCTACCATAGGCTCAGAGGCATTCATTCTTAGCAGTCTGTCCACCCCCGTTCCAAGCCATGAGATCACTACGAAACTCTTGCAATTCTCAAACATTATTTCTCTGTTCAGCTTCTGCTCGGGTTCTGTTCTCTTCAACTTTCATATATTTCTCTCCATTATGGCCTCGATGAGGTTTATCAATTGCTCACTCATCACCGAGATCACGACCTTCTATTCATTATCCCTTGGATATCTCCATGCATCTCCCTTATGATCTTGCGCTCTTTTCTGGTTGTCTGTGTGTATCTATCTTACCTTCCCTCTTTTTGGAAGGTTCCCGGCCTATCATGTTCCTTCTGTCAGAAGGAATCTCGGGTCTACAGGCTTCCCTGGTACTTCGTGGTGACATTCGACAACTCAACCATGCTTCCATTCATGGGGGTGGTTGATAATTCAACCACTGGTCCTTTCTTCATTAACTGATTTCTCTCCTTGGGATCCGAAGGAGGTTTTTCATCCTCATCAAGGGAAATTTGGGCTTATTTGGTATAATGAACCCTCTTGCATAGTTTTCACATTCTTCCTCTAGTGATATTATGTCCAATACTTTCAAGGATTCACCCCCATGGTTGGTTATTAGCAACTCAAAAAATAATACATTTACACCATTCCCATGCCACAACATGGTAATCCTATTTTATGACTAATTAAAAGCTGGGGGAAACTAGGTGTTACAATTCCCTCCCCCTTAAAGGAACGTCGTTCTCGGTGTTTTTTCTCAAAAACACATATCATGCCTTTCTCATTCAATTGTTTCAGAAATCTTGATCCTTCTTTCTCGGTCAGGTCCTTTTTCAGAACCTTAATCTTTGTCACATACTTTCAGTAATTCTAGGGAAACAAGCGCATTAATCATAGTGTCATGTGATAGTATTGTATATAAAAAAAATCTAGGAACAATTTTCTAATCTTAACATGATAATTATCAGTGCAGTTTGTGGGTTTGTATCCACATGGTTGTATTGTTATCTAGGCTCACTGTTTTTCCTTGTCATACCCATTATGTCTATGATCCCATTATTTTACAAGAACTATCAAGGTATCCTCTTCCTTGTTGTCACTCACCCTCCAGGCCCAAGATCAGGCATCCCCTTCACTGCTATATAGTCTCTTGGGTGATCCATCTTTCCTTGCCAAGGTTTTCTCGCACAAGAAGAACTAATCATCATGTGCATGATCCCAATAGCTTACAAGAACTATCATGGTCTTCTATTCCCTGCGGTCACTCACCCTCTAGGCCTAGGCTCAAGAATCCCCTTCACTGCTATATTGTTCCTCGGTTGATCCATCTTGCCTTGCCAAGGATTTCTCGCACATGAATAATTCCAGAGACTTTATAGAGCCTTACAGTCGAGGCGTCCCTCATACTTTCTCTGTCGAGGCATCCCTCCATCTTGTGTTATCTCAGCACAATATATTCTAGGCGATCATGGCTTACCACGGGGTTCTCATGGCTCAACAGTAGCCATTTTGTTTTTTTCATCATCTGTCCTTTCTAGAAAGATATTTTCTTTTGGCTCAACAAAATTTAGGGACAAAGGTTACTCTCCTTCTCACCTGTATCACAGGTATACAGAAATTCATGAGACATCATTATAAATTTTAAATTCAAAATTTTCTTGTAAATCTGTCACCCACATATTTTCCAAATTCCACATTTTGTTTTCATATGTGTTCCGCACAGGAACCAGATTCATAATTATGGGACTTTCCTTCCCATAGAGGTTTGACTCAGTAGGTAATTGGTCTTCCTTATGGGCTCACAATGCTGACATATCTAAGACACCTTTACTTCCTTCACTTTCAACTTCAATCAACCAAACACACTGTTAGTTTCCCATGCACATATATTTTTTTATATCTTTATAACATCGTGGCAAACAATTTCAGAGTTGTGCATACCAACAATCAAATTCCCTTTATCAAAAAGGAAAATACCATTCCTTGCAGTTTGGATCAGCAGACAATTGGTCTTCTTTATGGGCTTACATCCCTTCCATATACATGACCCTTTGCTTCCTATAATTCATTCTTTCCATATCCAAACAAACTATTAGTCTCTCAT
>ML779776.1:97648-113422 GCA_009831015.1 Picea engelmannii | reverse complement strand
TATTAATGTTAAATTATAATCTATCATCCAAGAGCTCCACTTTCCATTTTCTATTTTTCCATTTTATTGATTCTATTTATATTTTTCTATCTTCGTGTTTCAATTTATTAATGTTGGGAACCTCATCTAACGAAGTTTTTGCCATGTATATTTATCTCGAAATTATGCCTAAAGGCGTATACCTATTGGAAATGGGCACATTTAATGATCTTTTAATTACATATTCTAATCTTATGGATAGCATTTGAAGATGCTGGCATATTCTTAGTTGTCGTTGAAAATCAATGAATGAGATTTGATGTTCATAACATCCTTGCACTTTTAAATGCATCAGTTAACTTGTTTACTTTTTTACATTTACATATTCATATTAAAAAATCACTGTCCTACTATCTAATTACCACGTTTAAATGATTAACAAATATTAATATATGTACAAATCTTTATTGACACGTTTGGGTGATTAACCGGCACTGCTTCATGCCTCTTTGTCAATGATCGCATATCAGAGAATCCGTTTTCATTTCGATTTGAAGCGTGGCATGGCCAAAGTTTCAATTAAAAAAAGATGATGCCACGTTTGGTTGGAGTATGAAGAGTTTGGTCCGACTATGAAGGGATCGGGATATGCTAAAGATAAGTATGTAGGTATTGGGGTATGTTGAACACAGGTAATGGATGGAGGCTAGAATTTCATTTTGATTTGAAGCGTTTCAATTAAAGAAGGAAATACTGCCATGTTTGGTCGGCTTATGGAAGGATTGAGAAATGTCAAAGATAAGTAATGGATGGATGTTGCTTAAGAAATACAGAACCATTGGAAACACAGAGACAACTCAACATCACATGCATATGGATTGGCAAGAACCCTAGCGGGTTTTGAAAATAATGTTAGATCCATAGCCTCCTGCAAGGGACCAAAATCGATTGTTCAACTTGAGATCAAGTGCATCTGGTCCACAAGAGGCTCCAAATATTGAGATGGAACGAGTAGAAGCCAAATTCCAATGGACCACAATAGATAATGCTGGAGACAATTTCAAGGAATTTTTTACTTTGTTGGATAGAATGTGATACATGAAAACCAGGTTTGCCTCTCTTGTCAAACCTTCCTTCGGCACTAAGAAACTGACTTTATTTTCATTCAACATTGTGTGTAAGGCATAGATTGTAACTCATGGCTGGCGAATGTATTTTTTAAAAACTTTTACTTATATTTTGCAATGTTATAGAAAATAATAATATTAATAACACATTTTTTACTGGGGAAAATGGTATTATTCATAAGCACTTTCCCCAAACCACATTTTTCTTGTGATTTCTGTTAAAATATAATATGATTTCTGTTAAAATATAATATATTAAAGACTGTAAAAATAGAATATATGTGCTATTAATATTTTTTAACCTTGTCATTAATGATTTGTTTCATGCACGAGGGTAGTTTTAAAATCAATAAATTCGCATCTGGGAAGGGTTAATGATTGTGTGAAAACCAATAGGGATTTATTATTACGAAGAAAAAATCAGAGAGCGAAGAAGTTATTTGTACCTGTTTTAAGGATCTAATAAAAAGCAGGTAGTGACTTAAACCTTTATAATTCAAATTGTTAATTTATGTATTTGTTAGAAGATGGTTGTCCCCTCGGTTATCTATTCGCCTAAGTTCTACTGTGTGTAAGGCATTTTTATTTTTGTCCTTTTGAATGAATTTATTTGAATGGTTTCCGATGCTATGATAAATGCATATACGGTGGCTCTCAATGCATGTATGAGCTCGTCGGTACTGATTGGGGTTTTTCCTTTTAAATGAATTTATTTGAACAGTTTCTGATGACATGATAAATGCAGACACGGTGGCTCTGGATGCATGTTTGAGTTTCTCGGGACTGGTTGGGGTGGGGCTGGTATTGTTTTTGCTGGTTACAATCCATCGTTTCATATTTTTCTGTCGTTTGATATTTTTCGTTTTATCATATTTTTCGTTTTATTTTATCAGCCTTAAGCCTTTCCTCGTTCACAGCAGCGATTTAGCAACTGTGCTAATTATACATAAGTATCCGAAAAAGTTGTTGGCTGAGATGGATTAACTACTTACGCCCTGGTCTTAAACGATGTGCATTTTCACTCCAAGAGAGCGACTGATCATACATCTGCAATCCATTCTCGGCAACAGGTTTTCGGTTTTCTCCGTTTCTCTTCAGTGTAATTTCATTCTACCTTAAAATATTCAACACAGTCGTTCCCTCCTCGATCTCTTCATTAATCTCCATGAGGATGCTCACCAGGTGGTCTCAGATTTCCGTACATTTGCTGGGACGCACGAGCAATGATATAAAGAATCACTGGAACTCTTGCATCAAGAAGAAGCGCAAGTTTAAACACCACATCTCGTCTCAATGTCCACAACCGTACATTGACGCCATGCCTGAAGGATACCAGACACCTAATAACAACTTCAATGTAGTGCCCACCTTCAATGTTCCCGGCGTATCGGAGTTAAAACAGACACAAGTACAGGATAATAATATTGAGGTTAACCAGCTGATTTCCTATTTCTAGATGTCCATTAATGGTATTTTTACCCATACTTATGACAGCGTCTCAAGTCATGCAGCTTTTATGGGCTCCACTGGAATCACCATCCCTGCTGTCGCTGAAAGCGAATGCTTGAAAGAAAAAGTCTAGAATGATGAATGGACCACTAGTCATTCCTATTCAAATGCAGATAATTGGTCTCATGTCGTCAATCCGGGAGCTTACAGGGGTCATACGACGGGAATTAGTGTCGTTGAAGATTGCGAGAGACTGTATGAGAATACTACTCATCAGTCATGCTCCCCACCCAGTTTCCACTCCCAATTTGTTGCACCAGCAATTAAATGGCCCCCTGGCAAGTCTAACGGTTTTCAGGTTGAGGAATATGATTTCAGGGATCGTCTAAATCTGGGATATGATGTAAGCACGGTTGTCCCAAAGTATACTGAAATCTATAGCGGCAGAAGAGCTACAAGTTGCCTCAGATTCACGGAGGGGATTACTTAATAGTTCCCTATCAAGAAACGAACGCAAATCCAATTTCCACGATATCGGGAGGAAGCGGAAGTGGACAGTTCGAGACTAAGTGTAACAGTGAAGCTGGCCATGTTACACTTTCGACGAATGACGATATGTACAGTCTCAATACTAGTGGTGGTTCTGATCTCGATCAAATCTATTGTGATTTCGATCAAATCTACTTTAGCTAGGTAACGCATTTGGTGATGTGCAACACACATCTTTGTTTCTTGCAGGTTCTGCATTTAGAGATCTATACTACATTCTGCAAAATTAATTTAGTTAAACATATAATAAATTGGTTGGGTTTCTGACTTAGAGGGGGTTTTGAAACTTTCTGTATAAAATTCTGAACATTTACTTTTAAAGTATCCTACTTCTTTCTGGATTTGAAATTGATTAGTGGTGGTTCTAAATCAAATCTATTATTATTTAGATCAAAACTATTTTAACTAGATAACACATTTGGTGATGTACAACACACATCTTTATTCTTTTGCAGGTTTTGCATTTAGAGATGTATATTGCATTCTGCAAAATTTATTTAGTTAAACATATAATAAATTGGTTGGGTTTATCACTTAATATATATAGTTTCATTTTATGTATAGATTAGATGATTGCTAGTGCTCTACAACCCAGTAATGAGAATATGGATATATTGTCACTTAAATTGATCATATTTATAAGTGACTATAACTTATAATTTACAACTATAGTTACTATAACATAATTAATTAAAATTGATTATTCTTAAAATTGTATCATAGTAATAGTGGTGATTGATAATTAAAATTGGTTGAACAAAAACTAAACTATCATTAACTATGATGTTCCATAATCATAACTTAGAATTGTCCAATAAAAAAACTAAAAGACAATGCTATTGACTAAGGTGAAGTATATATAATTATGGTTGAATATAACTTAGTATCACTCTCAATCAATAATTCATTATAGTTAAACATTGTTAATTATGATTTATTAAAGTTGAGTGTAATACATTTGATCTTAATTTATCATTATTCAAAACTTAGTACACAATTTTTATCCAAAAAAATTTCTATTATAGTCATCAATATTTTGACATGATTATAGTTAAATATCATTCAATATTTAATTAACTAATTTTATATGACAAATATAATCTATACATTAATTCAATTTTTCTAGATTTAGACTTAAGATTTTTCCAATTCAATTTTTCTAGATTTAGATTTAAGATCCTTAGATTCGAGATTTACAATTTCTTTTAAAAAAAAAAAGTATTTTTTATATATACCTATAGTGAAGTATTATTGACTATATTTAAACTATAATTGTAATATAATAATATAAACAACATAAATAATTATATTTAAAAATATTATTGTAATTGTTTTTCCTATTAAATCTTACCTCCCCACATAGGTTCAATTCTCTAATTTTTTATAATAAAATACATGAGTTATTCTAGTAAACCCTCAACAATAATATAAATATTTTAGATAACAATATAATATAATATAAATTTAATTGTTATACTACTATAATATATTATACTTTACTATATTAATATATTAAATTTTGATATGTATTAAAATCTATAAAAATAAAACCTTATATTTCTCCCACTATAATACTCAAATCAATAATTTCATTTGTTCAAATAATTATAGGAATATATTTAATATAATAATAAAACGTTAATATTTATAAAAACTTAACTAGAAAATAAAAAACAAAATACATATATAAAATTAAAGTATTATATAAAATTAAAGTATTAATAAAATTATGTTTTGTTAAAAAAAAAGACATAAAAAGAACATATAAAATGTATATAAGATATAAAATCAATAAAAAATTTCAAAAATACAATAATTGTTATTAAAAAATAAAATAGAAAAAAAGAAAAAACTTTTTTAAAATAAAAAAAATGTGATTATTAAAATTAAAGAAATTTTACATTCACAAAAAAGATATCATAGAAAAACATGATAAACCAATCAATTATTTTGTGAGTTTTCAATACAATAAATCATAAATGCATATCCAAGAAGGTACCAAGAATTTTAGGGTAAGGTAAGCGTTTCATGAGATTTAAGAAATAATTCAAAATTCCACATTTTCTTAAAAACAAATATAAATTATAATGTTATTAACATAATATAAATTATAAAGTTATTAACATAATAATACAAAATAGTAGTTCAAGTCACTTCTTATATATATAAAAGTGTATATAAAGTGGTAATATAATTTAGGTGGTAAAATAGTGCATGATTGTTATCTTTATCTTGATTCTCTTATATTATCAATAATAATGTTTTATTGTTTCTAGTAGAAATTTAAGATGATTGAATTTACATTTGAAATGGTTTTTCTCTTAAAGTATTATAGTTTTCAGTTTAAGTATTTTGTTTATAGTTTAATGTTTTTTTATATTTTTTTTCTCATAATTTAAGGTAAGAAAATGTTCATCTCTTTTTAGATGTGGAGTTATGGTTTAACATAAAGAAAATTGAAATATATTTTTAACCTAATTTTGTTCCATTTTTTTAGTGACAATTGGCATAGAGTCAAAACCACGGTTGAAATTTGTGAGGTTGATATACATGTTGAAATGGAGTTTGAAGTGTCCTTAAAGTGTCATAGTAAATGAGGTGTTTCTTGAGATAAATCAAGTTTGTAGTTGTTTACTACTCCATTGGATTGTTTACCATGGAATAGTATTAATCATTTACTTCTCCATGCATATTTTGGCCATCCAAGGGTACACAAAACAAAATTTGAGAAGAGGCTAATTGTGTAATGGTCATTTTCAAATGGATGAGACTATTGTTGGGCAACATAAGTAAAAGAAAAGAATATAATAGAGCATACAAATCGAGAACAAAAAAGCAAACAAAACACAACAACAATCCCACAATTTGACACACTAAGGTTGATATACATGTTGAAATGGAGCTTGAAGTGTCCTTAAAGTGTCATAGTAAATGAGGTGTTGCTTGATATAAATCAAGTTTTTAGTTGTTTTCTACTTCATTGGATTGAGTTCCAAGGAATAGTGCTAATCATTTACTTCTCCATGCATATTTTGGCCATCCAAGGGTACATAAAACAAAATTTGAGAAGTGTCTGATTGTGTAATGGCCATTGCCAAATGGAGGAGACTATTGTTGGGTAGAGGAAGTAAAAGAAAATCATATAATAGAGCATACAAATCGAGAATAACAAAGAAAACAAAACACAACAACAATCCCACAATTTGACACAATGATTTATCTAGAAATTCAATGAGGGAAAAAACCACTGACAATGATAATCGATATTCTTTTATTCAAGGGAGAATTATAATAACCAATCTAGGCATACAACTATCCTCTCCTCTCATACACACAACACCTCAGTATTGTGTCTTTCTCTCACACACTCACCTCTATGGGTATGATCGTATATATAACATCTATCACTTAGTTACATACAATGATCATGAATAGATCACATAGTTACACGAACAATTAAAAAATAGATTGCATGCATGCACATTAACATAGTTGCGTGCATGTGCATGTGACCGCATGAGAAAATTCATTGGCATGTTTCCAACAATCTTCACCTTGACAACAATTTACCTGATATATCATGCCCTTAATTAATTCAACACCTTTTCTACAAGACAAGAGAAGCCAAACACCATCACAACTCCACAACTTCTCTGACAATACCGTTACGTGAACATGTAGCATGGAACAATTTCTCTCCATCAGTAACCTATCTAATAAACATATGCACTTGTCCAAATCTCATAAATCATAACCGTAGACCAAATCAATGCAACCACTATAGGTGATATTTGTGCTTCTGTGTTTGGAGCACCCTTTTCCATGCTCTTCGCATGGTTTCACCATGTGTCTACTAAAAACTCCAACAACATGTGAAATGTTGACCATTTCTCCATCACAATCATCAAACTTCCTACTAGCATATAATACTCGAGACATATAACCCTTTTCTTGTTCATAAATTACAACATAAACCTGAAGAGAACTTACAATGGAAAGCCAAAGGGATTTTTCACATTATTCATAGTGAATTTTCAGAGTATCTTACCACATAATTCTGATGTGATAACCAAACTTACCATATTTCATGTCTTGTGTATTTCCATTCCCTAGATTTATTTTTTTGCTCCCAAATCCTTCATAAAAACTGTCCTAACCAACTAAGCCAGCCTGTTGAACTCAACCATGTTTGTGCTTGCAAAAAGCATAACATATAACACCAAGATAATGAATATACCATAAACACAATGGTTATACTCACTTCTTGTAAAATTTAGCTCACCATGAAGGAATCAAACATCTTGTACCATTTGACTAGCATGCTTCATAAAATACAACGATTTTTGAGTTTGCAAACAAATCTTTTGTTGAAATTATGAAATAATAGTTGTGGTTGTCCATATACATCCCCTTATCCAAAAAAAACTCCATTTAAAACAATTTTAACATCTAGCCGTAGTATCACAACCAACACTAACACAACATGAATAGGAACAAGCTTTTAACAATTGGTGAGAAACTTTCATAGAAATCAATACCTTTCAAATACCTTTCTCATGATTTGAACCTTTCTCATGCTTTGAACCTTTCTTGGTTCTTTTCATTTTTGTTTTCATTCTCTGCTCAGTTGTGCATATTACGTTGCCTTTTATGCATATTTAGGCCAAAAGGTGTACACCTATTGGCAATCGGCACATTTAATGATCTTTTAATCTTATGGCATATTCATAGTCGTCCTTCCAATCAATGAACCAGATCTCATATTCATAACCTTCTAGCATTTTTAAAAGATTTCGTTAAGTTGTTTACCTTTTAACATTTACTTAATATGAATAAGAAATTACTTTATGACCATATAACTTCCATGTTCAAATGATTAACCAAATTAATTGAAATTACAAATTTACTCCACGATTAACTTTTTACCATTTTACAACGTTAGATTTATATTTCTGCCATGTTTACTTATGGCAGCTGCATAATTACAATGGTTTCATATTCATAGAAATGGTGGCGTGCACTACTGCTACCAATGCATATAATCGTTTCTTATTCGAGTAGATTATTCTATCGTTTTCCTTCCCAATTGTTAAAACCCTGATACTCCCACCATTTGTCCCCCATCTTTTGCTTGGTTGATTTGATGGAATCATTCGAGATTTTGTGGTGGCAATGAACTTTTCAATCGGCTTGTATACTGATCTATCCGACTCCTCTTCAAATGAATTTCCCAATAAGTTGGCCAAATTTTCGAGAGTTTTGTTAGGCTTTCTTTTGTCACTTCTTTCATGATCCATGGCACCAACACAATTGATTCGCAATGGCTTGAGATTTTTCTATGCAGGCATGTCGAGAGATTGGTTGACATTGGCAAACGCAAAAAATCTTGACGGGTCATCTTTGTTAAATATAATGTAACCTCAACAGTCTGACTATACAATGCCAGTTGTCCTAGCCAGCTGTACTTTTTATTCTTGATTTGCTTGAGCCTATTTAGCTCAGCTATTTCCCTTTGCATAGTATCTTCTTCATTAACTTCATCAGACTTACTTCTCATTGTACTCTTCTTCATACATTCTAATATACTGCTTTTTGTTTTATTCTTTCTCTCTACATTTCTTGCTTCATAATTTATCATGGTATCAGAGCTTTAGCAGTAAGCCTCTTCACACAGGCTGGAGAGAAACATGATCCTCACAGCGCAGAGCTTCATGGATCTTGAGAAGCATTTGACACAGACTTTTCACAAGGCTTGGAGAGTTGTCTATCATACTCTCGAAAGATTCTCGCAGGAAACTTCCACGAGGAAGAAGACCGTCATACGCTCAAACGATCAGCGTAAGAAGCTCATGCGCCGAAGCAGAGCAAACAATGCTCGAAAGAACGAGGAAGAAGAGAGTGCAGAAGAGGAAACAGTAAAGATTCTTGTAATCTTTTCAAGAATCGTCAAGATTCACAAAGAAGAGCTGTAGGACGGAAGCACATTTAAAGAACTCGAAGAATTCGTTCAAAATCGGTAAAGATTCCTGCAAAAGGCAGAATCGTTTAAAGTTTTTTCAAAATTTGCTCAAATCTTTCAAAGATTGCAGCAGAGAACAAAGAACTTGTGAAATTCTTTCAAATCTTTGAAAGATTCACAATTTTTTCTTCTGCAGGAGAAAATTCCTTCAAATGCAGCAAATATCACATCTAACACGCAAAGAACAGCCACTGAGGCCGTAAGATTCGTCCTGCGAAGGGATCCAGAGCGGGAAACCAGTTCAGAAGGGACGAAGAGAGTGCGAAAAAGGTGAAAGAGTTTCATCCATTAGATCTTGTGCGAAGCACTGATAGCCGTTATATCAGTGAGAAAGCACATGAGGTTTAGTCCTCTGGAGCGCACAGGAGAAATTTTTTACTTGTGAAGTCATGAAATCCCGACATCATCTGGACCGTCCATCAAGAAACACATGTTGAGATCTTGGCATTTCGCTGACTCGCATGGTGTAAAGGTCAGAAGACTGCCATGAGAATTCACAAATCGCGAAATCATGAGCCATTCTGGATCATTGGATTGAGAAAGATCATGAGTCGTCGATCTTATCCCATCGCAAAATCAGGAATCAGGAGTTGGAAGAGCAAAGGTGACTGCTCTCCAAAACTCTGATACGCGAAATTTCGACATCAAGAATCGTGAAATCCTGAGAGGATTGTGATCCATCCATCTCAGAGGACAAGTGGTAGCAAATCCAAGTGCCTCAAATCGGCGTATCAGAGCTCGTGGTTTTGAAAGACCGTCACAACAAGAGTTCTAAACTCGTGAAATCGTGATTCACGAAATAGAGATAAGATCACAGCCATCCATTTGTTTGGACATGTGGCGAACATCGAGGAAACCGTAGACGTTTAGGCAACTGGGGTTTTCAAGTTGACAGAAACTTTGGACTCGCAAGTCACGAAATCGTGAAATGACGAGGACCGTACATCTTGACGGGGCGCGTGGCATAAATCTGAGGGCTCTGTAAATGTCCCGAAAGGGGAGAGTCCATCGGCACGTCGGGATTCGGCATTTCACGAATCCTAAGGACAAGAAACATGAGCATTTCGGAACTGCGAAGTCTGAAATCCTGACAAGAGGAAACCTCTGTTTTGGGGCCCAGCTGACGTCATCTTGTCAAAATGAGGGATCAGGAATCTTCACGATGAAACCCCCAAAATAGACTTGAGTCATCCATCTATTGGGATGCGTGGCAGAGATCAAAGGAATCGAGAAAGTCCCAAAAGGAAAGCGCCATAGGCAAATTGAAGATCGGGGAATCGAGGAATAAAAATAGCTCATCATCAGGGTTCACAAAGTCCCGATTCACAATATCCTGATAAGATATGGACCATCAGATCACAGGAATATCTGGACCGTTGATTTGCCCAAAGGAAAAATTCGCATTTCAGAAATTTGAAAGACAAAGAACTGAAAAATCCTGTAGCACTTTAACACAAGGCCCATGGTCACATTGCACCATGACAAAGGAAAATTCAAGGTCGATAAGCTCTCATTGGTAATCGACGTTTTGATGATTGGAGGTAAATACGAAATTTCCCTCTATTTTTTCTGTAAATTTATTTTCATGGCGTCGTCTAGCAATTTAGGGCCAACTCAGGGTTCGATTCTTCTGGGTAAGAATTACGACTTTTGGTCTCTTCGGATGAGATCCTTCTTGCAAGCACAAGAGTGCTGGGATCCAGTGGATCTTGGATATGTGGAACCAGATCCAGCCGCCCTTTCTTCCATGATAAATCCACAGAGAATTGCTCAGGCAACACTGAGGAACAAAGAAAATAAAGCGAAATTCTGGATTCAAAATTTCGTGGATGATTCGATTTTCTCAAAAATCACAGGTGTTGGTACTTCCAAACAGGCTTGGAACATCCTTAAATCTTCCTACCAAGGAAATGACAGGGTCAAAACAGTTAAACTGTAGACCTTGAGGATGCAATTCGAGACTCTAAGGATGACAGAGTCCAAAAATGTGGATCAGTTCATGACCAGAGTCATGGGAATCGTGAACTAGATCAGACTGATTGGTGAAACCATCACTGATCAATGAATTGTTGAGAAAATTCTCAGAAGTTTACCAAAGAAATTCAAAATGGTTGTAACAACAATCCTTGAATCCAAGGATCTGTCATGTTTTTCAATAGATGAATTAATTGGTTCTTTGGTGACACATGAGACTAGACCGCATCTCACAGATGAGTCAATCTCCAATGCCTTCAAAACTCAATTCTCCTTCAGCAGAGGGAGAGGCAAAGGAAGAATCAGAGGTCACCAAGGAAGAGGGAGAAATCAAAGTAACCCTCACTCCACTGGAGGTAACAGACACCAATATCCGAATCAAAATTTTCAAGGTCAAAGACAACAACAACAAAATCAACATCAAAATTTCCAGCCTCAAAGAGGTAGAGGGAGAAGATCAAATGACAAATCAAGCATACAATGCTATTACTACAAAAAGTATGGGCACTATGAATTTGAATGCAGGAGGAAGCAAGCAGATCAGCGCTCAGGCAGAGCACATGTGTCAATTTACACGGGAGAAAACTCAAGAGGTATGTTTCTCTCTTGCCACAAGACTGAACAACAACCTAAAGATCTCTGGTTGTTGGACAGTGGATGCAACAATCACATGACATGTAACAAAGAATTACTTTCATGCATTGATTCTTCAATCTCATCTGATATTACACTTGGAAACGATTATTTAGTCAAAGTTCAAGGGAAAGGAACTGTTCCTATTCTTACTAAACATAATGTAAAGAAAGACATAAACAATGTCTATCATGTTCCAGATCTGAAACATAATTTGCTAAGTGTAGGACAACTCATTGAACATGGCTATAAGGTACTTTTTGAGGGAGCATCTTGCAAAATATATGACAAAAACCCCAGCAGAAAATTGATTTCTGAAATCTATATGACTCCAAATAGGATGTTTCCCCTTACCCTCAGAACTACAAATCTGATTCAACCATATGCACAAAGTGCATCAACCCTGAATGAAACTAATGTTTGGCATACAAGATTTGGACATCTACCATTCCAGAGTCTAAGTCTTCTTCAGAAAAACTCCATGGTCAAAGGTCTACCTATCTTTAAAGAGCAAATTCCCCCATGTGAGTCTTGCATACTTGGAAAACATAAGAGAACTAGTTTTCCACAGTCTTCCAATCAAGCCAAACAACATATTGAACTTGTTCACATTGACCTATGTGGACCAATGCAACAGAGTCAATAGGTGGTAGCTTTTACTTTCTAACATTTATTGATGATTTTAGCAGAAAAATATGGATCTATTTTCTCAGACACAAGTCTAAAACTTTTGCAAAATTCAACGAATTCAATGCAGACGCTGAAAAATAGAGTGGCAAATATATCAAAGCACTCAGGTCAGATGGAAGAGGAGAATACAACTCTAGAGAATTTGCAAATTTCTGCAAATCACAAGGCATTATCATGCAAACAACAACCAGGTATACTCCACAATAGAATGGAGTGGATGAAAGGAAAAATCAGACAATAATGAATATGGCAAGAACACTTGTTAAAGAGAAAAGTTTGTCAAATAGGTTTTGGGTTGAAGCAGTAGCATGCTCAGTTTATCTCTTGAATAGATCACCAACCACAAGTCTAAAGATTAAAGTTCCCCAAGAAGCATGGAGCGGGACAAAGCTCAATGTAGCACATCTAAGGACATTCGGATGTATAGCATATGCTCACATACCTTCCGAATTAAGGAAGAAACTTGATGACAGAAGTGAGAAATGTATTTTCACTGGATATAGTGAAACATCTAAAGCTTACAGGATTTACAATCCAATCACCAAGAAACTAATTCTCAACAAAGATGTAAAATTTTTGGAAAATCAATTCTGGAATGATTCAGAAAATCAGCAGATGATAGTCAAAATCCATTGCTGCCAAGTTTTGAAAACGCAGAAAATTCAGGACAGCAAATACCTCAAACTACTCTTCCAAGATTGCAAGTACAAAGAGAACCTGAAAATTCTCAGGATAACTCAACTTCCAGCAGAGAATCATTCTTTGAACCCCAAAATCAGAGAACTCAAAGTTTGAGAGAAATCCATCAGCAGTTGGGTGACTTTGAACAACTCAATCTTTTTGCTTTAATGTCATGTCAACCTACATCTTTTAAGGAAGCAGCTAAGGAGCCACATTGGGTCCAAACCATGAACCAAGAAATTGACTCCATTGAGAAGAACAAGACATGGGATCTTGTTGATTTGTCGAGTCACAAAAAGAGTATTGGTGTAGAGTGGGTTTACAAAACTAAACTCAGTGAAAAAGGGCAGATTGAAAAACACAAGGCAAGACTTGTTTCCAAAGGATTCTCACAACAACCAGGTACTGATTATGGTGAAACTTTTTCTCCAGTAGCAAGATTAGACACTGTAAGGACTCTATTGGCCATAGCAGCGCAACACAAATGGGAAGTATACTAGATGGATGTCAAGTCAGCATTCCTGAATGGTTTCTTAGAAGAAGAAGTTCATGTCGATCAACCACCTAGATTTGAAGTCCAAGAGTACCCATCCAAAGTATATCGGTTGAAGAAAGCCTTCTATGGCTTAAAGCAAGCTCCAAGAGATTAGTACAACAGAATTGACACTTATATGATCAAAAGTGGTTTCAGCAGGAGCCAAAATGAGCCAACTCTTTACACCAAAACAGATCAGCACGGTAAAATTTTGATTGTATGTTTATATGTTGATGACATGATCTATACAGGAAATCTTGAGTTAACAAATTTTAAACATGCCATGCAATCTGAGTTTGAGATGACAGATCTTGGCATAATGAAATATTTTTTAGGGATTGAGGTTCATCAATCAGCCAAAGGCATTTTTGTCTGTCAGCAAAAGTATGCAGCAGACATCCTCAAAAGATTTTTCATGCAATGATGCAATCCAGTAGAAACCCCCATACCACTAGGCACAAAATTGAGCAAGAATGATGAAGGTTCTATAGTGGACTCTACTCTATACAAAATTTTAGTAGGCAGTTTGTTGTATCTTACAACAACTAGGCCTGACATTATGTATGCAACCAGCCTTGTTTCCAGATTCATGGAATCCCCAAAAGATTCTCATTGGAAAATGACGAAACGAATTTTGAGATATGTTGCAGGGACTCTCAATTTCGGCTTATGGTACACTAAATCTGATTGTAATCAACTTTTTAGTTACACAGACAGTGATTTTGTAGGCAGCCTAGATGAAAGGAAAAATACATATGGACATGTTTTTCAACTGGGCTCAAACCTAATGTCATGGACATCAAAGAAGTAGCCAATTGTTTCAATATCTTCTGCAGAGGCAGAGTATGTAGCTGCTACCTCAGCTTCTTGTCAAGCTGTGTGGCTGAGAAGAATATTGAAAGATATGTCACATATAGAAAAGGATCCAACTTCTATTTTCTGTGACAATACTTCAACAATTGCTTTATCCAAAAATCATGTGTTTCATAAGAAAAGAAAACACATTGACACTCGTTTTCATTTCATATGCGAGCTAGTCAATAATGGTGATATTGCACTACAATTCTATGGTTCTCGAGATTAGCTTGTTGATATCTTTACAAAGCCACTAGTAAAATCAGTTTTTGATTTTCAGAGACAACACTTAGGCATAATTAGTGTTGATGTTTGTAACTGTTGAGTTTAAGAGTGAGTGTTAAATATAATGTAACCTCGACAGTCTGACTGTACACTGCCAGTTGTCCTGGCTAGATGTACTTTCTATTCTTGATTTGCTTGAGCCTATTTATCTAAGCTATTTCCCTTTGCATAGTATCTTCTTCATTAACTTCTTCAGACTTACTTCTCATTGTACTCTTCTTCATACATTCTAATATATTGTCTTTTGTTCTATTCTTTCTCTCTGCATTTCTTGCTTCATAATTTATCAATCTTGGCGAGAGGCGTATCAATTAGAAAAACCCTTAACTGTCAAGGTTGGGGTTCTTAATAATTCCGGAGGCTGCATACAGGAATCCACAACTCCCAACAATTTTGAAATCTTCATAGTTGGCATCTGGTTGGCGGTACTCACAGTTTACGAGTTCATTTATGATTTAGTTTTATGATTTAGAGCGATGAACTATTTAGGTTTACATCAATTTATGTTCAGAAAATAGCCATTAACCGGTTTACATCAATTTATGTTCATAAAATAATCATTAACGTTTTATAATTCTCATATTTACGATTTATTGCTTATTTTGAATCCATGCATGCTTCTTTTTTTTCACAGGTTTCAGATTTTAATATTGCAATGCCTATTATGGGCTGAGAAAATATAATGCAGATATAATATCAACAGACATGTCTTCTACCGATGCTTCCTCCCATTTCTGGTGCGAAGCATACCATCCTACAGACAGTTAACTCTATAATGGCTGATAATACTCTCACCGAGGAATCTCTGCTCACTGTCCCTGAAAAATTTACCACGGGTTGACGCAGAGATTTTCAACTAAACTTTTATCACAGGAGATAATTAACAATTAATTAATTATTAGGGTTAGGGTTAAGGTTATTAGAATAAAAATTAAAATAAAAAAATATTAACAATATTTAATTTTTAGGATTTGAATATATATTATGTTGGAAATATA
>ML779776.1:35903-58895 GCA_009831015.1 Picea engelmannii | reverse complement strand
GAACAACTTGGAGGAAGTGACTTCATACAAATATCTTGGAATTGATATTCACCACAAGCTCAATTGGAATTATAGCATTGAGAAAATAATTATTGGGGGATGGAAAGGTTATTATGGGCTTGAAAACAATTGTAAATCAACTGCTCTTTGGAGTTGGGATAAGAAGAAACTCATATTTGAGACTCTTGTTACACCTTCTATTCTTTATGGATGTGAAGTCTGGGGCTATAGTATCTCTCGTGAATCCTGTTGAAAGATAGAGAAAATACAAAAGAATTTTATAACCTATAATGTCAAAATTAAAGGAAATACGCCCTATCCCATCCTCCTCTTAGAAACAAGTCTCTCCCCCGTTGAGAACATGGCTATGACTATATACCTAATGTATAAGAACAAATTAAACAACATGGAAGAGAAGAGGCTACCTAAAATTTCTTCAAATTCAAGTCATAACCACCATCGACTCAAGCGAGGATGGCATAAAGACGCCTCATATTGGCTAATCTATTGGGGAATCATGGAAGAAACCATTTTGTAAAATAAAGATACTATTAAAAAAGACGTCCAATTAAAATTTAAGGAAAAATGTGGTGTGATAAAGAGTTAGAGAAAAAAATAAAATTAAGGTATTATAAAGATGTAATCAACCCTAATCTAGAAGATCAAAATTATCTATTTGTTTTTCAAAGTATAAAGAAAAAAATAAGCATTGCTAAGATAGGAACAAATTCTCACGAGCTCCATAGTGAAACTTGGCGTTGGTCAATTCCTAAAATGTCATGGGATGAAAGGGTGTATGATGTAGACCCCCCCTTCTCCCGTCAGGGCTGCTGACCTCCTGGTCAAGGATCGATCAAGAAACTGAGTTGAATCGACTCTTTGGGTCTCTGCTAGACCCTAAAACCATTTACACATGCCCTTTTTCCCGTAGCGCAGGTCGTATGAGACCTACTGGTCCTCTCTTGAGCATTGTTCAAACCTCAATGCCAAATGGCTACTATCTCTTCTCTAGCTAATCCCTTTCCTTTACGTGACCATGGTTGTGACCGCTCACCTAATTAAAAGGCACATTGTGACTTCACATGTAGGGTCTTTACAGGTGATTCACCCCGACTCTCTCGACCTCTGAAATCCCAACATGATCCTAACGCACGCTGGCCCCTCTATTATCCTTCACTCATGTGACCCCTCACTATGACCTAGGGGCAACCTTTCGAGCGCTTCGGCATTTCGCGTTTCGCATCTCCCGAAATATTGCTTGCTCGTCCTTCTAATACTCGAAGTTCTGACTCCGAGCTCTGCTTGCGTTAGATCGACGACACAAGATCCCCGTGATCCAACATTCCTTCTTCCCCCTTCGTGTTTCATGAAGTTGGAGGACCGCTCACCTCCCTTCTCCCAATATCCGAACTCTCCATATCTCCTTGGACAATGAACGGCTCACGCTGTCCTCAATCTGACAGCTCAGATCTCACGAGTTCTCAGAACTCTTACCTCTTATTCTTGGAGTTGCAAACTCCCGACAAGACCAGATATACGGTCCACAATCTTCCTTTGATCGATGGCTGCGATCAAATCATGCTTTCTCTCGACTCCCAAAATGTCGATATTTAGAAGCGCCAAATCAACGACACACGCTCATCTGTATCTAACAACCACTATCAAATTGTGAACTCTGACCTTGCGAGTTCTCACGAGTCTCCCCTTTGACCTTTCCCTTCTGTGAGTCAGCGAAATGTTGATCCGTCGCCACGTGTCCCTTCCGATGGACAGTCCCAATCATTTCATAACTTCGGATGTCAAAAAGTACGCTATCCTGTGCACCTTCGAAGGGTGTAAACCTTGTGCCCGTTCCTTTAGATCGAATGGTTGTTGGTCCACGTGCTCACATCTAACGACTGATATTTGTTTCCTCCTACACACTCTTCTAGGTGTCTGGACGTGAGATTCGATGGTCAAGATCTTTTCCTCTACAGCCTGATCTAATGGTTGTTGATGCTCCTCCTCATGAGCTTTCTATTTCTCCCCGACTTGGAATATTTCCAACATTTCAAAGGCCTCGACCTTTGGTTCCTCTGTGAGCCCGACTATTTGGGTCTGGTCTGTGTTTTGAAGACGATGTCTCTCCTGAGATTTAGGACTTAGAATAAGTCTGTCACCCACACACTCCTTGCTTTCTTCCTTCTGAGCTTGATCTCCTCTAAGATTTCGATCTCCCATGCACTCCTTGCATTTATGAGATTTCATCAAACTCAGATCCGAAGGATTTCTTGAAAAGAAATTATTCTCGCTCTCCTGGTGCTCTCCTTGCTCAATGCACACCTTGCAGAGCTCTTCCTTACAAAGTGTTCAGTAACTCTATCTCTTTGTGCCTTCTCTGCACAGATTCCTCCCCTAAGGTATTCAGTAACCTTGAGGTTCCTGCTTGAGTTCTTATCACTCTGGTGCGCCCTCTTGGCACGTTCTTTCGTGACTCCGCAGAGTTCAGATGTTCATTCCTTGCGCTGGCTACATAACTTCAAATGTTTTGTTGTGCACTCCTTGCATAGCCTAAAGAACACAGAATGATACTTCAAACTCAAACAAAGATAAAGAAATTTATATTTCGACCGCAGATGAAGCCTATCAGACATATACAACACATTAACACACAGATAACATTCATAGAATACAAATAGTTCATAAATACGTCATGTGCAAGAAAAAAATATTTTCTTCGTATTAAGATGAATGTATGTTTACAAATATGTATATAGACTCGACTACGATATAGTCTCAGTTTTTTCTCCTCTCCTAACTCTATATTGAGTTCTCCTTCCTCTAAGACCTCTCTACCGTGAGATCTCTGTCTCTCAAGTCCCCTTAATTACAAAGCAAGGGCTATACGAGCTTATTCTCACCACCGCCTTAGTGCTATTACTATCTCAGTTACAACACCATACTTCAACGACTACATTCCATAAATGTTCATCCAGACCTGACTACGATCTGGACCTGCTACACACAACCATTTAAGGAAACCCTATCCACTACCTGTACAAAGGCGTGGTCTGGCATTTATCAGCCTTACAACATGTAAGGTCGGTGCCTCTCCCTTTCTCCATTGCAYGTCTGYGTATTGGCGTGTTSGTGCATTTGCTGAGGTGGAGCGATGCTCTTCCATGAGTGTGTCACCTCTGTGACACTAAGAAGGTTTCCATGAGTGTGTCACCTKTGTGACACTAAGAAGGTTGAAGATGAAAAACACTTTCTCTTAGATTGTCTAACTTATACCCATATTAGATCTCATTTTCAAAATATTTATCACACTACCAACCTTCCTAACCTCTTAACTCAACAAAAGTATGGTGATCTTGAAAACCTTCTCTTAATGTTTTTCGAGCACAGAAACAATATTCTAAAGAATCACAAGTAATCACTTACCCTCTTAAGGTCCGATAGACCAATTTGGTCTTAGTAGACGTTAATCATCATCATCATCATCAATTTAATATCACTACTTAATAAAAACATTGATGATGGATCACTTATCGTCTTAAAGTCTCATAAACGAATTTAGTTTTAATGGACATTAATCATAATAAAATAAAAGCATTAATGATTGATCTTAGTTCACATCTCTCACTCTCTCGTTATATATATATATATATATATATATTTCACATCATCGCATGCATATTTGTTGGTGGTCCATATTTCAATAAGTAGTGAATAACAATGTTTAAAATAATTCATTCATTGCGATGCCCCGCCTCCTCACCCGCTGATGTGTTATTACTATTATTTCGCTGTCTGAGTTGCTGCTGATGTGTTATTACTATTATTTTCGCTGTCCGAGTTGCTGCTGATGTGTTATTACTATTATTTTCGCTGTCCGACTTGCTAACATGAAAAGCTGTTTTTGTGGCGAGGTCGTTGTCAAGCTGTTATCATGAAATTAAACTGTCTCTTAAGCTGTGTTACACGATAAATGCCAAGGAAATATTCTGGATGGGCTATTGGTGTACTGTGGTTGTCGATATTTCGTTTCATTGAAATCACATTTAGCCAACTGAAAGACAAAGAAGACTGGATGGTCCAGGTTATATGAATGAACTAACAAACAAAGACGACGAAGATGTGGTATCTACGTCAATGTTTGCGGCTCCTATCGTCCGGACTACAGAGAAGAGAAAGGTCGTCAGTTTGTCACCAGGGAGACCACAAAAGTTTACAGGAAAACAGAACAAACAGATGGACTACATAGAAGATAAATATCGTGATTTTGTCACCAGGCAGATCACAAAAAAAATGAGTAAACAGAACAAATAGATGAAAAGAATGCTGAAAAGAATGCTGAAAAGAATGCAGAACGTGTCCGTTGGAATCATCGAAGAGGAAGAATGATGAAAATAATGCCGTCACTGTCATGTTTGTATCTAAATACTGCCGCCGCTTATGGTCACGATCAAATCTATTTTAGGTGGGTAATGGGTAATGTATCCGAATACATTCGCCATGAAGTAATGTTAGTTGATCTGTAAACGTTTTTAATTGCAGAGAGGCGCATTTTAGTTTACTTTTGTGACTAAATTCAACATGCACTGACACGTATAATTCTTAAATAATAATAATAAATTATATGTATTTGTTCTGATATTTTGCACCTCAAATTGATTGATTTGCATCTTAAAAGATTTGATCTTTCTAGAAAAGTCATAAAATAAATCTATGCTAATTTAATCTATGCTAGATTTGATCTTTCTAGAAACGTCATAAAATAAATCTATACTAATCTAATAATAATACTAAATCTTAAAATAAATCTATGCTAAACTTAAGATTATTCAGTTTTCTATTCAGTTAAACTTAAAATAAATCTATGCTAATTTAATCTATGCTAAACTTAAGATTATTCAGTTTTCTATTCAGTTAAACTTAAAATAAATCTATGTTAATTTAATAATAATACTAGTTTTATATTCAGTTTTTTAATATAGAAAATCCATTTACAGAGAAGTTATAACTGTGCAACTTGATTCATCTCCATTAAACTCTTCACATATGTGTAAACTCTTCAAATATGTGTGTATTCTAGATCCTCCACGTTTTTGGTTGAGTGTATATGAGCTTCAATCATCATTCCTCCATGATAAGTTAATAAACCTTCATGATACATACTCTTATCCCTGATAATACTGATATGAACAATCGAAGTATTATCGTATCCTCAATAATGATTTGAGCTTCGACGATTTTTAGAGTTATAAACCAATAGGGCCTCTACCAAACATCCTTGAAGCAATTTCAACGTCAGATCTAACCACGCTGATCGCTCCTTGTGAATTGAAATTTGCCAAATATTTCATAATTTATATCTGAACCTCTTACAAGAAAAACTCGGGAAAAGGTGGTTTGTGTTTGTACATTTTAAAATTCGAGTAAAATAATTAATTTTTTCTGTTGTTGTGCTTCTTAATACCTTAAGAATGACAAGTGTTTCTATATATTCTATTGTAAAATATCTATAATAAAAAACTATCAAAATAGTCAAGGTTGATTCTCGATAAAAATAATTAGAGGCTACTACAAATGACCATAGTAATGGCTTACTATTATTATTGTGGTTTCCATACTTATAATAATGGCTTACTATTATTATTGTGGTTTCCATACTTATAATAATGGCTTACTATTAATTCTCGATAAAAATAATTAGAGGCTACTACAAATGACCATAATAATCGCTTACTATTATTATTGTGGTTTCAATACTTATAAGTAAAAGTTAGGATTCATTATATTTAAGATTAGTTTAATAAATTATAATTATTACATTAAATATAATTTATTATAATTGATCATAGTTTATAATGATTTAATGATTTACTATGTCTCACCAATAATATATATAGTTGATGATGTCTGCCCAGTATTTGATTTGATATAGATTGATGAGAATTTAAAATTTTGATATAGATTGATGAGATTCTAAAAAACTTATAAATAAATGCAAAAAAAACTAAAAAGAATGGAGAAAATAAATGCCAAAAAAAACCAAAGAGAATGGAGAAAGCAAAGCATGAGTAAAACTCCAAATCAAAATTGTTAATTCATATGGACTTTTTATAATTTTACAAACTATTATTATACCAAAAAAATCAAAGAAAATGGAGAAAGCAAAGCATGACCGCAACTCCAAATCAAAATTGTTCATCCGTCAAAAAAATATTACCCAACTAAGAAAAGTGCCTTTAAGGTCTAAAAAGGGTGATCCTATGCGAGGTGGAATGTTGGTGATGTGTGCTTCTCGGTAAGCATTCTCTCATATGTCACATTAGTGACTCCTAATTTATATCGAAAGTATTCTCACTTTCCTCTTTATATAGAAAGTACTTTCCTCTTGATTTAGGATTCATAGGCTTTTGCAAGTAGCAAGTAGTAACGTGCAAAATTCTATGAATTTAGAAATGTTGAGTGTGGAGCTACAAGAAATTGTGCTGTAAAAATAATATAATTGGTAGTTGTGTTGTTGATGTAACTTAGGTGTCATATTTTCTGTAAGATGATGAGATAAGGGTTTGAGCATTGTGCTTGTATGTTGTTCATAGTGAGAAATGGTGATAGTATCAAGGGTGAATGTCTCCTCTCTGACATGGAACGAAATCAGGGAAGACTCCCAAGGATAAATGAGGCTATACTATAGCTTTGTATCTTGGTGTGCAGGCTAGATGAGGTCCGTGCGGGAGATTCATAATGTACCAAGGAGTTAGATTGCTAAAAGGAATTGTAGTGGATTAAGTTGAGGAACTGCTAAGATGTCGAGATATGTGGCGATGTTCTATCTATGAGAGTCTAGTCATGGAGTAGCTACATGAAATGTTGTGATGTCTACTATAAGATATATTGTGCAAGCATGGGTATGTAAGATGGATTTCGTGAATGGATAGTGGGACTACGAAAATGTTTTTAATTTTTAATGGGAGGATAATTGTGGGTGGTCTAGGGAAAAAATTAGATAGAAGTGTGACATATGATAATCCTCTGAGTGAAGAGAATGTTAAGCATCCTTTGGAAAGAAAGTGGTAGCCTAAAAAAGGTATGTGAGTGAGCATGAAATATCAAGTAGCACTTTTGTAGTGCTTAAGTGTGTGTTATAATGTATGGATGGCATGAATGGATCTAAGCCTTCATGGCTAAGGGTGCGTTGGAGAAATATGGTTGTGTGAGAGATGGGCATGAAATGTGTTGAAGTGACACAATGTGGTGTTTTCTCCTCGGGTGTGAGAGTCTAATTCTCCACTACTATAGTGGTTAATTATTTCGGTTGCTCATAAAATGTCGGGTAGTGTATCTACAACCTATTGGATAACATGTCTTCATTGAGGAAGTTGTGGTTGACATATTTCATGTATTGGAACTACTGCACTTTTTCCACGACATACTGAGGAGAGGTATGAATTGGTATATTGTGTTGCTCCATATCAAGGTATTTTTAGGGGTAAATGTTTTCTAATTGAATATTTTGCTTTCCATTTAAAAAATATATTCATGGCTCAACCATTTTCCCTTGAAAAACACACTTATTTTTTACATCAAGTATGAAAAAATTGGTAATGCTCATCAAGGTTTACAAGTTTTAATAATACATTATATTTTTTTATTGAATACTCACCTACATATCTATATGTGTGTTTTTTTCAAATCAAAATAATGACATAGAATACGATACATAGGTATAGTATTTGAATCCTTAACAAAATACCATCCTCTTTATAGCCTTACAAAAGGTGTGTCATTCCAATGATATGGTCAAGAAAAGAATATGAATGTTGTAAGATGACATCTTGGGTCTAATCCACTACTATAAAGTAGATTGAATTGCTTGTAGAGGTAGTTCATTGTAACTAGAATTGTCTAGCGTCGTTTTATCTCTAGATGATATATGTGTTTGAAAATATGTTACCTATACATTACAATGGACCTAATCATGTTTGAACATTAAAAATCCAATTCCAATTTGTTCTTCAATTTTTTTTTGTTCTTCTATTGTCACCCTTAGGCAGTAATGATTTTTAAAATATGTCATTATGCTCATAATGTTTTTGTAGTGTGGCAATATAAATTTCTATATTTCTCATATTTGTTGGGAAGAGAAATGGAGGTATGTTCAACATGTGTGCAGGGTGAGCATTAGATTACCCAATATCATTAGAGCCTTGTTGGGCTCAACAATAATGGGAGAATATAGATTGATTTGACAATGAAGGGAAGTGGCAGAGGGGAGAAATGAGACAATCATACTTTGGCATCAGGTAAGGTCTGTGGTGTGGAGTTATGTTAATGGATTGGAGGTTGATATTAGGGCCAAGAGGAAGATCTATGTTCCA
Organism: Picea engelmannii; assembly: GCA_009831015.1. Taxonomy (NCBI): domain Eukaryota; kingdom Viridiplantae; phylum Streptophyta; class Pinopsida; order Pinales; family Pinaceae; genus Picea; species Picea engelmannii. The sequence goes on along the minus strand of ML779776.1, from coordinate 50,526 downwards.
AGATTCAGTGGTGGTGAGTTTTTTCAAGACTCAACAATATATAATAGAATGCAATTTCATTTTATGGAAATGGAACTAATGATTAGGGTGAGATGAGAATAGACCTATGGATGTAGATTTGGGAAGGAAAATTTGGTGAGGTGGTAGGTTAGGGTTAGGGTTAGTTTTATCGTTATGAATGAAAGCGAAATGGGAATTGTTATCAAACTTACAATGCATAGCTAGAGCATGGATAAAATTATAGTTGAGGGTGCTACTCTCAAACAAGGCCACTTCATAGTCAAACATAACTAATAAATGGGAATTAAACTTAAGAATAAGTACCTCTTTAGAATATTTGATCTATAGTTTTGTGAAGACTTTAATATACTAATATACACTTTGGAGTAGATACTAGAAATGTTGTAACCATTGCTAGATCAAATCCTATAAGTATCGAGGACGATGTAAATTCCTTCAAAACATTTGGTAAAAGGTAACCAAAGTGTTAATGCACGAAAAAATTGAATTGGTTGTGTTTTTTTAATTACCTTTAAAATGAGACTACCAACATGCTAAGGCCACACCATTTAACTAGAATTCGACAAGTCGAAGACCCTAATGTTTAGTAATTTCCAAGAAAATTTTAGGATATGCATTAATTCTAGATATCTGTGAATCCAAAAGGTATCCCTACATTTGGTTGTCATATTTGGGTAAGGAAATACACAAGTCTAGCTGAAATACATGATGGGAAGCCTATATTTGTTGGTTCACTTTATTTGTGAGGATGATAGAAACATCCTACACTACACAGGAATATAACGATGCAACCCTAGTTGATAAAGAATTGTTACCATTAGACATTGTTTAGGCGAAATATTCCCAATATTTTAACATGGGGAACTTGACTTACAACCAGGTAAGGGGTAGTAATACCCATTAGTAAAATAATATGAATATGTCTAGAAAAATGAGGACGATGATGATATTTTCATTTCATAAGAAAGATACATGCATAAGTAATCTTCTAACTAGGGTTTTGATACCTCTAAAAAATTGTTTGAAGAAGGATAAATATTAGTGTTAGATTATGGCTAGTGTAGAATTCACGAGATCATGTAAAACACTATGGAACTAAACCATTAGTCAAAAAAATGCAAGTGATTCCTTGTAGTTCATGTTATCGCACAAACTATCACTTGGAAAAATCCAACCACAAGTGTCACTAGTGCGACACAACTAAGACTATCTATCTATTGTCACCTTAGATAAACACTCCCCTCTCTTTAGTGATGATATGAATCATCAAAAGGGGGGATTCCTGAATTAAATTAAGGGAACCAATGGACAAAGGATAAGGGTTTGCATGGATTCCTATGCTCATCACAAAATGAGGAGTTCTAGGAGCTTTAGAAATAGTCTTTGATCTTGAAAGAAAGTTGCAAATTCAAGTGTACCTGCAAAACAATGTTGATACCAAAATATCCAATACATATTATCATGAAATATCCCTAAGAACACTAGAGACAATAGTGATAATCCTTTCTATCCCAAAAATATGCAGACCATAAATGTCAAACCAACAATGAAATAGTAATAACATCTGCAAAATTAACCATTAGAAATCAACAATATGATCACCAATTAATTTCTCTAAACTAGTGAATGATTTAGCAATACTTTAGGACTAGTTCTAGTGGTTAGATAGGCAGTTAAAGATAAGTTTTCAAAAATTTATATTCATCCTTATATGGTTGTATAAAATGTTTCCCATAGTGGCAAGAATCCACCATCAAAATCAACAAATAATAATGTCAAAATATTTCCCTCAACAAGTAGATTAAATTGCACTATTAGATCATTAAATTCCATGGTGAATTAGTTAATATCAGAGAGTGTAAAGAGGAATTTATTGCAACCCTAATGGTTGTAACTATAAATTTATTATAACACTAAGAATCACTTTGGAAAAAAAATTCCCTTAGCCAAGAGAATATCTAGGAACATGTAGAATCCAATCCAAACTTTATCAATTTCAATCCCTTAATTTTCACGTTTATCAATGCAATGATTTACATTCTCCAATGTGATTAGTGCCTTGTTATTGGGTGAATGAAGTCTCTTTATTGAAGAATAGGTTAATAAACAAAGAATAGAGGATAATTCTTGATATTTAAACTGATGCAAACCCACCACCCTCATTTGGGGCCCGCACAACCTCTCGATCTAGGATCGTCCTAATTTTGGAGATGGATCATCTCTTGAGCTCCTGTTGAGATGCCAAAGTCAAACATAGGGCATTTGTCTTCCACGTGCAGGTCCAAATATAAAACTTGATTTTTCTTTTCTTGAGTCCCTTCACCTTTAAAACTCAAATTTGCACTCTAGCCCCTTTCGCTTCCGACGGAGACGACATGTGAACATGGTTCAAAACTAGGCACCAAACACAATGTGTTATTTTGGAACCCTAATTCATGAGAGAAGTCCCACAAGGGACCATAGGCCAAAATTGTGGGATAATTTTCTTATTCCCAAAAAATTAAGGACATAGAAGCTCTGGGCTCTAGGAATTTCCACTAGACTCCACAACGTTCCTCTCGAGCACCGAAATGGTGGAACGCCAAAATATATCACCAATCAACGACTCACAAGTCCCACTCAAATCCATGATGGGAAATGACCTCAGAAATTCTCTCTTCGATGACTTCATCTGCTCCAACACCTTATATCAACGAAGTGTTGAACTCTGAATCAGATTGGTTGGCTTCTGTACCACACTCAATCGATCGTATATACCTGCTTTGTGGCTACAGGATTCGATCCTTTTATTGCTTAGCTATCGCTTCTCCCTGAACACGTGCACTCCAAACTTCCAGAGCATTCGTGGATCCAATAGTTCTCGATATTCAGTAAATTGATGACTGAGATTATCTACGTGACTCTGGGCTTTGGGAGTTCTCGAATGATGATACATACAAACCTATAAAGTACCAAATCTTCGAAGTGACTTGGAGGCGCGATCTATGGTCCACTCATCGCCACAAATGGATGGTTGTGATGACCTCCAACCTTCGGGCCTTCACAAATTTTCCAACCACGCACCTTGTTTCCTTCTAGAGTACTGGACCTCCAGATTGCGAGATCTCCTACAGTGTGTGGTCCCCCAATAAATGATCGATATGTACTCTGATTACTAGGCCTTCAATAGTTATTTCATCAATGCGCCTTGTTTCCTCCTGAACTATGAACTAGTGGAGTTCAGATCTAGGCTCCACGTTTCCTCTCCAACCAACGGACAAGATTGGATTCTTCCTTTGAGCTTCAGGTCGGTTGAAGACACTGCACTTCTAATCTCCCAAACTTGGGTCTCCCAGACTACATGATCCACTGACGTGTGTTCCACCTAATTGAAACTCTAGTTTAACTCTGGCTCCGAAGACTTTGGGATCTCTCAAATCAACTCCTCATGATTCCTTCTGAGTGTTGGTTCTCTAGACCTCTTCCAATATTCTGCCACATGACCTTTCCCAACCGATGGATTGGATCTACTCTGGGCTCTGGGACTTCGGGAGTTTCTGACCCAAAGTAACTTTCACCAACGATTGTTAGGAGTGTCGGTCTTCTGAACTACTGTCAATATACTGACACGTGGCCCTTACGCTAATATTCAGGATCTGTTGTAGCCTTTGAAGCTTCAGGAGTCTTCAACTCTAGACACTTTTCACCTCCTCCCTTTCGAACTATCGGATTTTTGAATATCTCTGATCTATTGACTCGTGGCCAAAATTCCAAGGGTCAAGATGTACTCCGCTCTTCGACGCTTCGAAGAAATTTCCTCCCTTAGCATCTACACACTAATTCCTCCAAAGTGTTATACCTCCATCCTTTAGGATCCATTGACATGTGTCCCGGTTGATGGATTGTCCCAATTGATTTCAGAATTTGGGAATTTGGGAGACGCATCTCCTCTGCACATAAATACAAAAAACCTCTGAATTTCTGAAGTCCGAAGGACTTCTAGGATTAAAGCATGAGCTACTCACCTAGATCCAATGACTAGCTATCCTTGCACTCAGATCCAATGGCTAGGTTTTGTTCTCCTTTCATGAGCTCTCCTCCTCCTGTATGGACTGAATTTTGATGGTCCAGATCTGTTCCTGTGGCCAATCTAATGGTTTTTTAAGCTCCTCCTCCTATCTTCTATGTTTTCCTTCTGCATAAAATATTTCTCAAACTTTTTCAAAGGCTTGAACTTTGATCTCTCTTCAGCAAGTGTGTCTCCTTGGCATGCACTGTACGTCTTGAGATTTCAAACTCTTCGAGGTTTTTGAAGGGACTACTTCTTCTTTGAGCTCAAAACAACTTGGACTTCAAAGGGTTCAGTCACTTTGTTTCTTCTTCTTCCTAACAAACGAGTGTAAAAAGGCTCTTCCCTCGCACTGCTTGTGTGGTTCCTCAGAGTTTTAAACAAATTTTATATGTCTTCCCTTATGATATTTAAACTTCTTATGGTGTGGCCACCTGGCACACTCTTCTCTGAACTCAAAAAAGAGTTCAAGTGCACTCCTTATACTGACTTCACATTGTTTTTCACTAACTTTTGGAGTGCACTCCTTGCACAATCCTAAGAGCCTAGAACAATTAGAAAACCATAGATAGAGAATTTCTATCTAATTCCTACAACGAGAAAACTTCCCGTACTCATAGAATTCATGTAAAAAAATAGTAAGCACATTCATAAAAAAATATTCATTCATTCAGAGTATATACACATAAAATCATATGTAGGAAAAACCGCTCTTTGTATTATTATCTGAATGTCATTTACACTTTCTACACAAATGGATTACAACAAAGTCACATCCCTTTCTCCTATCCTCTCTTCAGCTCCCGAATTCTCTCTCCACACTAAATATATCCTTCCCATCTAACTAACTAAATTTTTATCCATGATCTTTTACAAAGGAGGGGCTTCTCGCGCCTTCCTCTATCTACCTCATTAAATTACAATAAATGGACATTTTGGCCAAATCAGTCCTAAATATACTCGATTGTCAGCCATTTAAGGTGACACTACACATTAAAAGAGCACGCCTATACAAATACAATGACTCGACTTATCTCAAGCCTTCATACTTAATTTACATTTAAGTTGCATTAAAAATTTAAATTCAGGTTCAAAATGAGAGGGTTGGTGCCTCTCTTCCCTTGGAATTCGTTCCTCTAGGTGCATTGATCTATTGTATTTATGGTGCACTATTGAGGTGGAGAGATGCTCCTACATCATACTCCCATGTTGACAAAATCATGATCTCCTGCTCATGGATTCTCTGTTGTTACCGTTGAGATCCTCTAGGATCCCATACTCCACTTTGGAGTTTCCCATCTACTCCTTTACCTTGTTGTTGTTGTTGTTGTCATGCTGCTACAACACAATCTGCTCTCATCAGTGTCCCCTTGTTGTTGGTTGCCTCCTTTGTTGATTCTAGCATCATCCTTCTTATTTCTTCAATCTCCTTGTCCAATTGATCCACTCGATGGATCTTCTTCTCATGGATCCTACTCTTCTGCAACTCCTCTTCTTCATTCAATCCCAGCTTAACTTGTTGGATGCACTGACTTTGTGTTCTTACCCTTTTCTGCAGGGATTCTAGATCTTCACATAGATCATCAAAATCCATGCTCTCTGCATCTCTCTCCTCTACTATAGTTTCCAATTCTATAGTCACTCCATGTTCATATCCCTTGCTAAAATGTATGATAATTTCCACTGAATGCTCTTCTTTTCTCCTCTCTTGAGAAGATTTCAATGTCAGCTCAATCTCCTCTTTCTCTACGACAGTCTTCGTTGTTGGATTTCCCTCTTCCGTTGCACCTGCAACACACAAATTGTTAATTTTAAAAATATTTGGCCCCATGGCCTCTTTCTCTAATGCCTATTGAATCACCTCCTCTCATGTAGTACATGCATTGACCTCTGCTGGGATACTTGGCAGGAATATCCCAATTTCCCCAACCATCAGAATAAATTTTTGATCCTCCTCCTCTGTTAGTGTTCCTAGCTGATCCAAAATCACCTCTGAGTTCATGAGACTCTCATACTATCTCACCTCATTCTCCTTGCGCACCTGGTAACCTGAGGTTTCACCCCTTCTCACCAGAAGAGGATGAGATGCTTCTCTTGTATCTCATCAACAATGACACATGCTCATCGGGATATTCCTAGACCTCTGTCACCAAGAAGGATTGTAATCACCCTAACTTTGATTCTTTATATATATTCAACTGTAGAGTAGTTTATAATATGATTTGTTTGGGGTGATTGAGTAGTATCATTTCAGATGTAATAATATCAGTGTTATAATTCTATATATATTATTTGTTTTCATAAGCTGAAAAAACTTATTATAATTTAGTTGTCAAGTACAATAAAAGATTAGTATATGATATATTATTTATAGGATGAGAATATCCTCCTTTAAATGTTGGGGTTTACTTTCACTTTCTTATGGAAATTTTTCTTAATGGATTTACCCGAACAAGTAGCCATCACTTCCTCCCTGAAATAGAATTCTTCCTTTCCTTAATTTGGAATATGTACATGCTTTTGGGAAATCCAGTATAGCATATCCTCTGTGAGTACAACCATTATTGGCTACTATTGGCAAATGTTGACTCATCACAATTATTCAAGGAAAACTATGTCCTCTGATGTAACCAGTGGTCCTTAAGTGGAAGATTTCCACTCTACTAGATGCCTCTAGATCTTGAGCAGAGGAAAACTAGCTCTTAGCATATGAGATGCAGTTTTAGGTCTTACTCCAAAACCTTTCATATCTTATGTGAGGATTCCCATTATTGACTGTTATCCGCAAATGTTGGTCACAGTTATTTCATAAATATTGAGTCATCACAGTTATTCAAGAAGAACTATTGGTTCTTAAGGGGAATATTTCCACTCTTTTAGATGATTCTGAATATTTGGGTAGAGGTATTCATTTATATTAGTTAAATAAATAAATAAAGATATAAATGAAGAGATAATAATAATAATATTTTTGTTTATTCATTTATATCATTTAAATAAATACAAATATAAATGAAGAGAGAATAATAATAATGTTTTTGTGTAAATATAAGTATCTCTAAGTATATATAAATTTGAATTTCCTTTTTATTTCCATTACATAACAATTTTTATATTAAATATATATGTTTAATCTTTCTTATTGATATATAGAATTATTTTTACTTTTATTTAAATTTATATTATAAAAGACATAAACAATAAAATATTTTTACAAAATCGATTTTGTGAAATTTATATTTATATGTTTTCTCCTAGGATGTCACAAGTTCAACTCTAGAGGGGGTAGGGTATGTATACCTCCTTAGACTTTACCTGTCAAACAGTTTCGCTAAGGGAGGTCCCTTACCTCACAAATAAGGGGGTCTCATACAAGGATTTAGTATGGCAGTTGTAACACACCCACAGCGTGGCATAAATATATATAAAAAAGAAATCCTCAATTAGTCGAATCCTCCATCCATGGTCTCTAATCTTGGTCAATGGACCTTCAAAATTCCCAAAATGAAGAAGCTCTTCGGTTCACTACTAGAATCTATAAGAAATCGATCCAGGGGTCTTTGCGTGACTTCACCCATGAGAACTAGCACCAAGTGCAAGCTTCCTCCACGTGACCACCGGCTCTTACCACGCGCATATCCAAAAGGCGCTTCGCAATCTCATACCTCGATTGTTTTTCTCTGGGCCAAACTCGATACTCTCGATTTTTTATTTCTCGATCGGAGAATCCTCTAGGCTCTAGCTCCTCCTACTAGGCTCCTTCGATTGAGACCTTGGGCGATAACCTGGGGCCCAAATTCCAAGGGAAGTTCAGTTCTCCTCTCTGAAGTCTGATATGTGAACTCCCTCTAAGACCCAATCTATGGTCCAAACTCTCCCTTCAATCGATGGTTATGATCAAATCGTGAGTTCACGTCTCGGGTATTTGGATGTGAGTCCACCTCGACTCTTTTGATCCCTGATCTTCCAATAGAGTTAGATCAATAGTCCATGGTATTTTGTGATCCTACAGTCCAAATCAACTCGCGAGTCTGAATATCACTAGTTCTCATGATTTTGCCTTTGAATTTCCTGATTTCGGAGTCAATGAAATGTTGATCACCCGCCACGTGTTCTATCCCGATGGACAACTAGGATTGTTGCAACTCCCAGCTCCTTGAGTATTCTCCTCTTGACTTCTCCGAATTTTCTCCCTTCGAAGTACGTGGATCTCTTTCACATGTCCTCTGAATCCAATGGCTCAGAGTCACCTCACACCTCACCCTTTGCGAAATTCAGATTACTCTCCCCCAATTCTTTCGATGTCTGAGTTCTCGAACTCTCGGATCTGCTTCCACCTATCAGCCCTAATGATGGCTCGTTCTAATGATTTTGGCACTTCGAGACGTGGAAAAGTCCATTCTCCTGTATAATTTCAAAGGGTTTAACCCTCGTGCACCTTTCTTGGATCCAATGGTTGTTGGTCCTCGCACTTAGATCTGATATCCTCCTTCATGCTCTTCTAATTGTTTGGACATGAATTTCAACAGTCCAAATCTTTCACAGTGCTCGATCCAACGATCATTGTCGCTCCTCCTCCTGAGCTTTCTCTTTCTTCCCTAACTTGGAAGAGTTCAGATGTTCCGAAGGCCTCGACCTTCGATATACCTCTTGTGAGCCCTGATATAGCAGTCTCGACTTCCTCTTTTCCTCCGAAGCTTACGAAATTGAAACAAGTTCACCTCTTGGACCTCATATGCACTTATTAGAAGCACTTATCTCTTCTGAGCTTGGTTCTTAGGGGATCTTGAGTTCCCACATACACCTTACGTTAATTTTCTCGCATCAGATCGACAGTCCATGACCTTCTTTGATCCAACGGTATAGATCACATCGCAACTTCGGGTTTAAGAAGTTTAGTTGCGCCAACGTGCAATTCTCCCGATGTGAGGACTCTGATCTTGTCAATCCATTAGTCAAGGAGGGTGTCAATAGATCCTTGGATCTACAGTCCAGATTTTATCGCTACTTAGGTTTTTAGGGGTTTAGTCACACCAATGCATGATTCTCCCGTTGCGCGAACTCCAAACTCATGGATCTAATGGTCAAGGTGGGTCCCGATAGATACTTAGATCTATGGTATAGATCGCATCGCAACTTTGGGTTTCAGATTTCAGAGAATCTGTCCCCTTTCATGATGATTACCAACATTCGTCGAACTTGCGAAGACTAAAGGAATCGAGGCATTAACGTCTGTCCTCCTTATTCAAATATAGCAGTCGTAACAGACCTTGGATCCTCCCAAATGGATCTAGTTCATGAATCTTCCAATTAAAAGGATATTCCCTTTCGATACTTTAATATCTCTATCCTTCTTGAGCTTCATCAGTTATGAAGGACCTAAGAGCGTTACACTCTTTCTACTGGACCTGACACTTAGAATAATTTATGCATACCCCTTGCACTCATTCATCAAGTCTAGAACTTAAGTGGTTCTCAGATTCTACTTGCCTCACAGAGAGCCTGTGCATATTTGCACTACCTCTCCTGAGTGCAACAAACTTTGTCCTTCAACGGACTCAGAATGACTAGGAGGGTTGACATGTGTTCTTGAAACTATGTCCAAGGTCGATGGACATACAGTTCATGACTCTAGCTTAAGCCAACACAGGACATAAGAATTTATGAGTATAAAACATGTCCTATCCATATGATTTCCTAGTTACCTAATTTCACATTCAGAGAGATAAAAAATAAGGAAATATAGTATAAATCATTAAGAAAACATAACCATCCCTGCAACATTCATAGGATATGCAACTTTAACTCATAGTACCACTTAAATACACAAGCTATGTGATTACTTATCTATTACACGTGGTAGCCAACTAACTGACTGTGGGTGGTCGTCCTTCCACCCTACCATAGGCTCATATGCATTCATTCTTACCAGTCTGTCCACCCCCATTCCAAGCCATGAGATCACTAGGGAACTCTTGCAGTTCTAAAACATTCTTTCTATGTTCATCTTCTGCACGGGTTTTGTTCTCTTCAACTTTCATATATTTCTCTCTGTTATGGCCTCGATGAGGTTTATCAGTTGCTCACTCATCACCAAGATCACAACCTTCTATTCATTATCCCTTGGATATCCCCACGCATCTCCCTTACGAGCTTGCTCTCTTTTCTGGTTGTCCGTTTGTATCTATCTTACCTTCCCTCTTTTTGGAAGGTTCCCGGCCTATCACGTTCCTTCTGTCATAAGGAATCTCGGGTCTATAGGCTTCTGTGGTACTTCAGGGTGACATTCGACAACTCAACCATGCTTCCATTCATGGGGTGGTTGATAATTCAACCACTGGTCCTTTCTTCACTAATTGAGTTCTCTCCTTGGGATCCGAAGGAGGTTTTTCATCCTCATCAAGGGAAATTTGGGCTTATTTGTTATAATGAACCCTCTTGCATAGTTTTCACATTCTTCCTCTAGTGATATTATGTCCAATACTTTCAAGGATTCACCCCCATAGTTTGTTATTAGAAACTCAAACAATAATACATTTACACCATTCCCATGCCACAACATGGTAATCCTCTTTTATGATTAATTAAAAGTTGGGGGAAACTAGGTGTTACAATTCCCTCCCCCTTAAAGGAACGTCATTCTCGGTGTTCTTTCTCAAAAACACATATCATGCCTTTCTCATTCAATTGTTTCATAAATCTTGATCCTTCTTTCTCGGTCGGGTCCTTTTTCAGAACCTTAATATTTGTCACCTTCTTTCAGTAATTCTAGGGAAACAAGCGCATTAATCATAGTGTCATGTGATAGCATTGTATATAAAAAAAAATCTAGGAACAATTTTCTAATCTTAACATAATAATTATTAGTGCAGTTTGTGGATTTGTATCCACATGGTTGTCTTGTTATCTAGGCTCACTGTTTTTCCTTGTCATACACATTATGTCTATGATCCCATTATTTTACAAGAAGTATCAAGGTATCCTCTTCCTTGCGGTCACTCAGCCTCCAGGCTCAATATCAGGCATCCCCTTCACTGCTATACAGTCCCTCAGGTGATCCATCTTTCCTTGAAAACGTTTTCTTTCCCAGGAAGAACTAGTCATCGTATGCATGATCCCAATAGTTTACAAGAACTATCATGGTATCCTATTCCTTGCGGTCACTCACCCTCCAAGCCTAGGCTCAGGAATCCTCTTCACTACTATATTGTTCCTCGGTTGATCCATCTTGCCTTACCAAGGTTTCCTCGCACATGAATAATTCCAGAGACTTTATCGAGCCTTACAGTCAAGGCGTCCCTCGTACTTTCTCTGTCGAGGCATCCCTCCAGCTTGTGTTATCTGAACACAATATATTCTAGGCAATCATGGCTTACCACGGGGTTCTCATGGCTCAACAGTAGCCATTTTGTTTTTTTCATCATCTGTCCTTTCTGGAAAGATATTTTCTTCTGGCTCAAAAAAATTTAGGGACAAAGGTTACTCTCCTTCTCACATGTATCACAGGTATACAGAAATTCATGAGACATCATTATAAATTTTAAATTCAAAATTTTCTTGTAAATCTGTCACCCACAGATTTTCCAAACTCCACATTTTGTTTTCATATGTGTTCTGCACATGAACCAGATTCATAATTATGGGACTTTCCTTCCCATAGAGGTTTGACTCAGCAGGTAATTAGTCTTCTTTATGGGCTCATAATGCTGACATATCTAAGACCCCTTTACTTCCTACACTTTCAACTTCAATCAACCAAACAAACTGTTAGTTTCCCATGCACATATATGTTTTTATATCTTTATAACATCGTGGCAAACAATTTCAAAGTTGTGCATACCAACAATCAAATTCCCTTTATCAAAAAGGAAAATATCATTCCTTGCAGTTTGGATCAACAAACAATTGATCTTCTTTATGGGCTTACATCTCTTCCATATCCATGACCCTTTGCTTTCTATAATTCATTCTTTCCATAGCAAAACAAACTATTAGTCTCTCATGCATCCATATATATATATATTCAAAACAATCCATAGTAACTGTTCATCACATCTGGATAAACATGAAAATGGAATCTTATTCATTTCCTATGCTTCATTTCAACATACCAAACCTTTCAAAACGTAATTCAACATTTGAAAGGATTTAACAAATGTGCCAGTATTCATAGCCACATTCATACCCAATGCACTCTTGCATTGATTTCAAGTTTGTCACACTTTATGATAGGTTCTTGGCTATGGTGTGTTGGAATTTAACCAACCTCTTCACCACATGGCTTATTCATTTTCATTCACTCTTACAGCAGGACCATGCTTCCTGCTATAGGCCGATCATGATCCCAAATCAGTACACATGAAACTCAAAATTTTCACACGAATGTCATTAAGCATTCTTCCCTCATTAATAGCCAAGGTGCCAACACTTATGGCGACCCAATTTTTTTTCCTTCCACGGTTACATAATGTAAGTAAAATATTGGAAGTTCCTCCTTCCTTACTAAAAATTCCATTGTCTTCCCTCTTATGAAACATGCATTCCCTCAATCCATTCCATGAAACATGCTAATGACGAGCACCTTTATTCCCATAGAGACAATCCTTGCAACCACAGTCTAACGAAGAGTGCTAAACTCTACCTTCCTTGACTAGCCCAGAGGACTCCGTTTTTTCTTTCCATGCAATCGAGAGATTTGACCTCAACTCTACTCTTTTCAAGCGCTACCTTTCCAACTCCCGTGTCTTCTTTCTATGATCCTAGATAAACCCCTTGTCCGCAAATCGACGGTAAATATCCATCTTCCCCCAGATCCAATGGCTGCAAGGGATTGTGGAACCTCAAATATTCCAGGGTTTAGATCTCCTTCCAATCTCCACAATAGATGAAGGTCATCCGATCTACGATCGGACCTGAAACTCAAAAAAGAATTGTACTGATTTTAAATTACAGGCATAGACTTCATCGTTAACTTTCGTTCCTATTCAATCCCCGCATTGAATGCAAGTCATAGATATTTTCGAATGACTGACGTTTGATATGTTAACTCAAGTGGATATTGAAATCTATATGACGACTGATATCGGTTTCCTTATGATGAACGACTCATGTTCATCTCCTCTGTCATGTTCTCGATTAACCTGATTTGAACATGGTTTTCTTTCGCGATCTTCACGATCTGGATCTATAGTTGATCGAAGGGATTTCTATGTTTTCTTAGTAAAGGTTTTTGACATTTTTTTTTGTTAACAAAGATCATTTGGTCCAAATGTGATTGCATCATACAATTAGTCTTCACTTCTATAGGTTCACACCTCCATCACTCGGGTTCTCCTTTCCGAATCATACCCTACCTGGGTATCCATGGCATACAACTGCCCTTTTAAAATTTTGTGCATAACATTAGACAATTAAATATTTCAAAAAGGATTCTTACCCAATACTTACATACTTGTTCTTGGATGCTAGCACCCTCTTTTTTATTTTTATCTCATCAACAGTTCTTTTAGGGGGCTTGTATTCTGAGAGAGGAGACTATGAGATAAAGAAGAAGAAGTTACAGTAGGTTTTGTTGTAGGTTGTATCACTTCATTTGTTGGATAATAATAAAGGAAGGACCTGGAAATTTCTCTGGTGGACGTAGCCCACACTGGGTGAACCACGTAAATTTGTTTCTCTCTTGTATTGTGTGTCTTATGTGTTTTGTTTCTGCATTTGTTTTGTTTTATTGCTCCGTGGTCCTATTTTTTAACAACTGGTATCAAAGCGTAAGGTAACTCGTAGGAAAAGAGGGTTCCTTGTTCGAGTGGGAGCAATGTAAGAAGATGGAAAGTTTAGGGTCGAGAAATTTAACGGCCAAAACTACCAGTTATGGAAGATGCCGATAGAAGATTATTTATATCAAAAGGATCTATTCCTACCATTGAGTAGAGTAGAAAAGAAGTCGACGGCCATGAAGGACGAAGAATGGGAGATTCTTGACAGAAATGCTCTAGGAACGATACGGCTGATCCTGGCAGCGTCGGTGGATTTCAATATTTCGAAAGAAAATACAACAAAGGGTTTGATGGACGTGTTGGCCAAATTGTATGAAAAAACCTCGGCGTCCAATAAGGTATTTCGAATGAAGAGATTATTTAATATGAAGATGTCAGAAGGTGGGTCTGTTGCAGATCATTTAAATGAATTTAATACGGTTACTAAACAACTAACTTCTGTAAAAGTGGACTTTGATGATGAGGTTAGGGATCTTCCAATCTTGTGCTCATTGCCAGAAAGTTGGAATGACTTGGTCATGGCTATAAGTAACTCTGTCTCTGGTTCAAATACTTTAAAATTTGATGATGTTGTTGGTGTTATCCATAGTGAGGAAATGTGATGGGAAAGCACAGGTGAGACATCATACAATGCGTTGAACATGGAGAGCAGGGGAAGACAAAAGGATAGAAGAAAGGGCTCAGGAAACCGCGGAAATTCTAGGAAGGGCAGATCCAAATCCAGACTTGGAAAGATAGAGTGCTGGAATTGTGGGAAGAAAGGACATCTGAAGAAAGA
>ML779776.1:8300-22074 GCA_009831015.1 Picea engelmannii | reverse complement strand
CAGCTTGCTGATATTTTCACCAAGCCACTAGGAAAGTCAATTTTTGACTTCCAGAGACAGCACTTAGGCATAGTCAGTGCTGCTGATTGTAACTGTTGAGTCTAAGAGGGAGTGTTAAATATATTGTACCCTCAACAGTATGACAGTACACTGCCAGCTATACTGGACAGTTGTACTTTCTATTTCTGTCTTGCTTTGAGCATATATAAGCTCAACTATTTCCTATTGTTGGAGGGACTTCTGAATCTCTTCAGTTCTGTTCTGTACTTCTTCATACATTTGAATATACTATTCTTTTCTCTCTGGATTTCTCTGTCCTTCACAATTTATCAAGCCTTTGGCGTAATGATTGCAAGGATCGTCTAAATCTGGGATATGATGTAAGCACGGGCGTCCCAAAGTATACTGAAATCTATAGAGGCAGAAAAGCTACAAGTTGCCTCAGATTCACGGAGGGGATTGCTTAATAGTTCCCTATCAAGAAACGAACGCAAATCCAATTGTAAGTGGACAGTTCGAGATTGAGTGTAAGTGGACAGTTCGAGATTGAGTGTAACAGTGAAGCTGGTCATGTTACACTTTCGACGAATGACGATATGTACAGTCTCAATACTAGTGGTGGTTCTGATCTCGATCAAATCTATTGTGATTTCGATCAAATCTACTTTAGCTAGGTAACGCATTTGGTGATGTGCAACACACATCTTTGCTTCTTGCAGGTTCTGCATTTAGATATCTATACTACATTCTGCAAAATTAATTTAGTTAAACATATAATAAATTAGTTGGGTTTTTGACTTAGAGGGGGTTTTGAAACTTTATGTATAAAATTCTGAACATTTACTTTTACTTTTAAAGTATCCTACTTCTTTCTGTATTTGAAATTGACTAGTTCTAAATCAAATCTATTATTATTTAGATCAAATCTACTTTAACTAGATAACACATTTGGTGATCTACAACACACATCTTTACTTCTTGCAGGTTTTTCATTTAGAGATGTATATTGCATTCTGCAAAATTTATTTAGTTAAATATATAATAAATTGGTTGGGTTTATGATTTAGAGGGCGTTGAAACTTTATAAAATTGAGAAGGTATCCTATTTTCTTCTGGATTTGAATTTGTAACCTCCTATGAGGAAAAACATGTTTTAAACCATTAAGCCCACTCAAGCTATCTATTTAATTGTTATAGTTAATTGTGGTTAATAGTATTTATAGTTATTTATGTAATCATATGTATAGTGTCATTTTAAGTATAGATTAGATGATTGTTGGTGCTCTACAACCCAGTAATGAGAGTATGGATATATTGTCACTTAAATTGATCATATTTATAGGGGACTATAACTTATAATTTACAACTATAGTTACTATAACATAATTAGTTAAAATTGATTATTCCTAAAATTGTATCATAGTAATAGTGGTGATTGATAATTGAAATTGGTTGAACAAAAACTAAACTATCATTAACTATGATGTTCCATAATCATAACTGAGAAGTGTCCAATATAAAAAACTAAAAAACATAATGCTATTGACTAAGGTGAAGTATATTTAATTATGGTCGAATATAACTTAGTATCACTCCTAATCAATAATTCACTATAGTTAAACATTGTTAATTATAATTTATTAAAGTTGAGTGTAATACATTTGACCTTAATTTATCATTATTCAAAACCTAGTGCACAGTTTTTATCCAGAAAAAATTATATTATAGTCATCAGTATTTTGACATGATTATAGTTAAATATCATTCAATATTTAATTAACTAATTTTATATGACAAATATAGTCTATACATTAATTCAATTTTTCTAGATTTACACTTAATATTTTTCCAATTCAATTTTTCTAGATTTAGATTTAAGATCTTTCCAACTTGTTGTTGGTCATGGGTTGGACTTCTTCGAGATTTACAATTTCTTTTAAAAAAAATATTTTTTATACATGCCTATAGTGGAGTATTATTGACTATATTTAAACTATATTTAAACTATGATTGTAATATAATAATATAAACAACATAAATAATTATATTTACAAATATTATTGTAATTGTTTTTCCTATTAAATCTTACCTCCCCACATAGGTTCAATTCTCTAATTCTTTATAATAATATACATGAGTTATTCTAGTAAACCCTCAACAATAATATAAATATTTTAGATAACAATATAATGTAATATAAATTTAATTGTTATATTATTATAATATATTATACTTTACTATATTAATATATTAAATTTTGATATGTATTAAAATCTATAAAAATAAAACCTTATATTTTTCCAACTATAATACTCAAATCAATAATTTAATTTGTTCAAATAATTATAGGAATATATTTAATATAATAATAAAACGTTAATATTTATAAAAACTTAACTAGAAAATAAAAAACAAAATACATATATAAAATTAAAGTATTAATAAAATTATGTTTTGTAAAAAGGAAAGAAATAGAAGATATAAAATCAATAAAAAATTTCAAAAATACAACAATTGTTATTAAAAAATAAAATAGAAGAAAAGAAAAAACTTTTTTAAAATCGAAAAATGTGATTATTAAAATTAAAGAAATTTTACATTGACAAAAAAAATATCATAGAAAAACATGATAAATCAATCAATTATTTTGTGAGTTTTCAATACAATAAATCATAAATGCATATCCAAAAAGGTACCAAGAATTTTAGGGTAAGGTAAGTGTTTCATGAGATTTAAGAAATAATTCAAAATTCCACATTTTCTTAAAAACAAATAAATTATAATGTTATTAACATAATATAAATTATAAAGTTATTAACATAATAATACAAAATATTAGTTCAAGTCACTTCTTATATATATAAAGTGTATATAAAGTGGTAATATAATTTAGGTGGTAAAATAGTGCATGATTGTTATCTTTATCTTGATTCTCTTATATTATCAATAATAATGTTTTATTGTTTCTAGTAGAAATTTAAGATGATTGAATTTACATTTCAAATGGTTTTCTTTTTAAAGTATTATGGTTTTCACTCTATGTATTTTGTTTATAGTTTAATGTTTTTCTATATTTTTTTCTCGTAATTTAAGGTAAGAAAATGTTCACTTTTTTAGATGTGGAGTTATGGTCTAACATTCAGTATTTTGTTTATAGCCTACTATTCTTTTGTATTTCTTTTTCTCTAATTCTAAGTTTCTTTTTCTCAAGGTAATAAAATGTTCATCTCTTTTTATATGTGGAGTTATGGTTTAACATAGAGAAAATTGAAATATATTTTTAACCTAATTTTGTTCCATTCTTTTTTAGTGACAATTGGCATAGAGTTGAAACCACGGTTGAAATTTGTGAGCTTGATATACATGTTGAAATGGAGTCTGAAGTGTCCTTAAATTGTCTTAGTAAATGAGGTGTTTCTTGAGATAAATTAAGTTTTTATTTGTTTACTACTCCATTGGATTGTTTACCATGGAATAGTGTTAATCATTTACTTCTCCATGCATATTTTGGCCATCCAAGGGTACACAAAACAAAATTTGAGAAGAGGCTAATTGTGTAATGGTCATTGTCAAATGGAGGATACTATTGTTGGGTAACATAAGTAAAATCAAATCATATAATAGAGCATACAAATCGAGAACAAAAAAGCAAACAAAACACAACAACAATCTGACAATTTGACACAGTAAGGTTGATATACATGTTGAAATGGAGCTTGAAGTGTCCTTAAAGTGTCATAGTAAATGAGTTGTTGCTTGATAAAAATCAAGTTTTTAGTTGTTTTCTACTTCATTGGATTGATTTCCAACGAATAATGCTAATCATTTACTTCTCCATGCATATTTTGGCAATCCAAGGGTACATAAAACAAAATTTAAGAAGAGTCTAATTGTGTAATGGTCATTGCCAAATGGAGGAGACTATTGTTGGGTAGAGGAAGTAAAAGAAAAGCATATAATAGAGCATACAAATCGATAAAAACAAAGAAAACAAAACACAACAACAATCCCACAATTTGACACAATGATTTATCTAGAAATTCAATGAGGGAAAAAACCACCGACAATGATAATTGGTATTCTTTTATTCAAGGGAGAATTATAATAACCAACCCAGGCATACAACTATCCTCTCCTCTCATACACACAACACCTCAGTATTGTGTCTTTCTCTGACATACTCACTACACATTTCACTCACACCTCTATGGGTATGATCGTATATATAACATCTATCACTTAGTTACATAGAATGATCATGAATAGATCACATAGTTACACGGAAAATTAAAAAATAGATTGCATGCATGCACATTAACATAGTTGCGTGCATAGTCCCCGAGGTGTAGGACAGTCGGTGACGGAGTGTGTTGTTAAGCCACTCCGTGATGTTAATGTCACCGGTTCGAAACCTGCGGGGACAAAAAATCCAACCATGTTAAGGGTTGGTGTGGCTCAGGCCGGGTGTGATCCCCAGGTGATTTTGATGGCTTAGATGCCCCTGAGTCGCGGTTTCTCAAGCCAAAGGTTAATCGCGTAGCCAACAGGTCCCGCACAAATTAACAAACAAAAGAAAAAAACATAGTTGCGTGCATGTGTATGTGACCGCAAGAGAAAATTCATTGGCATGTTTCCAACAATCTTCACCTTGACAACAATTTACCTGATACATCATGCCCTTAATTAATTCAACACCTTTTCTACAAGCCAAGAGAAGCCAAACACCATCACAACTCCACAACTTCTCTGACAATACTGTTACGTGAACATGTAGCATGGAACATTTTGTCTCCATGAGTAACCTATCTAATAAACATATTCACTTGTCCAAATCTCATAAATCATAACCGCAGACCAAATCAATGCAACCACTATAGGTGATACTTGTCCTTTTGTGTTTGTAGCACCCATTTCCATGCTCTTCGCATGGTTTCTCCATGTGTCTACTAAAAACTCCAACAACATGTGAAATGTTGACCATTTCTCCATCACAATCATCAAACTTCCTACTAGCATATAATACTCAAGACATATAACCCTTTTCTTGTTCATAAATTATGACATAAACCTGAAGAGAACTTACAATGGAAAGCCAAAGGGATTTTTCACATTATTCATAGTGAATTTACAGAGTATCTTCACCACATAATTCTTATGTGATAACCAAACTTACCATATTTCATGTCTTGTGTATTTCCATTCCCTAGATTTATTTTTTTGCTCCCAAATCCTTCATAAAAAATGTCCTAACCAACTAAGCCAGCCTGTTAAACTCAACCATGTTTGTGCTTGAAAAAAGCATAACATATAACACCAAGATAATGAATATACCATAAACACAATGGTTATACTCACTTCTTGTAAAATTTAGCTCACCATGAAGGAATCAAACATCTTGTACCATTTGACTAGCATGCTTCATAAAATACAATGATTTTTGAGTTTGCAAACAAATCTTTTGTTGCAATTATGAACTAATAGTTGTGGTTGTTCCATATACATCCCCTTATCCAAAAAAAAATCCATGTAAAACAATTTTAACATCTAGTTGTAGTATCACAAACAATACTAACACAACATGAATAGAAACAAGCTTTTAACAATTGGTGAGAAACTTTCATGGAAATCAATACCTTTCAAATACCTTTCTCATGATTTGAACCTCTCTCATGCTTTGAACCTTTCTTGGTTCTTTTCATTTTTGTTTTCATTGTCTGCTCAGTTGTGAATATTACGCTGCCTTTTCTGCATATTTAGGCCGAAAGGTGTACACCTATTGGCAATGGGCACAATTAATGATCTTTTAACCTTAAATTTTAATCTTATGGCATATTCATAGTCGTCCTTCCAAATCAATGAACAAGATCTGATATTCATAACTTTCTAGCATTTTTAAAAGATTTCGTTAAGTTGTTTACCTTTTAACATTTACTTAATATGAATAAGAAATTACTGTATGACCATATGACTTCCACGTTCAAATGATTAACCAAATTAATTGAAATTACAAATTTACTCCACTATTAACTTTTTACCATTTTACAGTGTTAGATTTATATTTCTGCCACGTTTACTTATGGAAACTGCATAATTACAATGGTTTCGTATTCATTGAAATGGTGGCGTGCACTAGTGCTACCAATGCGTACAATCGTTTCTTATTCGAGTAGATTATTCTATCGTTTTCCTTCCCAGTTGTTAAAACCCTGATACTCCCGCCATTTGTCCCCCATCGTTTGCTTGGTTCAGTTGATGGAATCATTCGAGATTTTGTGGTGGCAATGAAATTTTCAATCAGCTTGTATACCGATCTATCCAACTCCTCTTCAGATGAATTTCCCAATAATTTGGCCAAATTTTTGAGAGTTTTGTTAGACTTGCTTCCGTTACTTCTTTCACGATCCATGGCACCAACACAATTGATTCGCAATGGCTTGAGATTTTTCTATGCAGGCATGTCGAGAGATTGGTTGACATTGGCAAACGTGGAAAATCTTGACAAGTCATCTTTGTTAAATATAATGGAACCTCAACAGTCTGACTGTACACTCCCAGTTGTCCTAGCCACCTGTACTTTCTATTCTTGATTTACTTGAGCCTATTTAGCTCAGCTATTTCCCTTTGCGTAGTATCTTATTCATTAACTTCTTCAGACTTACTTCTCATTGTACTCTTCTTCATACATTCTAATATACTGTTTTTTGTTCTATTCTTTCTCTCTGCATTTCTTGCTTCACAATTTATGATGGTATCATAGATTCAACAGTAAGCCTCTTCACACAGGCTAGAGAGAAACACGATCCTCATAGCGCAGAGCTTCACGGATCTCGAGAAGCATTTGACACAGAGTTTTCACAAGGTTTGGAGAGGTGCCTGTCATACTCTCCAAAGATTCTTGCAGGAAACTTCCACGAGGAAGAAGATCATCATAGGCTCAAAAGATCAGCGTAAGAAGATCACGCGCCGAAGCAGAGCAAACAATGCTCGAAAGAATGAGGAAGAAGAGAGTGCAGAAGAGGAAACAATAAATATTCTTGTAATCTTTTCAAGAATCATCAAGATTCACGAAGAAGAGCTGCAGGACGAAAGCACATTTAAAGAAATCAAAGAATTCATTCAAAATCGTTAAAGATTCCTGCAGAAGGCAGAATCGTTTAAAGTTTTTTCGAAATTTGCTCAAATCTGTCAAAGATTGCAGCAGAGAACAAAGAACTTGTGAAATTCTTTCAAATCTTTGAAAGATTCACAAATTTTTCTTCCGCAAGAAAAAATTCCTTCAAATGCAGCAAAGATTGCATCTAACGCGCAAAGAACAGCCACTTAGGCCGTAATATTCGTCCTGCGAACGAATCCAGAGAAGGAAACCAGTTCAGAAGGGACAAAGAGAACACGAAAAAGGAAAAAGAGTTTCATCTGTTAGATCTTGTGCAGAGGACCGACAACCGTTAGATCAGCGAGAAAGCGCATGAGGTTTAGTCCTCTCGAGCGCACAGGAGAAATTTTTGACATGTGAAGTCATGAAATACTGACATCATCTGGACCGTCCATCAAGAAACACGTGGTGAGATCTGAGCATTTCGCTGACTCACATGGTGTAAAGGTCAGAAGACTGCCATGAGGATTCACGAATCGCAAAATCATGAGACATTCTGGACCGTTGGATCGAGAAATATCGTGAGCTTTCGATCTTATCCCATCGCAAAATCGGGAATCGGTAGTTGGATGAGCAAAGGTGACTGCTCTCCAAAACTTCGATATGCAAAATCCCGACATCAAGAATCGTGAAATCCTGAGAGGATTGTGATCCATCCATCTCAGAGGACAGGTGGCAGCAGATCCAAGTGCCGTCAAATCGGCATATCAGAGTTCGCGGTTTTGAAAGACCATCGCAACAAGAGTTCTAAACTCGCAAAATGTGATTCACGAAATAGCGATAAGATCATAACTGTCCATTTGTTTGGGCACATGGGAGACATCGAGGAAACCATCAACGTTTAGGGAATCGCGGTTTTCAAGTTGACAAAAACTTTGTAGTCGCAAGTCGCGAAATCGCGAAAGGACGAGGACCGTCCATCTTGAGGGGATGCATGGAATAAATTCGAGGGCTCTGGAAAAGTACCGAAAGGGGAGAGTCCATCGGCACATCGGGATTCGGCATTTCGCGAATCCTGAGGACAAGAAACACAAGCATTTCAGAACTGCGAAGTCCAAAATCTTGAAAAGAGGAAAGCTCCATTTTGGGGCCGAGCTGACGTCATGTCGTCAAAAAGAGGGATCAGGAATCTCCACAATGAAACCCCCGAAGCAGACTTGAGTCGTCCATCTATTGGGATGTGTGGCGGAGATAAAAGGAATCAGGAAAGTCTCGAAAGGAAAGCGCTATCGGAAAATCGGAGATCGGGGTATCGAGGAATCAGAAGAGATCATCATTAGGGTTCACGAATTCCCAATTTGCAATATCCCGATAAGATATGGACCATCAGATCACAGGAAGATCTGAACCGTTGATTTGTCCAAAGGCAAAATTGGCATTTTAGAAATTTGAAAGACAAAGAACCGAAAAATCCCGTAGCGCTTTAACACAAGGCCCGTGGTCACATTGCACCGTGACAAAGAAAAATTCAATTCCGATAAGCTCTCATCGAAAATCGACATTTCAGCGATCGGAGGTAAATACGAAATTTCTCTCTATTTTTTTTGCACATTTTTTTTTATGGCGTCGTCTAGCAATTTAGGACCAACTCAGGGTCCGATTTTTCTGGGAAAGAATTACAACTTTTGGTCTCTTTGGATGAGATCCTTCTTGCAAGCACAAGAGTGTTGGGATCCAGTGGATCTTGGATATGTGGAACCAGATCTAGCCGCCCTTTCTGCCATGAAAAATCCGCAAAGAATTGCTCAGGCAACACTGAGGAACAAAGAAAATAAAGCATAATTCTGGATTCAAAATTCTGTGGATGATTCGATTTTCTCAAAAATCACAGGCGTTGGTACTTCCAAACAAGCCCGGGACATCCTTAAATCTTCCTACCAAGGAAATGACAGGGTCAAAACAGTTAAACTGCAGACCTTGAGGACGCAATTCGAGACTCTAAGGATGACAGAGTCTGAAAATGTGGATCAGTTCATGACCAGAGTCATGGGAAACGTGAACCAGATCAGACTCATTGGTGAAACCATCACTGATCAACGAATTGTTGAGAAAATTCTCAGAAGTTTACCAAATAAATTCGAAATGGTTGTAACAAAAATCCTTGAATCCAAGGATCTGTCAAGTTTTTCAACAAATGAATTAATTGGTTCTCTAGTGACACATGAGACTAGACTGCATCTCACAAATGAGTCAATCTCCAATGCCTTCAAAACTCAATTCTCCTTCAGCAAAGGAAGAGGCAGAGGAAGAAGTAGAGGTCACCAAGGAAGAGGGAGAAATCAAAGTAACCCACACTCCAGTGGAGGTAACAGACAACAATATACGAATCAAAATTTTCAAGGTCAAAGACAACAACAACAAAATCAACATCAGAATTTCGAGCCTCAAAGAGGTAGAGGGATAAGATCAAATGACAAATCAAGCATACAATGCTATTACTACAAAAATTATGGGCACTATGAATCTGAATGCAGGAGGAAGCAAGCAGATCAACTCTCAGGAAGAGCACATGTGTCAAATCACATGGGAGAAAACTCAAGAGTTATGTTTCTCTCTTTCCACAAGACTGAACAACAACCTAAAGATCTCTGGTTGCTGGATAGTGGATGCAACAATCACATGACAGGTAACAAATAATTACTTTCATGCATCGATTTTTCAATCTCATCTGATATTACACTTGGAAATGATTATTCAGTCAAAGTTCAAGGGAAAGGAACTGTTCCTATTCTTACTAAACATAATGTAAAGAAAGACATAAACAATGTCTATCATGTTCCAGATCTGAAACATAATTTGCTAAGTGTAGGATAGCTCATTGAACATGGCTATAAGGTACTTTTTGAGGGAGCATCTTGCAAAATATATGACAAAAACCCCAGCAGAAAATTGATTTCTGAAATCTATATGACTCCAAATAGGATGTTTCGCCTTACCCTCAGAACTACAAATCCGATTCAACCATATGCACAAAGTCTATCAACCCTGAATGAAACTACAGTTTGGCATACAATATTTGGACATCTACCATTCCAGAGTCTAAGTCTTCCTCAAAATAACTCCATGGTCAAAGGTCTACCTATCTTTAAAGAGCAAATTCCCCCATGTGAGTCTTGCATACTTGGAAAACATAAGAGAAATAGTTTTCCACAGTCTTCCAATCAAGCCAAACAACATCTTGAAGTTGTTCACACTGACCTATGTGAACCAATGCAAATAGAGTCAATAGGTGGTAGCTTTTACTTTCTAACGTTTATTGATGATTTCAGTAGAAAAATATGGATCTATTTTCTGAGACACAAGTCTGAAACTTTTGCAAAATTCAACGAATTCAAGGCAGAAGATGAAAAACAGAGTGGAAAATATATCAAAGCACTTAGGTCAGATGGAGGAGGAGAATACAACTCTAGAGAATTTGCAAATTTCTGCAAATCACAAGGCATTATCATGCAAACAACAACCAGGTATACTCCACAACAGAATGGAGTGGCTGAAAGGAAAAATCAGACAATAATGAATATGGCAAGAACACTTCTTAAAGAGAAAAGTTTGTCAAATAGGTTTTGGGTTGAAGTAGTAGCATGCTCAGTTTATCTCTTAAATAGATCACCAACCACAATTCTAAAGATAAAAGTTCCCCAAGAAGCATGGAGCGGGACAAAGCTCAATGTAGCGCATCTAAGGACATTCGGATGCATAGCATACGCTCACATACCTTCCGAATTAAGGAAGAAACTTGATGACAGAAGTGAGAAATGTATTTTCAATGGATATAGTGAAACATCCAAAGATTACAGGCTTTACAATCCAATTACCAAGAAACTAATTCTCAACAGAGATGTAAAATTTCTGGAAAAACAATTCTGGAATGATTCAGAAAATCAGTAGATGGATAGTCAAAATCCATTGCTGCCAAGTTCTGAAAACGCAGAAAATTTAGGGCAACAAGTACCTCAAGCTACTCTTCCAAGATTGCAAGTACAAAGACAACCTAAAAATTATCAGGATAAGTCAACTTCCAGCAGAGAATCATTCTCTGAACCACAAAATCAGAGAACTCGAAGTTTGAGAGAAATCGATCAGCAGTTGGGTGACTTTGAACAAATCAATCGTTTTTCTTTAATGTCATGTCAACCTACATATTTTAAGGAAGCAACTAAGGAGCCACATTGGGTTCAAGCCATGAACCAATAAATTGACTCCATTGAGAAGAAAAAGACATGGGATCTTGTTGATTTGTCGAGTCACAAGAAGAGTATTGGTGTCAAGTGGGTTTACAAAACTAAACTCAATGACAAAAGGCAGACTGAATAAAACAAGGCAAGACTTGTTGCCAAAGGATTCTCACAAAAACCAGGTACTGATTATGGTGAAACTTTTGCTTCAGTAGCAAGATTAGACACTGTAAGGACTCTATTGGCCATAGCAGCCCAACAAAAATGGCAAGTATACCAGATGGATGTCAAGTCAGCATTCCTGAATGGTTTCTTAGAAGAAGAAGTTTATGTCAATCAACCACCTAGATTTGAAGTCCAAGAGCACCCAACCAAAGTATATCGATTGAATAAATCATTCTATGGCTTAAAGCAAGCTCCAAGAGCTTGGTACAACAAAATTGACACTTATCTGATCAAAAGTGGTTTTAGCAGGAACCAAAATGAGCCAACTCTTTACACCAAAACATATCAGCATGGTAAAATTTTGATTGTATGTTTATATGTTGATGACATGATCTATACAAGAAATCTTGAGTTAACAAATTTTAAACATGCCATGCAATCTGAGTTTGAGATGACAGATCTCGGCATAATGAAATATTTTTTAGGGATTGGCGTTCATCAATCAGCCAAAGGCATTTTTGTCTGTCAGCAAAAGTATGCAACATACATCCTCAAAAGATTTCACATGGAATGATGCAATCCAGTAGAAACCTCCATACCACTAGGCACAAAATTGAGCAAGAATGATGAAGGTCGTACAGTGGACTCTACTCTATACAAAATTTTGGTAGGCAATTTGTTGTATCTTATAGCAACTAGGCCTGACATTATGTATGCAGCCAACCTTGTTTCGAGATTCATGGAATCCCCAAAAGATTCTCATTGTAAAATGGTGAAAATAATTTTGAGATATGTTGTAGGAACTCTCAATTTCGGCTTATGGTACACTAAATCTGATAGTAATCAACTTTCTGGTTACACAGACAGTGATTTTGCAGGCAACCTAGATGACAGGAAAAGCACATCTGGACATGTTTTTCAACTGGGCTCGAACCTAATCTCATGGGCATGAAAGAAGCAGCCAATTGTTTCAATATCTTCTGCAGAGGCAGAGTATGTAGCTGCTACCTTAGCTTCTTGTCAAGTTGTGTGGATGAGAAGAATATTGAAAGATATGTCACATACAAAAAATGATCCAACTCCTATTTTCTGTGACAATACTTCAGCAATTGATTTACCCAAAAATCATGTGTTTCATAAGAAAAGAAAACACATTGACACTTGTTTTCATTTCATACGCCAGCTAGTCAATAATGGTGATATTGCACTACAATTTTGTGGTTCTTGAGATCAACTTGTTCATATCTTTACAAAGCCACTAGGAAAATCAGTTTTTGATTTTTAGAGACAACACTTAGGCATAATCAGTGCTGATGTTTGTAACTGTTGAGTTTAAGAGGGAGTGTTAAATATAATGTAACCTCAACAGTACTGTACACTGCGAGTTGTCCTGGCCAGCTGTACTTTCTATTCTTGATTTGCTTGAGCCTATTTAGCTCAGTTATTTCCCTTTGCATAGTATCTTCTTCATTAACTTCTTCAGACTTACTTCTCATTGTACTCTTCTTCATACATTCAAATATACGGTTTTCTATTATATTCTTTCTCTTTGCATTTCTTGCTTCACAATTTATCAATCTTAGCGAGAGGTGTATCGATTAGAAAAACCCCTAAATGTCAAGGTTGGGGTTCTTAATAATTATGGAGGTTGCATACAGGAATCCACAACTCCCAACAATTTTGGAATCTTCATAGTTGGCATCTGGCTGGCGGTACTCACAGTTTACAAGTTCATTTATGATTTAGTTTTATGATTTAGAGCGATGAACTATAAATAGGTTTACATCAATTTATGTTCAAAAAATAGCCATTAACCGGTTTACATCAATTTATGTTCATAAAATAGTCATTAACGTTTTATAATTCTCATATTTACGGTTTATTTCTTATTTTGAATCCATGCATGTTTTTTTTTCTTTCATAGGTTTCAGATTTTAATATTGCAATGCCTATTCTTGGCTGAGAAAATATAATGGGGATATAATATCAACAGACATGTCTTCTACCGATGCTTCCTCCCATTTCTGGTGCGAAGCATACCATCCTACGAACAGTTAACTCTATAATGGCTGATAATACTCTCACCGAGGAATCTCTGCTCACTATCCCTGAAAAATTTACCATGGGTTGACGCAGAGATTTGCAACTAAACTTTTATGAGAGGAGATAATTAACAATTAATTAATTATAAGGGTTAGGGTTAAGGTTATTAGAATAATATATATATATATATATATATATATATATATATATATATATATAATTTAGTTTTATTATTACA
>ML779775.1:1059990-1072973 GCA_009831015.1 Picea engelmannii | reverse complement strand
AGGAAAAAGATTAACAATTTGGTCCTAAATCTGTTCGTGCTAAAATTTAATGAAAATTTCGTTACTAAATCTGTGTGCGCTAAATGTCCCAAGGCGGGAGTGAAAGATGTGTTTGTGGGCGGCTGCACAGTGTAGAGTGAGTGATGTCTTTGGGCTGAGACCAGTGATACTTACAGGAGAGACATATCGGACTGTTATTTCTCGCACAAGACTTCTCACAACAAAGGAGGAAAGGCTGAGAAACATAAAAGAAAAGAGTTCCTGACATTAAGGAGTTGGGGGCTGCGAGGAAGTATGGAATAAAAGTTGCTGACACCAAGGAGTTGGGGGCTGCGAGGAAGTATGGAATAGAAGGGCTGCCAAAATGGGAGCTGCCGTTTGAGATAGGCTTTGTTCCTTTTCAAACCCTTGGAATAGGAGTCCATTCAAACGAGCGGAAGAGACTCGAGAAAAGGCCTGTTGAATAGGGAAGCGAATGCCCTTCTCTCCATGACTCTCGGTTTCCTAGTAGTAGTATTGGGATAAGAAGGCACCAGCATGGTAGGAGACCTTGAATGTCTTCTGGGAGGTCTTCTGGGATGATGGAAAATGGGAGATTCTTGACAGCTCTCTGAGGAAGGAGAGCTGCATTTTGATGAAGGTGAAAAAGGATCGTTCTCTGCTGATGAAGAAGTGTAGCTTGTTCCAGGCCTGTGATTAGCCATTTCAATGGAGATCACATAGGGATCATTTGAAGCTTTGATGGATGTGAGACGAGGTGTCATGGGTGGAGTCACACATGGACTAAGAAGAGATGGGGAGGCGATTGGTGTGTCAAAGGGTGTTTCAGTGTCATGTGGGGACGAGGATCCAGTGGACTGGATGTTGCAAGGAGCTTCATTTTCATTTTCATTTTCCTCGGAGAAAGCATTGGGTTGGGTGTTGCAGGAGACTTCATTAGAATCAAGATCATAAACGGGATTGGAGACACAGAATAGCTCAGGAGAACTTGAACCAGAGCTGGAGACACAGAATAGCTCAGGAGAACTTGAACCAGAGCTGCAGAATGCTTGGTACTTAGGAGAGGTGAGGATAGGAGATATGGAGGCAGAAGTTGGACTGGAAGGAGAGCTAAAGGATGAAGAGTGAGGAGGAGAGGAAGGAAGACTGCAGGAAGAATGCAACGATGAATCTAATGGCCCCTGCAACACATTCTTCTGCTGCATTGTTGTAGGAGTCCATGAGACGGACTTAGTAGAGATTGACCTCAAGATCCGTGGCTGCTGGAGTACCCCAATTGAGTGAGGAAACTGCCTTTGCAGCAGCTGCTGCTGCTTTGGAGATGGTGATTCTGATGGCATTTTCAGAGATTCGGACTGCAATGTCTGGACAGGAAGAAAGGAGGCAGCAGACTCCTTCTGCTGTTTCACAGGCTCCTCAAACTCCATATCCTCCTCTGTTTCTTCCTTGATGGTGAACAGAAGCCTTGGATCCCCAAACACGCCATCCATGAACATGGTGGTCCTGGTAATGGCCTCTGATCCCACGGGTGATAGCTTTGCTGCAAACTCTGTCTCCACCGAAGATGCACAGTAGCCCCCAAAGGACCCAACCAGTGCTGCTTCATTGGCAAAGTTGCCTATCCCTCTGTTGCACTCTGTACCTATTGTTCTTACTCTTTTTCTCAGGATACCATACCTCTTCCAGACGAAGACATAGAAGAGCTCTGCTAGCAATACAAGGACAACCCCCACAAACACTATGCTCAGTCCTACAGCCAGTGCAGCCATAGCTCCTATATTGTTCTTCTAGACTGCACTCATAGTAAGCCTGCAGAAGACTCCTCAACTATACCTTGATATATACTAGTAATTTCTACATTCACACTCAAGTTCAGTTTCCTCTTGCTATTCTCCACCTTCCAATGTTGTTAGTAGGCAGCATCAGAACCACCTCAAACACATTTTAGCCGTATATATTATATGCTTCACATATACGCTTGAACCCAATTCAATTAGAGCTGTCAATGAAGGAATTTAAAAACCCAGAAACTTAAAACACACTCGAGCCATTCACTTACTATACTTTGGTGAAATACTCGTTAAGACGAGCATGGATCAACCGTGCCTAGAAATTCCAAGTCGGTTGCTGATGATGACCATTAGATGCTGAAATTTTCGGAAAAGTAGACTTCAAGGAACCGAGAATGTCAAATACAGTAAAATGGTTAAAACCCAATAAAAGCCAGGAGGGAGCCAACAAACAGACGTTAAGACTTCAAACATTTATATCCTCCAAACCAGCTATTACCCAATTCTCGTTAAAACCATTATAATCATACGGCCACACAAGCAACTGACAATCAAAGTTTCTGACAGTGTACAGTATAGTAACTTTAATGCAACAACAGAATACTACTCTTGGGTCATGACTCGTCAATAAGCATTTTGGTGATCAATAAGAATCTTACTGTAAATCATTTACTCCAATTTGTTACGGTATATGCACAGTGACATCTCTAACAATGCTTTATATTGCAGAGAATGGGAATAAATACTCTTACAATTCAGTATTTAATATTTGACTACTTAAACATTGATTGGACTACTTTAAACGATTTGTTTTTGGATTTTTCAGGTAATCACTTTATATATATATTTTTTTGGTGAAATTTCAATTTTTCTGTTACTTAAAATGTATTAGAACATTTAGATTGTACACACTCAATAACTTAAATCTGCAATTTCAACAATTTCTAACCTAATTTTATTCAAAATTGATAAAAAAAAATACTCAAACATAAAAAGTTTAAACTAAACTTTCAACCAACTCTTTAATCATCAAACAGATGAATGTAAAGCATTTACTCCAATTTGGTACAGTATACACACAATGCTTATATTAAAAAACAGAACTGCAATGAATATTTTACAACTCAGCACTTAGTATTTGACCACAATAAACACCCATCAACAAACTCATAAATTTTGCAATAAATACTTTACAACTCTTTACTTCATATTTGACCAGGATAAATACCCATGAGCAAACTCATAAATATTGTGTACCTTTCAGATATAATAATAATAATCAGCCTAGTTTAAAAGTTAGTTTGAATTTTTTGAGTTTTTATGGGTATATTTTTGGATCAATTTTTATTAAAATTTTGTCAAAAATTGTTGGAATTCTAGATTTGAGTGATTGAGTCTGTATAATTCAAATGCTCATTCAAAAATGCAATTTAAACAATAGAAAATGGTGATTTCACCAAGATCTGTTTAATGGAATTATGGTGAAAAAATTTTAAAAGTCTAATTTTTAGACAATGCCATAATAATTTATTTTTTAAGATCATCGCCAAACCAGACACCAAATTAATATATGAAACCCCCTTATTTATGCTATAAAAAACCCTTCCTTCTTTGTTTACTGAACAAGAGACACCTCAACTCAATCATTATTTTTCTAATCCTACATTCTATGACATTTATAAATCTGCTTCTTTACTCACGCAGTCAAGAATCAAGAACCAGTCAAGTCAAATCCTGAGAACTCGTGAACGTTGTCAGTCCGCCAGGTTCTCTGCTGGTTTCCAGTGATCGTATTCCCGCTCATAAAAACAACAATCTCTCAGCAGTTTCCACCAAAAATAAGCAGCAGGAGGACAAACTGCACCATTTCCTGCCACTCTTTTTGGAATACTTCCTGCTCTAATCAAACAGAAAATCACAGAACTGTCAAACAACACCCCATCTGTTGCACAGTTTTGACCGCCCAGGTGTTTATGGCGTTTGCCGATCGATCTATAGCTTCGCCAGACTGCGTTTCGGTCAGAGGACAGGTAATTTGAAGTAAATTTAAGATGTCGAGGGAAATCGCGCCACTGTACTCACGCTCTAAAATTGAATGATATATGGTAGATCCAGTGGAGTGGAATAAGTCTATGAATTGGTCTTGTCACCAGTAGCTGTCATTATATAATTTGTTATCAGTGGCAAGCAGGCACATACAGCACTGTTCTAGGAAGCTAATCTCGTAGGACTTCGTTTAAACGTTAGGTAAAATGTTTCGATGTCGCTGGAACTTGGTTCAATCAGTTTTCCAAATTGTGATTTCAGTAAGAATTGTAATTTACGTCTCTGTGTGGATGTTGCACCATTTGAGTGGTGTCAGTCTTCACTTGTCATGGTTTATTTGAGAGGTTCAAGTCACTTGCAATGGGGGAGTTCTGTTTTGTCATTTTTAATGGAAGTGTAATGCTCATTATAGAGTAAAAGGAGTGAGTTAGAAATAATGTAAAATCTTAATCTTTATTATACTAAGTTAATAAATACATAAATAGAGAATGGATCCAAGTAGCTAAGCACATGTCCATAAGTGCCATGTCACCTATACCATTTTTATGTACTCAATAATGCAAATTCATCCACTTCACATATTTTTATTTTTATGCTGTAAGTAAGTGTGCCCTCTTAATCCAAATGACAAAATAGATGAAAAAGTGGCCTAACAAGCAAAATACCTTGATGAAAATATTTCTCATTGGTGCATCTTCTTTGGAACAATGCCCAAGCAATCAACAACTTGACTTTCTAAAGATGAATGGAGGACATGGTCAAAGCAACTAGGTAATTTAAGAGTGTTGCTTTCGGTTTTCCATTGGTATGCTCTCTACTCAAGGTTTTCCTTTTGGTTTCCTACTAGTACATTAGTATTACTTGGATTCTCTATTAGTATGAATTTGGGAGTTTTTGGGTGCTAGTTTGAGAATTGACTTGGGTACTTTGTTGGTAATTACATAAACAGGTTGCAGGGATTTGCGGTTTTGCAAGTTGATTCAGTATTGAGAGGCTTGCAGGGATTTTGGGGAAGCTTTGGGGTATTCTATATATCTTTGCAATGCCCTTTGGTTTTTCTCTCTAGTTTTCAGGCCTATTTTTTATGTATGTTTTGCTTCAACTGATTAGAGCTCCAAGAGCAAGGTAAATGCACTTCCTACTTTTCTTTGGTTTGTGAACATTATAGAGCCCATTTTAAACAATCTAGAGATATCACATAGTCTTAGTCTTCAATGAATGTTGATTGTTTCTTCGAATTTAAGTATATATTTTACCCTGTGTTATAGCTAAAAGAAACAATTAGTGTTGAATCTCTATGTTTTGATTTGGGTCATTTCCTATGGATGATGTTGCATTTTGAGTACACATTTTCTTGCCTCCATCTTTATTATAGAAAGGCTACAACCACAACATAATTATGTAGGTTTACTTTCTTTGGTTACAGTACATGTTTGACTTTGATCCGGTCTGCTACATATTTTAGTGTTAGATTGATTTCAATCTTCCATTTAGGGGGATGGTGAAATCCATTGCTTCAAATTGTCCTATGTTGCGCATCTCAAATTTGCAAGGCTTGCCTTTTCACTAGTTAATATTTCATGTTGAATCTTAGAGACAATATTTGCATGCTAAGATCTTACCACTACTACATTTGGGTTCAAAAAATGACATTAATTTTGATAGACACCTTTGTGTTGTTTTTGGCCTTGAAATTCATTGTAACTAAAAAAAACTCACTAACATTGCTTTATAGACACTTATAAACATCGTATTGCCATGAAGAGGTTGGAGACTTGACTTTTTGTGCTTGGATCTTTGACTAGGTTTTGACTTTGGAATATTTCTTAACCAAGCATCAGTTTATCAACATACTAGATGTCATTTTATCTGTGTTAAACCATCGATATATCGATGTATAAACATGGTTTCCATCACGTAAATGTCATTTTGAGGTAGGTCCTGAGTCTAATGTGCCTAATTTGTTTTGAAGTAGGGCTTAATTATAATGTGACTAATTCTAATGAGCCTAAGTCTAATGTGCATCACATATATACCCTCTCTCAACCGAGTGGACTCATCTCACATACTCAACTAAATGGAACATAAGTTAACATGTATTATTAAAGGGGACACACATACCACACCATTAACACATACATTTAAAGGGAGCATTACAACTCATTTCCACTAACTCATGTGCATATAAAAATCAAAATACAAAAGTGTAAGAAATCAAGTTATACACAATAATCCATGAAATCCAAATAGAATACATAATATAAGCATAACTAGGAACCTATGCACTGTGCAAAATGCACCAAATTCAGTGTAAAACTCATGTGCCAATAGGCTTCCCCCTAATGCTTGACTCTCCCTTGATTCAATTGCAAGGGAGACACACAATATTTAAACATTGTTTCCATTTCCTAAACATGGTTTTGAGGTAGGGAACATATGAGTAGTATGGGGAGATATTCGTTTCTAGAGGTACAGGTTAGGGGTATACATTTGATTAGGAGTATGTGGGTTTATAAGGGTTTGGGGTTAACATCAATTGGGGGTCAATGGATATATAATGGTTAGCAGTTAATAAGGTTATAGTTGTTACAAGGTGTTGTTTAAGGGGTTTGTCGGTTCATAGGGGTTTAGGGTTAAGGTTGATGAGGGGTAAGGGGGTTATGTGGATTATGGATTAAGAGGGATAGGTAGGTTAAGGGATTGGGAGGTTATATGCTTGAAGGGATAGGGGTGATATGCACTAGGGGTAAGTGATGCAATGGCTAGGGATTAATGGAATACAAATTCAGCCCGAGTTAGAGGGGTTGTAATCATGAAGGATTAAGGAAACTTAGGAGTTTATGGGGTTATAATAGTTATGAGTTAAGGTCAGTTAAGGGCTAGAGGGATTATAATGGTTTTGGGTTCATTTTAGTTTGGAGTCGATGGGGTTATATGGTTTATTAGTTAATAATAATCAAATCTATGGACAAATTTATGCCACATAAACTGTATGGTCCTTGGAAGCCATATGACTCCACTTAAAATGGCATCACCTCCTTAAATTTAATCCCTTAAATATGTTGATTTTTCAATAAGTAAGGTTAAGCATGAAGTTAATTCCATTTTAGCATTTAACCATAACCATTAATGTTGCAGCAACCAAGATCACAAGAAGAAGCACCATGCACAAGAACACATGAAGTATCCTAGGAAACCCTTCTCAACAAGGGAAGAAAACCCAGCCAAATCCTTTGTTATATTCTTCAAGAAAAAGACCTTCACTACCAAGAAAACCTAGCACACAAGAGGGTGCTCAAACCCTAGAAGACTAGTGCCCAAGAGAGGTGCACAATTTTCCCAAGAAGGTGTACTTGTTGAAATTTCCAAACTCACATGAAAGATATGATTCCTCAATGGGGAATTTACCTTTACTTATACTAACCTGAACCTGTCAACAGAAGTGTCTATTGGCACAACAGGTCTGACCTCACTAGCTTATAATATAATTAATATTAACAAGATTAATTTTATTTTACATTAATTACCAGTCACATTAAGGTGGGGCTGACTTGCACCCTTTGCATTACAATTAGGGTTACAAGCAGGTCTGACTCTTGAACAATAACAAGGGATATTGTACACCCACTAGTGCTCATCCACTAGGGGCACTTCCATAGGAATGTCCATATATTTGGCTCACTGCATTACACAGAAGAACCACTTATTCACACATGCACATGTGCTCATCCACAGACACGTCCACTCAACAGATTGTCTTTCCCACTACCTCACACAGGAGAGTCATATGGAGTTTCTCGTCAACTATGTTTCTCAAAGGAGGCTAATACATGATCTTCATTTATTTTCTCATGACGATGCACCCAACACTTTGGGATTTCACACGTTCACCTTGTGCTTAGCCATAGGCACGTCTAACTCAACAGATTGCCTTTCCCACTAGATAATCATTTGGAGTTCTTCTCAACTCTCTGAATGGAGGAAGTCATCTCTATGTTCCATCTTTGTCTCAGATAGGAACCACACACCCTCTTCAGGGGCTTTCTCTCAGGTTTGTAAGTTGGAGAATATCTTCACATGGCTGCAATGATCCACATCTCACAGGTTTGTAAGCTGGAGAATGTCTCACATAGTTGCAATCATCAACAAAATACAAGTTCAACCCACTAGTTTGTTATATATCCATCCCTTCGAGTGGCCTTTTAAGGTCAACAACTCTGGAATAAACTAGGAATTATGACAACATGATAATATAGAGAGAAAATAGGATGATGAAAAAAAGTCCCAATGAACACATGTCCATTTTCCATATTTTTCTAAAACATAAAAGAAACAAAATGAATGAACTTACATATAATATATGCTTTATACTATATAGAAAAAAACAAAAAAAAAGTAATATTTAAATTATGTGAATGTAGAATAGAATATTATTTAGTATATTCGTGATCTCAGTCTCAAATAGATGAGAAACTTAGATATGCTTCTAAGTTTCTCTAGTTTCAAATTGTGTTCCTAATTGTTGATGAATACCTATGTAAATCATTGTATCTTATGTTGTTGAATCCCCTCTTAAATATTTGTCTATTATGTGTTCTTGTCTATTAATTTTCAATACTAGGGATACTTCTAATTACGAGATCATGAGGTCAAATGTACCAGAAGATCAATGACAAACCATAGGTTGAAACTAAGCCCTTCTTATTTTGACATTGACTTTGAAGATGGCTCCAAGGAAAGTAGGTAACAAAGTAATCATAAGGTACAACCAAGGGAGCATGGTAAGAGTCTATTCAAGTGATATGGACTATAGAACCCAATAACCAAGAAGAGGTAAAATATATCTTGAGGGGTTTGAACCACACAAGAAAGTTGTTCATATAGAAGCTTGAGATCAAGAATGACTCACAAATCATTATCAATCTCCTTAGTAGTCAAAATAGGGGAGAAACTAGATCCACCAATACTTTGGGAGATAAAGGAAATGATCCATTAGGAAAGAAAACTCACACAATGATTCCATAATGTCACCTTCACATATACCCCAACGAAGTGCAATAAGCATGTTGACTTGCTTACTAGTAAAGCAATGGACATCTTATGGAGTGAACATGTTTTTCACTCCAAAAATCCCCTATATATTATTAAGGATTTCTAGAGGCAATGAAGGGTGTTTTTTTTATGATGATAATAATCATTCTCACTACTCAATTCGGTGGGGTACCTTACCTTAATTAATATTCTCATGCTCTATTTAAGGGGACCCTTGTCCCTTCATTTGTCACATCTCCCTCTAAGTATTTCCTATATCATCTATATTATTGCACTTGAATCCTTCCCACTTCATATAATAATGGGAATATTCCCCCACCTTCTCTACAAATATACCCATGGACTTCAAGATCAAAGCACCATATACCTAGTGCATTACAAATCCCATCCCCTCATTCTCTCATCAATGCATAAACTCCTTCTTTGAACTTTTGTCCTTCTACTCTACATGACTTGCTTGCATGACTCACGCTCTCATTACAAACTCCCCCTCTCTTTCTTCCAATCGCCAACTTACAACCTAACACCTCCCCTCCTAGGATGTATAAAAATAAGAGATGCCCCTATCTCGTAGCCTCTCACCTCGAGTGTCTCAAGTATTTATCAAGGGACATTTTTAACATGACTTATTTAATCAGATAGAAAAAAAGTGATTCAGTAAGAATTTAAAGATTTCGTGGAAGAGGATGAACCTATTATCCCTTGAAAATCAATCCATGCATACATAGTTCAAGTTTATGCTACCCATCAACCTCAAAATTGAGGTCAAGCATTTTTTTTTAGCTATAGGCATAACTCGATGAAGGATATCCTTGAATTCTAAAATTCAATTATAAGCCTTATCAAAAAATACTAAATATCTTGAATGTTCCCATGTGCACTATAACCCTTTGATCCACAACAATAGTTGGAAGTTAGATTCATCAATCACACAATCACGATAATAAAGTTGAAGCTACACTTTATGCTTGCAATGGGGTTCCAAGGTTTATGGAGATATTAGTTAATAATAACCAAATCGATGAGAAAACTTCTGCCACAAACGCGTATGGTCCTTGGGAGCCCTATAATCACTCACATGAAGGAATAACAATAGCATAGATAATGAACCAATACATCTCTATCTCCTACATGCATGTTCACAGACCATACCACATGGAACAACTCCATTCTAATGATCATGGCATAATCATAGGAAGGGCTTGAACCATCCATCAATCTCACAATCATGACCATCCATCTCCTTGAAATAGAATGGTTGGTGTAGAATGATCATGTTATTACTTATTTATATTGTTATTAAAACTAGGTATATACTTAAAAAACATAGAATAAAATCTTTTATATTTTAAAAATATAACATATGTTAATAATATAAATAAATCAGATATTAATATTACAAAAAATAGTAAAAAAGTATAAAAAGTAAAATAAAATAAAAAACATACAACAAATGTTATATGTTATAAACACACACAGTCAACTAGGTTTAACTGGAGTGGTTGGGAGGAATGATTGTTATCCTACCCACCCACGTTCAATTCCCGCAAATGACATGTTAATGAGTATATTATTGTAATGTCTTCAAAGCCCTATTGTTGATCGGGGTACCATCCTCGAAATGAGGGGAAATACTCAGGGTTTTCCCTAGGCAGTATAACCTGGATATATATATATATATATATATATATATATATATATATATATATAGAGAGAGAGAGAGAGAGAGAGAGAGAGAGAGAGAGAGAGAGAGAGAGAAAAAATTGTCAATTAGTTTTAGCTTGGGTGGTTGGGATGAATGATTGTTATCCTCCCCACCCAGGTTCAATTCCCACAAGTGACATGTTGAACTCTTAATGAGTATTTTGTAAGGACAAAAAAATAAGTCAACATCTAGTCTATGAAGCTTTCTACACTTAGCATGAACCGACATTACAACCATATACATCACATGATTTAACCTCATACTAGAGGATTCTCTAATAGAAAAAAAAACATAAAATTTCCATGAACAATAATGAAAAATTCCAATAACGGTCCTCTTATACAATGTGAAGCCCAAAAAATTATAGACACTTAGAAAAAAATATCATATAAACTCAACATGCACCGACATAATATCCTTTTTAAAACTATTAAACAAAAAGCGGATGTGTATATCCAAAAACATGTCACAATCATATTCCTAGATGATTCATTCACCACAATCTAGTTGAACATGATCATTCAACAATCCATATGTAATTTGATTCCTTTACCTATATATGATGAAAATAAATGCTATTAAACTATAATTATACTTTTGATCTCATCTAAAAAAAGGTTGCAATATGAAATTTATCATTTCATATTCCCTCTTCATCCACTTTATCACAAGTAAAGAGTCCCATTCATCCACTTTATCACATGTGAAGAGTCCCCAAAGATTTGAGGTTGTGTTACACCTTTTTCTGCTACCAATGATAGTCATATTTAGAACCATCAATTCTACAAAGTTATTTGTGTCCAGACCCAATCCATCTTTAAATATCAAGGTGTGAGAATCCTTCATAAATATAATTCCTTCAGATCCACTTATCAATGGATCCCCTTGGGAAGCACCATCAAAGTATGCTTAAGCCCTACACTTATTATGTTCTCCTCTACAAATTATGTAACAGTTTTATCTTTCTTCACTTGGTTGAAACTATTTAAAATATTAATTCCTTGTGTAGCACACTAAAATGGAGGAATGACTTTATCCTTGAAAAGGATGAAATTCCTTGTGATCCATATACCCCAAACTAATATCAAAGGCAGAGCTCTAAACCCTTTT
Organism: Picea engelmannii; assembly: GCA_009831015.1. Taxonomy (NCBI): domain Eukaryota; kingdom Viridiplantae; phylum Streptophyta; class Pinopsida; order Pinales; family Pinaceae; genus Picea; species Picea engelmannii. Next base: position 1,061,270 of record ML779775.1, on the reverse strand, counting down.
ACATCCTCATTTTCACACCAAGATATTAAACCTTCCTCAATTGTAGCACCTCTCCAAGCATTTATTAACCCATTTAAACCTTCCACTTCCTTCCAACTTGTATAAAATATGAACATCTCATTATAAGGTGATAAGTTATTTCTTCATTTTCCTTGCATAGAGGGCACCTCCCAAGACCATGAATATTCATTTTTTGCATAATACTATGTAAGTAACTTGTTATTGATAAACAATCACATGAAAATGCAAGACTTAGAAGGGCATTTCAATTTCTATGCTTTCTTCTACCACCACACTTGAACCCCAAAATCACCCCTGTACTCCTCAAAAGAAAAAGGATTTTTTAATTTTGGTTGAGGGTTATGAAAGTGGAATTAAATGGTTGCTAGAATCCTCCTAGAGGATCTTGGCTCCTTAATGGCCCTCATAAAATCCTCTTTAAGGATATAAAAAAACCACAAAAGGAACTCAATTGGCCATCCATCAAGGCCTGGGATTTTTTCGTTCTCAAAAATTGTGAAGGATAGACAACAATTGTTCCTTGGACACCTCCTCTATTAAAATTTTGTTTTCTTCCTCACAAACATAACATGGAAAGAAAGAATTCATTATGACTACCTCAATTGTAGTAACTCAACCATCCATTTTATAGGCACCCTCAAAGTGTTCCACTCTAGTCTTGGAAATATCCTTGAAATCGATGGCCACCAACCCAGTATTCCTTACTACCTTCTAAAAAATATTGATTTTTTTCTTGTGATTTATGAATTGATGAAAAAAAATTGTATTTACATTCCCTTTTGAGAGCCATAGGGCTCTGCTTTATTAAATAATAGCTTTCTTCTTTTTCCTTCTAGGATCTTGACCTCTGATTTTGTTTCATAAAAAAGGAAACCAACCCCTTCATTGTTATACAACACCTGTAATTTAGACTCCACTTCACTTCAATTAGGGATTTTTCATCATTTATCTTCTTCACATGGGTCCATGCAATTGAAGCTTGTTTGAACTTTTTTAAGTTTGATTCGAACTGAATTGCAACTAGTTCCCTCAAATACACATCTAAAAGAACCCATTGATATTTAATCATCCTAACAGATTCTTTCTCATCCAAACACCTTGGTTGAATTTAAAAGGACTAGGATATTTTCTCCCTACATAATCTAATTCAAGTAGAACTAGAAAATGGTTATATTCCCCACCTAAGCTTACCCATTGTATAATTTTGACATAATCATCAAGCATTGGCTCAAAAAACAAAAATCTATCCAATATTTTTG
>ML779775.1:1025762-1057206 GCA_009831015.1 Picea engelmannii | reverse complement strand
ACTAGGATATTTTCTCCCTACATAATCTAATTCAAGTAGAACTAGAAAATGGTTATATTCCCCACCTAAGCTTACCCATTGTATAATTTTGACATAATCATCAAGCATTGGCTCAAAAAACAAAAATCTATCCAATATTTTTGCTATCCTATCTTCACCTACCTTTTTTATCCTCCATGTAGGCTTTAATTTAACAAGCTTTATGTCAAACAATCCTACATCATCTAACGTCCTCAAAAAATGATCAGTGAGAGAATCAACCTAAGTAGCTAGACCCCAAATCTCCAAACTCCCCAGAGAAAAGTTAAGATCCCCCCAATAACCGAGTGACCTTGGCTTAACCAAGCCTAGACAAAAACCTTATCCCAATAAGCAATTCTATTTGCATAAGATCCATGTATGTTTAGGATAGTGATCTCCTTTCCTAAGTCTTGGGAGTAAAGAGTTTTTCCCATACATGAATCAAAGGACCAACAATTAGTAAAATACAAAGTACTTCTCTTCTAGCTAGTAATTAGGCCCCCTGATTGAACATAAATCCCCAACCCCCAAACATCTTTTCAAGCTCACAGACTAACCCCCCCACCCCCCCACCCCAACATATATAACCTTCTACAACATAATAATATCAGGATTGTGGACATCCACAACACTCTTCAAGGCCTACTATTTTGAGGGATGACTAAACCCTCTATAATTGAAGTATAAGTATATCATTGGTCAACCTCCAATGAGATATTGGCTACTCCAAGAACCCCATCGAAGGAAAGTTGTTTACCCAAAAAAAACCCCTTAAAAGATTTTTCTTGAGCCAAAGACATGAAATATTTAATCCCTTTGCCAACACCCTTTGACCCTTTTCCATCATCCAGTCCTAGATCACCTTTAGTCCCCCCTTGAATCCAAAAAAAAAAAAAATCCTAGATCAAATATTGTACCTCATGGACCCCTCCGTAACCTCCTCTAAAAATATCACAAATATCTCTCTATCATCACTTAAATGGACTATCTTACTAGAAGTTGAGACCTCTCTATTTTCCCTACCCACAAGATTAGATAAGCCACCCAAAGGAGACTATATCTTATCCCTAATACCAGATAATCCATTCAAGAAATCGCCCTTCTCTCAATCACAACAAGCCCCAACACTCACATTGGACCACGACCCAAATACTAAATTCCTTTGAGGAGAAGAATGAAAAATGAGTGGGACCAAGTTCCAAGGAAGATCCTATATTATTCAAGAAATCCACCACTAGGGGTTGTTGGAGTTTATCAGGTTCCTTTGAAGTAGGAATTTTAGGCTCCCAAATAGGGTCTAAATTCCTCCCATGCATACCAAACTTATGTACACTTTCTATAATTGCAACCTAAGGTAATGGCTCCTTTTGGCCCTCTAAATCCTCAAACATTTGATCCGGCCCACGACAACCATCTTCCTTTATGGATACTATCTTTGGTCACTTTCTAACCCATTATTTCTTTCGAAATGGAGACTACACTTCACATCCAAATGACCATAGGAATGACATCAAAAAATTATGAAAGGAATCAATGCATAATATAGAGATCCAAAACGACCAAAATATGGGTAATGGTCATTGAGCCTATATCACAAAAAGTTGAATCAACTTCAAAAAAAGGACCAAGTTCATTCCCGGACTCCCTAAATACATCAATAAACCAAAATTTGATCGAAATACCCCATAATTTTACCCAAACCAACGTAATCTCAACCTTCTCATATTTGCATTGAATAATGGTGTGCATTTATTTAGTGACAAAGGGGTCAAGCCCCATTTTCAATAAGAGGCCAACATCTTCTCCAAATTCAATGTTGAATGAAAAATGAAAGCTTTCCAACCCTTGGTAAGAATGTAAAAATCCATAGGGTAACCTAGAAGAGGCTTCAAATTTGTGTGAATCCACTCACTAAGGGACATTTCCTCCATTCTTCTCCCATGGAAATGACCAACTATCACCTACTCCACCATAGCCACCACTTTATTCATTTTCAATTCTTCCCCCAAGACCAAGCTAATTGGGGAAATTTTATTTTTCACACACTTCTTTCGTTTATGAGGAGCATGATCTCTACCACCACCATAAGGAGCTTTAGGAACTAATTTACCCTTAGAAGCCTTCTTAGAAATAGTCTAATCTTCCCTTAAAATGTTGGGACCTTATTGTAAGAAACTTCCACTCCAAGATACCAAATATAAAGAGGATCCAAGAAAACCATAGTTAGACTCCAGATCATCACCATGCAAAAATAAACATTGAGATTCACAAACAACCTTCAGATGAATAGGATAGGAAGCAGACTTTAACACTGAGGATACAACAACCTCACTACATGCACTTTGTTTGTATTCTCATCGAGAACTTACACTTGAACATCCATCGAATCCAAGTTGATCTCCACTTTGTACCACCTAATTAGATCCCTTAATACTAATCACCAACCCAGTAATAACATCCTTGTACTTCCCATGAGTTGTCCCATTAGGACGTTTGTCAGACCTCGAATCTTCGTCTACATGCTTTTTTTTGTCAAATTTTCCAAAGTTTACAAAGTTTCCTCTTCCATAGGTTCTAACTCCAAATTGTTTACCTTAGTATACCCTACCCCAATCAACTAGGAGATCCTTTGACACAAGGAGAAGCCAAAATATGAAAACCCTCGTGTGAATTAGCTCAATAATCAACTAGTTTTGTATCCATTCTGAAAACCCTCAAAATAATGGATTTTTTTCAAAGGTTTCATCTTTTTTTTTGTTTTTTCAAATATGTAAATATATATGTTATAAAATATAAGAAGTTAAATATGTTATAACACACACACACACATGTATATATACATGTGTGTGTGTGTGTGCATACATATATACGTAGATGTATGTATGTATGTATGTATACATACATACATATACACATACATATACATATGTGTGTGTGATATAACATATAACAATACAACCAAACAATCAGATCCCATGCATAGATGCTCATTGAGCCAACCCCTAATTGATAAAGACCATGTTCCAAGAAGTTGTCGACCTTGTGACCACAGTGATAGACATCGAAGGAGGGAGGAAAGACAGAGGAGGAGACAATGGAGTCCATCTACCTATGAGGGTAAGCCCACCCATTATAAGGAAGAGATGAGAGATGAGCCATTTTTGTTTGAAATTGGTATATAAGAGGATATGGAACTCACCATGACAAGGAACAACCATTCACATACCCACTTGCAGAGAAATGGCACCTAAAATTGTATTTCAAACCCCAATTGTATGTGAAAAAAATAGTTTTGGGATAAATTGTATGTGAAAAAATGATTTTAAGGTAAATTATTTCATTTGTACAATTGGGTAGAAACAACATTGTCGTGATTCAGGTATAACAGGGGAAGTAACATATTATCAATGGATTAATAAAAGTCACCTCTAGTGTTCCAAAAAATGCAAGTTTCCATAACTACCTATCAAACTATTTTCTTCCTTATGGTACTGCAGAAACTCAACTTCAGTGGAAACAACTTACAAAGTGTTGTTATCTTTTCCTCTTCCAAAATCATAGATAAAATATGAACATCTCCATCATCATGTGATTTTTTTGTTGCAAAAGTATTTTATTGTTTTCATCTAAGAAAAACTTCCCAGATCAAACCCAGTTTTAACCTTTACTTAGCCTAGAGATTTAGTGGTGTCAAGTATAATTCCTTCCTTATAGAGAGAATTTGTTAGATTATTGAATGTTTTCAACAAAGGGTTCATGTGTTTGCACACTTTCCAAAGGCTTACCATCCTTAGCATAGAAAACATGTACTTTCACAGAGCTATGGAAAGTATGCGAGCTAATCTATGGCATAGAAAAAAAATGCCAAAGTCCTTTATTCATGAAATTTCAAATGAGTAGACCATGGTAAAAATAATACCAATGTAAAAAGTTATAACAAAAATAAAAGGTGATAAAGGGTTGGATGTAGTATAGATATTTATCTCCATCTATTACCAGGACAAGAATGAAATCCTCTCTTCTTTCCCATTTCTCTTGTATTTTGGAATAATAAACAATGTGCTAAAATCATAGCACCACTAAAGCATGATCTCTTGAGATGTTTTTTGGATTGACTATAAACAAGACTTGACAGTATGAATGTGGATCATCATGATATTAGATTGGTAGACAAATTTGACTAATACATTACACTTTGCAATAGAAAGAAACATTTGTCTTGAAATCTTGTGCAATTGGCTAGGCTAAAACTGCTTGTGTATTTGTTTGTAAGCATTATCCTAGCATGGAATGGGAAAAATCTAGTTATGAAAAATGTGTTATTATCCTAGTATCCCAATAATAATGGTACATTGGATAATAGAACTATAAATACCTCATAAGAGATAAAAAAAAATAGAAGACAATAAACTTACTTAATCCATGCCATATACACTATATTAATAGTTGATAATGGTGAGAGCTCACAAAAATATATTTAGGGCAATGTTCGTGAACAGATTAGGAAAATATCATGAGTTTTGACATTAGAAAGGCATCCTTTTAATAGCATATGGTGCAACAATTTGGCATCCTAGTAAACCTTCCATTCCTTGAACAAATCCTTTAGCAATAAATTGTAAGTAACAATGTTTGGTTTATGGACTTTCTGAACCATTTGGTGAAGGAGTGAATGTTTCTCTTTAATCTTTCCTTATCAACAAAAAGAATCAATAAATATATTGTAAGAAATGACATATGATTCGTAGCCTTTGGAAGACATATCATTCTTGACCACTATTGCATGGTGAAGGTTCCCATGCTTACAAAGTCCATTTACCATTGTATTGTAGGACACCATATTAAGAACACAACCCTTTCTACACATGTCTTCAACTAATCTAATTATTTGTTCCAAATTTACTTATTGACAAAATCCTTTCATGAGATTAGTGTAAGTGACAACATTAGACCTATATCTTGAACCCCTCTTCTGCATTCTATCAAAAAATATTTTGTGGCACCCACTTAGCCATATTCACGTATATCTTTGATGTTATAAATAAACATATGAAGCTTAATCCCCAAATTTTCAATATCATCATACAATGCCTCAATGATGTTACAGAATGTTTCATATGTGGACAGATGAAATCTTCCTTGAATTACCAGATCCCTATACCAAGACAGAAACACTACAAGTGGACATTAACATCCCTTTAAACTCATTTTAACCAATTAGAAAGAGAGAGGGAGAAAGGGCATGATGTACCTTGTTTCAAAGTTTGTCCTCACTACTTCCAACTCTTGAGCTTGATCAAACTCCCTGGTGCAACTTGATACCTACAATGGGAAGCAAAGAGAAATGACTATTTCCTACTCTAGTTGATTAGGAAAAAAAAATTCATCTACAAATATTGAAGCAACAGTAGACAAGCATATGAAAGAATACACAAGATCGAAGGAAATAGGCCAAGTATATTCAAATGAGAACCCAAAGAGAATACTTAAAGACCATGATTGGTGTAGCAACAATATCTCCAAGGATGAAGCATATGATCCTAGGATGAAGCCAAAGCATGGGGGTCGAACATAACCAACCCAATCTGAGAGAGTTGTCTCATAGAATTAGGTGGAGGAGATTCCCCTTTTTCCTCAACAAAAATGGTGCTCCCCCATAGTGAGAGACAGGGTGCCATATGCAAAAAGTGGTGCTCACCATTCATGGGCATGGGAGCACCAACACTCCCTACACATGGCCAAGGGGGCGCCACCCTTCATAAATGCCCAAAAAGAGGTCCAATTTTCCAAGGAAAAGGTGTGTTTTGACCTAGAAATGATGGGTTTTCTCCTCCCATATGACTTAGGGGTCATGGAAACTTGTTTTAATGGTGTCAAGAGGTGGTGACACCTAAAAAAATGAATGCGATACTTGGGAAGGTGCATATGATACATGCGACAATTACCGAGGTGCATACGTCACTTTGCGACACTTGGGACACTTAGGGTGCGAAATGAAAATGTGACATTTTGATGTGTAATAGATGTCCCCTAAAGTGTGAGGTCAGAAGAGAAACTGATGGCCAAAACACTTTACAAATTCTTCAATGAAAGGGTGTTGGAGTGGGAGAACCCGACATAAGCTGCAAACAATCATCAAATAGTATTAATATATGTTCCATTTTTGAGGCAGACATACCTATGCTTGAAATATGAGATAACTCAAATAATGGCCACCAACCAATACACTACGGATCCATGAGAATAATGACTAAGGATATGGCCACCAGAGATACAATGTGGATCCATACCTCCATGACATGAACTGATCGCAGCCACAAAAAATACACAGTGGAGCTACGATATGACAAAACATAGCCACAGATCAATACAATGTGGATCTATGTGACAATATATATATATATATCAGTAAGACTGACAACATGGTGACTGTATTGAAATATTTTACATGCTCAAATGATCTCCATCGCATCTTGGGCAAAGAACATAACAGAGTGAACACCCAACCCAGGGTCTTCTTCCCGATCTCAATGTAGTACGAATCTAGCCATGTGAATAGATGATTTGATGTCAAACATGGTAGAAACCACTTGATTACCGATCATTGATATAAACCGTTAACAAGTGCGAGGGAAATCACCAATGAGGACAATGACTCCCAAGGTACCCTAGTACATTACAACAAATGTGAATAAATGAGTTGAGGTTGAACATTCGTGGAATCAATCGATCATGAGTCATTGATGTAAACCCAATGTCGAAAGCGAGGAGGCCTGCCATTGAGGCATGAAATTCCCAAGGTACTAACTAGTTTCTAAGTCTAATTCCTAGATAATGTGTTGAACTTGACAGGAACAGACTCATCGAAGGATGGCCATGACGTATACCCCATCATTGACATGAAACTGACATAGGAAAGTGATGTGAGATGGTGGACCAAATGAATATGGACTGACACAAGAAATGGAAACTGGTAATATTGTAGATGGATGGTTTGAAGTGAAACTTCCCTTGAACATGATGAGGCATGACAACTAACTTGGCAACATTGAATCGATGAGTACCAAGAATATAATGTGATGAAAATAAGAGCACTCTTCCACTGGGATGAAAAAGTATAACGAAACATAGAATTGGTATGATTCCGAGACAAGCAGATTTCCCAACTGTAAGACGAGATGCAAAAAGGTGCCATGTTCAAGGGAAACAATAATTGCCATAAAGGATTCCCAAAAAACTTGACCCACTTCCTTCAATTCCCCCCCCATACATATAGATGAGTACCTCTTTCTTTTTAAACGAGCTTGAGGAGGATAACAGATGCTCGATATAGATCGTCCTTTGGATGAGTCCCTTGACACATGTTTAACAAGCCTGAGGAAGGAGGGCTTTGGTCCTAGATGGGTCCTGGAGATCGGACTCACATGGGTCCTTCTATGCATAGATTTACGAGCCCAAGGAAGATAAACTTGGTGGTTTTTCACATTTAGAGAGTCTGAAAAGAACTTAAAGATGACTCCATTGATGACATTTTCGTAAATTTAGTCTCCCAAGCCCAAAAAAAGTGTAAACAATACATGGGAGAACTCTTCTAATCATGCTTGATTAGAGTAGTCCTTTTTCATAATTAGTCTCGCGAGGCCAAAAAAGAGATAAACTACCACTCGAAAGGCGCCCTTTCAAACCTTTTAACGAATGTGAAAGGAAGAAAGCTCACTTGACAATCCTTTCATGTTTAGGGAGTCTGAAAAAGAGCTTAAAGGAAACTCCAATGAGTTTGTAATATTCCAACTTATGATTTTGGTATTTTTTTTGGGTTTTTGGGTTGTATCTTTTCACAAACAGTTTGTCGGTTTATAATTTCTAATTGAATATGCAATGCAAAAACATGGATTTGATGACAAATAAGATGGGGAACACAAATAACATCAAACTTGTATTTTCAAATAATAATTATATTGGATACTTCACATCAAAAAACATATCAGAGATGCAATTAAATCATACATTGTTCTTAAGAAACCTGATATAGATGATTTCGTGGGCTGTCTCTGAGCTTCCTGGGAGTGTTAATGTTCTAGAAGGCTGAAAATAAGTTTGATATTCCCTCTCTACAATGATATACAACACCCACTAATAAGGAGATACACCCAGCAATAATAAATTGCACCTAGAAGTCACACCTAGTAGAGAAATAAGGGGCCCACAAGGAATATAAGCATCCAACAACAAGAATAAATGCCCATCACAAGTAATATGCACCCAATAGTACTTTCAACAGATAACAGTGGCTTCCAAAATGAAAAATAATTCCCAGGGATGTGTATTAACGCACAGTAACATAGGAGATAACCCTCTACTCATCAATGAAGTTATTCGACCCCTCCTTAACAACAATGCATCTGTCCCTACAGCAAATAAAACTCGTCCAACTAGTAAGGAATATCAACCAGCATACAAATTGACCCAACATCAAGAAGAAATGTGCCCCACCCTACGATTGTAGTGCCCAACACACTATAACTCATCTCGACTAAAGAAATTGACCCCTACCAATGACAATATTGCCGAGCCTCTCAAGAGTGCACCCAGAATGAAGGAACTCGACCAACAAGGAAAAATCAACCTCCCCACTTCCAAAATTTGCTCCTAAATGACGAGAACACAATCTGGTTGAAGCACAATGAGAAATTTGTAGTGATATCTCCCTTAACTGACTAGGATGTATAGTTGCAACACTGAAACCAGTAGATGAACAAGGGTTTCTCAAAAAACCATAGACTCTCTTCTCAAGAGCTCTCAAAGAATTTTTTCTCAAATGAGTGAATGCAAGAATGATGATAGACTCCTCCTATCCAATTTTTTTTTATACTTCTAACTTGAGCTTTTCTTTCCTTCTCTTATGAATGCGGGATAATAACCTCACTTGAATTTTTTTTTGTTCGTCATGTTCCCTTGATTATTTTTCTCCCTAGCCCATAGGAACTCAATTAGGCTAGCAGAATTCTCTTTTAGAGAGATTAGGTAGATGGGGACATTATAGTCCTCCCTTCCCAAGATTTCTTTCCCTCAAGCAATTTTAATCCTGGATGTTGAAGTACCTTCTCTCCTTCCCATGTAGCGTTCTCAATAGAAAAATCCTTCCATTTGATAGGGTACTCCCTGACAGTTCAATTCCTTAGCTTCCGCTCCTTGATCTCCAAAATATCCTCAGGAACCAAAATCAACTACCCCTCTTCATCCAGTGGTGGTAACTCCTTGATCTCTGCCAAGAAATGTAGGAAGGTCATCTCTTAGACCAGGAAGTTTGTCTTCTTCGTGATTCGCTCTCAGAGTGAGGGAAATATTGTAGCCACATCCAAGGCCTCCATGGTTGACCTCTCCACACATAAGAAGCAAGTGGATAAGGTTGTGGAAGAATACTCATATATATTCTCCTCACCTATCAGGGTACCTCTGCACTGTTAGGTCAAGCATCCCATCGATCTGACCCCCGGTGCACTGCTACCCAATGGGATAGTCTATTGTCGCTCTCTGTTAGAGAATGAGGAGATCAAGCAGCAAATCCAAGAACTACTCCACAAGGGGCACATCAGTCCCTGCTCATCAACTTGTGGGAGCCCAATCGTGTTAGTGCAGAACAAAGATGAGACCTAGTGACTCTGCATTGACTACCAGGCTCTGAATAAAATCACAATCAAGAACTGGTACCTGATTCCTTGAATCGATGACCTCCTTGATCAGCTCATGAGGACCAAATACTCCAGTAAGATTGATCTGAATTTTGGCTACCACTAGGTCCCAATAGAACATACAGATGTATGGAAGACCACCTTCAAGTCAAAAGAAGGTCTTTTTGAATGGTTGGTCATGCCCTTTGGTTTCACAAATGCTCCATACACATTCATGAGGATGATGGACGATATCCTACGACCTTTCACCAATAATTTTGTAGTGGTGTATATGGATGACATCCTCATCTATAGCAAGACTTGGGCGGAACACTTGCAACATATTCAACAAGTTTTGCACACCCTACGAAAGCACAAGCTATGTGCCAACTTAGAAAAATGCTCCTTCAGCATGGACAGGGTCCATTACCTCGGATACATTGTTGATTAGCATGGTGTACATCTGGATCTAGCCAAGATCCAGGTCATTTGTGACTGGCCAGCCCCAACCACACTCACTGAGCTTCAAAGCTTCTTGGACCTTGCCAATTTCTATCACAGGTTCGTGTTGGGATTTAGTAAGGAAAACTTTGTGTGGGGCATGTCCCAACAACAAGAGTTCGATGATTTGAAGTAGTTCTTGTGCTCAACCCCAGTACTTTCATTACCAGACCTGCAACAACCCTTTGAGATCGAGACAAATGCTTCAGACTATGATGTGGGCATCGTTCTCACTCAGCACAACCACCTCGTGGCCTATCATAGTGAGACACTATCAGATGATCTTCGTAAGTACCCTACTTACGAAAAAAAAATGAACTCCATAGTGCAATCATGTCGCCAGTGGAGACATTACATTCTTGGGAAGGAGACAGTCATCCACACTGATCATAAGCCACTGCAGTTCATGTAGACACAAGGAAAATTTCAAAATGAACGCCATCAGAAGTGTTCCACATACTTGCAGTAATTCCACCTCAACATCAAGTATAAAATAGGAAGTACCAATCGAGTCGTTGATTTCTTCATCCGACCTCCAGTCGCGGAACTCACCACGGTGCTAGACTCTTGTGGCCACGGGACCTCTGGATGGCCACACCTCTATGAGACAAACCCTAACTTCACCACCACCTATGAAATGTTGGGTGCAAGCTCAGTTGTCGCTAATTTTCATCTTCAAGACGGGTTGTTGTGCCATCTGAGCCATCTATGTGTTCCATCAAGCGAGAAAGTGACACTGATTTGGGAAGCCCATTATAGTCGGGTGGCAGGACACTTCGGCATCGAAAAGACAGTGGCAATAATGCAGAAACATTTATACTAGCTAAAACTTCAACAAGATGTGGGCAAGTATATCAGCTCATGCACTGCTTGCGTTATTTCCAAATCGACCACTGAGAAATAGGGCATGTACGACCCTCTTCCTACTCCTGATAGGCCATGGAATCCATCTCGATGGACTACATGTCAACCATTATGTCCACCAAGAGGAGAAATGACTGTGTTTTGTGGTTGTCGATCGCTTTTCCAAGATGGCGATTATGGCCGCCTGTAAGAAGAGCATCACAGCTAAGGCCATTTCCAAGCTCTTCTTTGAACGAGTATGGGTACATTTTGGAATCCCACAAACCATTGTCTCAGATCGGGATAGTCGGTTCCTCAACACATTCTAGTCAAGCCTCTGGTCATTGCTGGACACCAAGCTCACCAAATCCACTACTTTCCACCCTCAAATAGATGGCCAAACTGAGGTCGTCAATCGGATGATCGTGCATATCCTGTGCATGTAAATTTACAAGCACCCCCACACATGGGATGAGAGTCTTCCCTATGTTCAACATAGCTACAATCGATCCCTACATAGCTCAACCAGCCACAACCCCTTTCAGGTGGGGTTGGGATTCCAACCATTGGGTCCCATGGATGTTGCACTACCCCTTGCGGCCAACTCGGACGACTCATCCCCTGCTCCAACTAAATATGACAAAGCCACCCAGTTCATTGAGTGGATCCAGCACATCTGCCAACAGGTTCAGGATATTTTACAGAAATACAATTCCAAGTACAAGCAGCGCCATGATCAACATCGGGTGCCACATAAGTTTTAGGTGGGAGACAAATTTTGGTTGCACTTGCAGAAACAATGCCTTACAAGGTCCCATCAGAAGATTATCCCACTCCTTTATAGACATTACACCATCCCCAAGGTTGTGGGTGACAATTCGTTTGAGCTCAACATTCCCGCTTTCCTTGGTCTACACCTAGTGTTCAACGTGGCTGTCCTTCGGCCATATTTCCCATCATTATTGGGCACCTCAGAGATAGAAAAAAAGTTGACACCAACAGAGATCAACCCTGACTACATGCAACAAGAATCCAGTGATCAAATTATTGACACACAGGTCAAGGGAACTCGACAACAAAGGATCCAACTTTATCGAGTTGTCAAAGCAGGGCAGCTCCTGCACCAAGGCAAGTGGCTCACTAGGGGCCAAATTCAGCATAAATTTCTTCATCTAATGGGGGAACTCAACGCAATGGAGACCATTTCTTCCTAAGGGGGGAGTATTGATCCATATGGATTTCAGTGGCCTCCCACCTATTCCAACAGGTTCATTTTGGCATTTTTCCACTTTGGCAATTTTTTTATAGTTTTCGGGTCCCTAACTTCTGGGGTCGTTTTGAGGCCCTAAACAACATTTTTAAGGATCACCACTGTCAAATTAATATTGAAGTTAGATTCTTACAAAAAAAAATTGTATTCCTCGGATAGACCTTTCCAACGGGCTATCGTGCGCCTAAAACGAAGATAGTATGCAAAAGTTACGACCCCGGGAAGTTGATGTACTAACTTACCCCAATAGGGTCACATGACTTTTGGCGCTTCATCTCCTAGGGTTAGGTTTTTGGATGTCTAGGGTTTTGGAATTCATGATTATTGTCAAAATGCCTTCATAGCCTCATTGTAATCATCTTCTTGCGAATGAGCGCAACCGACACATCTCTTCTCAAAGATAAGCCGCCACCATTCCAACAAGCTTATTTTTCGTTGTATTTTATAGTTTCATCTCATTTCCTTATTGAATAGAAACCAATTTTATTGTATCTCTGTTATTCTGTGTTAAGCATCTTTTCATAATAATCTATATTCATTTTGTTCTACTCATAAAATCTGGATCAGTTCACAAGGACTTTCAGTAGAGTGAGTCAAGGCTACATCTAAGTGACCCTTTAACTTGTACAAACCACCTTCTTCTATTCCAATAACAACTGCATCTTCTATAGTTTTTTCCTTTAGATCACATAAGACATTCACCATCTATGAATACAACCCTGAAACCTTTCTTATCTACGGCTGAAATAGAAAGTAAGTTCTTTTTCAAACCTGGTACATAGATTACATCTGTCATTCTCATCGGAGTTCCTAAATCAAGTTTGTGGGTGGCTTCTCCCATTCCTTTGATAGGGTACCGATAATCATATCCAAGTGAAACTTTCTAGGGGGAGTCTTTTTCTAAAAGGCTAGAGAGAGTGTTCTTCTGACCAGTCATGTGCTTAGAGGCACCACTGTCTATGAGCCAAGTATTGTCTCCATGTGTCACAGATCCTGAGAGAGCGGAAAACAAAACATATTCTTCAATATTTTCTTTAGCTAACTTCTTGGGTGGCTCATCATCTTCAGTTGCATGGGCATGATGTATTTTGTTATTTCTCTTCTTGTATTCTTCCCTTATGGTAGGACAATTCTTAGCAATGTGTGCCATCTTATCACAATGATAGCACTGGTAGGAGGAGAAATCTTTTTGCCTTTTTGGCCTTTATGATATTTATGGAATCTCTTCGAAGACTAAGACTCTTTATGAAAGTGAGTCTCCTTTTGAAAATGAGACTTTGCCTTTCCACCCTTAGCATGCTGCCACGACTTGATATTCATCTCTTAATAGGATGGCTTCTCAGTTGGCCACTCTTGCTTCTTCTTGAACACATTCTTCCCATAAACTGTCAAATTGGAGTTTCTCTTTTCTTGCACAAATAGTTTGGATGAAGGCAAACCAAGGTCTTGTGAGACCATTAAGAGTTGTCATCACGAGTTCATCTTCATCTAAGTTGTCTCCAATTGCCTCTAACTATTCCTTGAATTGAGAAACCCTAGAGAAATAGTCTTGAATTGTTTCTCCGTTTTGCATCTTGGTATTCCTGAGTTGGGTTCTCAAGTTCATCTTCCAGTTGATGTTCCTTCCTTCATACATTTTGGTTAGAGCATCAAACATTTATTTTAGAGTATTGTTAGAAGAAACTTTAGGGATCAAGTGGTCTTTAATGGAGTCTGCAATTATCCTTTTAGCCTTAATCATATCCTTCTTGTACTTCGCTTTAGCTCCATTTTCTTCGGGTTCTAGTACATTTTATTTTATGAATTTTGCAAGGTCATTCTCTTTAAGAATGAGTCCAACTCTGTACTTCCAAGCATGAAAATTTCCCACACTTTCTAACTTGTCAACAAGCTTGGTGCTTGCAGACATCTTGATGTGGAGCTAAGAAAATGACCAGAAAATGAAAGTGCTCAAAAAATGAAACTAAGCTTACCATGAGATGCGTTGGGGTGAGGCGAGCTTGATGGAGTTGACTGTATTTGAAAAATCCAAATTTTACCCCCTAAAACTGGACTTGGGCACTTCTGGACTGGTGTTTCTAGTACTGGTTATGGTTTCTTGGTTTTTTGGTTTTCTAGTATCAGTCAAAACTAGGGTTTGAATTTTCGAAGAATCCAGACACTGAAAAAGTTCACTCAAGCTGCCAAAAGATGCACTAGGGGAGGGTGCACTTCCCAAGGTCATTTTTGGTCAAAATTTCCTCTTCAGTAAAAAGCCCTAATTTTCATGTACAACCATAGTGACGTCTAGATACCTAGTGAAACATGCTCTATTCAGTCAAGCTTTGATTTCATGTTAAGTTTTTATCGGTGTGATTAGGTTATTTCCAAATTACATGAGCATTTCCAAAACAACAGTATAAAAGGGATCACTGAAAGAAACAATCACAAGGTATGTAGCATTTTATTCTGGGAAACCCTCATGGGGGAGAAAACCCAACAAAAACTTCCTCAATAATAGATTTCCAATAAAATGCCATGACTAAGACCGAAACATCAAAGACATACCAAGACTGAGCATGTGCCTATCTTCTCCTTCCTCCTGCAACTGCAACTTCCTTCAAGATATGCGCACTAGATGCCTATCTTCTCCTTCCTCCTGCAACTGCAACTTCCTTCAAGATATGTGCACTAGATGAGTGAGTGAATGTGTGTAAATGAGACACCAACTTCACATATAAATACAAGTGTGAGATGGTGCTAGGGTTGTGTCTCTTCACTTGGTTGAGCCAACTTCTCCTAGAAGTGGCTAAAACCACTAGGGGTCGACTTTACAAATACCACTATACAAAAACAGTTTGACCAATCCACAAAGGGGGATTTGATCTTATACAAGACTCGACTCGATCCATCCGCAAAAGGGGATTTGATGTATAAAATAATAACTCAAATATAATTAGAATATTCTTTGAAGTTACAATATTTCAACACTCGAGCCATTTGGATCTCACACCCCCAATTCCTTGATAAAGAAAAAGCCCACCTAATCAATTCCCTTGTGTCCAATGGTTACACTAGCTCTCAAATTAACAAAGATTTTCGCTTAGATCGCAAGCCTAAATCGAACAACCCTCCCTCTTCCTCCCCACCCCTAGCTCTCATTTTTCTTCCCTATATCCAAGGCACTATTTATCTCACATCCAATATCCTTGCTAAAAAGAATATCAAAACCATATTCAAAACCATAAAATAGTCTTTCAAATCCACCAAGGATAAATCTGACCCTATGCTTGGCCGGGGAGTTTACGAAATTCCTTGTTCTTGTGGAAAATCATACATTGGCCAAACTGGCAGATCCTTTAAATCCATACTTAAAGAGCACATAGCTAACACAAACCACAACTACATCTCTAAATCAGCTAGCAATGAACATTCTTCGAAATCTAAACATTTAATATGTTTCGATCAAACCAGAATCCTAGCCTCAACACCCTATTACCCATCTTGCATCATTCGTGAAGCTTTGGAAATTGAAAAACATCCAAACAATTTTAACCGTGATGATAGATACAAACTCAACAAATCCTGGAAGCATGTCATTCATCGCCTCAAACATCAAACCTAAATTGCTTATCCTCTCTCTAGGTTTCCCTCTCCCCCGTTCTCTATTGGTTTCATCTCCTTGGATCCTCTTAATTTAATTCTCCATTTTCTTCTTTCTCAAATCTTTGTGTTTCTCTTTTTTTTTTCTAATCCCTCTTATTCTCTCTATTTTTTTCTATTTTAAATTGTAGTTTATTAATACTATTTTTATCCTCATATCTTTGATTATATTTTTAATTATTCATTATTGATCTTTGTCGCAATCTTTACTTAAATATCTTACCTCCAGATATGCAATTATTTGATTATCATTTCAAGATTCAACTTATCCTTGAACCTTTGACTTTATTCTTATTTAATTCTAATTGATCCGTATCTCATTCTTGTTAAAGTATCTTATCCTTTAATTAATTGTTTATTTAATTATTATTATTTTATTACTCATTAAACCTTTTATACTATTAAACCTTGTCTCGTTACTTTTTCACCCACCTTATAATTAATTTCTTATATTTTTATTGTTTAATTATTTATGGTGTATATTTTAATTATTTTTCTCTTATACATTAATTATTAATATTTTTAACTTTTTATTAATTGAAATTGGTTAAATTACAATTATTAGGGTTTGTCCACTTTGTCCCCAACATTCATATTAATTTTAGTGTTTATAATTTTCCTATAAGCACTTTTTTCAATGGGCATTGTTTTATTAGTCCCTAATGATGGGTGGAGTATCCACTCATGTTGGAACTTTCAAAAACTCCTTACGTAGTTTATATCTAGAAATCTAATACAGTATTATGGGAAAGTGTGAAAGCTTACATACTCTGAATTTATTTAATGTTTTAATAATAAAAATTAGTCACTTATATTATTTAGTTTTTATAAATACTTCATAAATGAAAATTAAAATTAAGTTTAAAAAACTTTACATAATATAACTTTTACAAACTTTCAAGCATCATTCAAGTGTGATTAGTATTTCTTCCTTGGATATCATATGTTCAAATTTAGAGGGGATAGGGTATGTGTACAAACAAGGAGTCTCATACACCAATTATTATTATTATTATTATTATTATTATTATTATTATTATTATTATTATTATTATTATTATTATGCATGTTTTGATTAGTTATCAATCCAACTTTCAATAAAATGATTGAACTTTATATATTAAATTTGGAACTCAACATATTTACTTATAATTTGTAAATTCTTTACTAAATTTAACATAGTCTACCCTCACTCCACACACTCTCAAATATAGGCATAATGGAAAATTAGGAATTAGCATGTAACATTTTTACTAATATTTGTCATTTGATTGCAAGTTTGTCAATCACCAAATGAAGTTATTGTCATCTTTGTTTATTCTGTCTATCTTTTTTTTTTTTTTTTAACTAAAACGGTTNTTTTTTTTTTTTTTTTTTAACTAAAACGG
The DNA here is from genome assembly GCA_009831015.1 of Picea engelmannii. Taxonomy (NCBI): domain Eukaryota; kingdom Viridiplantae; phylum Streptophyta; class Pinopsida; order Pinales; family Pinaceae; genus Picea; species Picea engelmannii. The sequence goes on along the minus strand of ML779775.1, from coordinate 1,039,870 downwards.
TTATGTATTTTATTGATTGGAAAATCCAGTTGGTCGAAGCCTTACATCCTTCACAAGAGCTTTCTACCTTCTACATTCTTTTACAAGCTGATGTCCTTTTCAAGGAATACATATTTTTACGGGGTCTCCACCGTTTACGCTGAGTTCTCCTTGGGCCAAGAGGCAACCTTCGTTGGCTACTTTGTCTGCTTCTTTGTTTGAGTCTCGGAGTATATGGTAGTAGTTGAAGGAGGTGAAGTCTTTAAGAATGTGTCTTAACCTTTGCAAATTCTTGTTTAGGCTAGCGTCTTTAAACTGTCCTCTTGAATGAATCATTTTGATCAAGATCTCAGAGTCTCCAAACGCTTGTAGCTCCCGATGTCCTCTTTCCTTGGCTATCTGGCAGACTTTTATCAAACTCAGGATTTCTGCTTGATTGTTGGTTCGTTGTCCGAGACCCCAACAAAAGGTTTCTAGTATTTCCCCTTCGCTAGAGTAAATGATTCCTCCAGCTCCCACTGTCCCAGGGTTTCCTTTGGAGGCGCCGTCGAAGAAGACTGAAGTTATGCCTTGTTTCTGCCACCAACTCTGGAATATGTCGTGATTGTCTCTTAGCCTCCATTCTGTTTCAAGATGGGATTTTTCAATGCTATGGATCCAAAGGTTCAACACAAAGGCGCCGAACCACTCCTTTTCTTCCTGCTGCAGCGAGGTATCAGTTTTGAGGTTTTGGGAGCTCAAAGTTTCTAGGAGAAGGCCTTTTTCTTTCGCTGCTACCATGTTGGGGGTCCACTTTGTGTTGTTGAAAATTTGCTCATTCCTTGCTAGCCATAGCTTCCAACATACGTACTTGGGGATGGAGATCCAGATTCTGGCCCATATTGTTTTCAAGGAGAGCGAAGGGTAACTATCCTTCCAAGTTGTAAATAGATCCACTACTGAGATGTTGGTGGGGGAAGCGACCTTGAGGCCATGGAGGACAAGCTGCCAGACTTTGTTTGCGAAATGGCAGCCTACAAATAAGTGATCCGAGGTTTCCATGGCTTCTCTGCATAGAGAGCATCTGTGTGGACCGACAATATTTTTTTTCAATAAGTTTTCACTAGTCAAAATCTTTCTGTGCATTAGTGTCCAGAAGAAGAAATTTACCTTCGGGATAGCCATTGAGTCCCATACCTCCAACCAAAACCTTGCCGAGAGTGGTCTATTTTCCTGTTGCTGTAGCAGAGCATAGACTTTAGCTGCTGAATATGTTTCTGTGGGTCCCCAACCCCAGGTGTCTTTTTCTGTCATATGCACAGGTGCTGCCTCTCGAAGCTCTGCTTTGAGCATTTCAAGTTGCTGGAGGAGGTGATCTGGGACAATGCCGAATTTCCACTCTGTCCAGGAGCCATCTTCATCCCACTTGGATATATCATAGATTCTCTGCATACCTCTGCACTCTAGAAAATCGTGAATTTCCATCAAACCGACGTTTAATGCAAGAGGCGGATTCCCCATTATCCTATCTGTCCAGAGATTGGTTCGTTTGCCATTTCCAGGGACGCGGTACAGATTTTGGCTGAAAAATTGCGCCCCTTTAATGCACAATTGCCATAGAATCGTGGTCTTCTTGCTCATGGCATTTTGAAGGTTTCTGATTTTGGCATTTGGAATGTATCTGTGTATTAACGTTTTGCTGACATGATGAGTGGGGTCGCTATGCATCTTCCACAAGATTTTGCAACCAAGAGCTGTGTTTGCAAGAGCTGGATCACGAATCTGTAGCCCACCTTCTCTCAGAGGCCGCTTGGCTATCCCCCAACTGACCAAGTGGAACTTTCTTTGATTCCCTTTCCCACCATGCCACAAGAAGTCTCTCAACAGTTTATTGATATACCCAGCTATCGAATTGGGTGCCAGAAGATAGGACGCTTGATAGATCGGCAGTGAGGAGATGACTGCTTTTATCAGGGTTAACTTGCCTCCATGGGTGAGCCAATATCCTCACCAGGCTTCGATTTTTCTTTTGATTTTTGCTAAGACTCCTTCCCACAGGATGACTCTGTTTATACCCAATGTTAAAGGTAGCCCAAGATACTGTATCTTTTCCCATTTGGAGTGCCCTTTGAACCCCAAGGTGCGTGCTATCTTCTGAATTTCGTGTTCTGCAACATTCCAACTGTAGACAACACTTTTTCTTTCACTTATCAGAGCTCCAGACACCTTGCAGTATGCTTGAAGAGTGCCCTTGAATGCGGAAGAAACTCTGTTAGAGGCTCCTCCTAGCATAAGAGAATCGTCAGCGAACAGAGCGTGGTTTATAGGCTTAAGATTCTTCGTTTTTCGCAGGCCTGGGGATGCCCCTATTATCCTGTCCTGTTCCAACTTCCTGCTGGGGGTATCCACCATTATTATGTACAGAAATGGAGAGAGGGGGCATCCTTTCCTCAGCCCCCTCGTAGCTTTGAAGAACTTTGTTGGTCTCCCATTTACCAAGGGGGCAATCCATGGGCTGTGAGTACAGGCTTTTATCAGTTTTACAAACTCATGATCAAATCCGAAAGAAAGAAGCACTTGATACAGGAAGGACAACTTTACTCTGTCAAAGGCATTTTCCATGTCTAGCTTAATCAGCATGCCTTTCTCTTTTCTGAGGTTGCTGGAGTGCATGGCTTCCTGAACTTGGATTACATTGTCCAAGATATGTCTCCCTTTGATGAATCCTCCTTCCGATTCTGAGATGAGCTTGCCCAACAGAGGTTTTATTCTGTTTGCAAGGAGTTTTGCAATAATCTTATAAGAGGCATTACATAAGGAAATTGGCCTGAATCTGTCAAAGGAGGTGGGGTTTGTTTCTTTCGGAATTAGTGCTAGGAAAGTAGAATTGGTGCTGCCTCCTATTTTTGCTTTTTGTAGGACTCCTTTTATCATTCCGATGAGATCAGATTTGATTATATTCCAGTAGATCCTGTAAAAATGGATAGTGAACCCATCTGGACCTGGGGCTTTGTCAGGATCCATGGACCAGATGATTTTGCCGAGTTCTTCTTCGCTGGTTGGGCTCAGTAATGCTATGTTATCCTCTTTTGTGACCAATGCCAGGATGTTCGTGAGGAATTCATTATAACCTTCTTCATTGTCATAATTCTCTTTGCTGTAAAGTTGATGGAAGTGTGAGGCAGCAACGGCCTTTATTTGATCTATTCCTTTGCAGAGCTTCCCTTCATTGGTTGTGATCTTGGAGATATGGTTCCTGGAGAGGCGGGCTTTAAATTGACGGTGGAAGTAGGATGTATTTCTGTCGCCAGCTTCCAGCCAAAGGCTACGGGATTTTAGCCTCCAGTATTCTTCTTCATTTCTGAAGGAGCGGTAAGTTCTGCATTGGGCTGCTTGCTCCTTTTCCAAATCTGTTCTGGCAATGTCTATTGTTTCCATTTCATTCTGCAGCTGTCCCAACTGCTGCACTGACTCCTTTCTTTGGGTATTGGGGTTGCTTTTCGGGAGTTTGCTCCATTCCTTGAGGGATTTTTTTGTTATTTTTAGTTTTTGTTCCCAGACAAAGTTGGGAGAGCCAGTAACTGGGGTAGACCATGCCCATTGGACCGTCTCTACGAACCCACTCTTTATTTTCCACAATGGGCTGAATCTGAATGGGATTGGGCCTAAGTTTTCTTCTTCCTCTAGTTGAAGCAGGATGGGTTTGTGGTCCGAGGTGAGCTTGGGGAGGATGGCAGTGGAAATCAGCTTCCTTTCCAACAACAAAGTGCTTTGGACCAGAAACCTGTCCAATCTGGCAGAAATGTGTTCCTCCCCTGTCCTGTTATTGGTCCAAGTGTACAGCCCTTTTGCGTGGTTTAAAATCCATTAGGTCCCACTGTTGTATAATGTCTTCTACTACAAAAATCATTTGTCCTTGCTGGACCTTCCTCCCCTCTTTTCTTTTCCATTCATGACTAGGTTAAGGTCTCCGGCTATGATTATGTTGCTTGGGGAGTTTTGCTCTAGAAATTCATTTAAAGTTTTCCAACATTCTTTCTTTTCAGTGTGCAAAGTTGGAACATATAAATTGAATAATGCGATAGTTAACTTACTTGCTATGTGCTTAAGCTCTGTAAAGCTCCAATGCTATGTGTTATAGGAGTTGACAAGAATGAACTGCTCTGCCTTCCACAATGTTACTATACCTCCGGAAGTGCCCCTTGCGCTGATTGCTTTCCCTGTGTTTTTCTGCCATTTGTATTTGCTGGTCTCTAGAAGGGCTTCCCCTTCGATTTTTGTCTCTTGGAGCATGAGGATATCTGCTGGTTCCACTTTCATCAGATCCTTGACCGCTTCAATTTTTGTCGGGTTCCCCAGTCCTCTGCAGTTCCAAGAGACGATTTTCATTACTTGTTGTTGGGGGTGATTGGGCCTCCTCCTTTTAGAGACCTTATTCTTGTGTTTCTGCCGATTGACATTTCTATGGTGGACTGGCTTCCTTGGGTCTTTTGTCTTTCTGCCTCTTCCTCCCTTGCTTATTTACGAGATTTCCTTCCTGCTCTTTTAGCTGTCCTTTCTAGGATCTCATCCTCCGAGGAGCTTGATGGCTCTATTGCTTTCTTTATGGCTATGTCAGCATATGATGGAGAGGGGGCTACTTCTAGGGTTCCTGTCGTTTGCCCAGGTACCCCTGTATCTTTCCCATTTGGACGGGGACTTGGTTGTATCCTGTTGTCCATGATTTCTGGTTCTTCTATGTCATTGTTGGGCTTTTCTGTTTGAGGTTCTGCATGCGGCGGAGGGTTGGAGCTCCCGTCGATTTTCTCTTGCTCTATTTGCCCGGAGTTGCCGTTCTTCGTTGCTCCTTTGGTTCTGGATTTTGCTGTCCTTGTTTTCTGTACTGCGATCCACTGATTTGCTTTCGCGTTTTCACTTTCTTCTGCATTCTTTTTTTTGCAGTGCCTTGCGAAGTGGCCGTAGCCATGGCAGTGCCGGCATTTGAAGGGTAGCTACTCATAGTCTAGCTCCTGAATATGCGTCTAGTCTGCGGCCGTGAGTTTAATTGCCTCCGGTAATCCCACTTCCAGATCAACCTCCACGCAGATCCATGCGCATGAGTACTGATCTTTTCTCGCTGCTTGATCTATATACCTTCCGAGCGTGTTACCGATTGCATGCAATGATTTTTGGTTCCAGCAATGTAAAGGGAGATGAGGTAGACAAACCCACACTGGGACGACAGAGGGCACATCCTGAGCTGGGTCGAAGTCTGGGGTCCATTTGTTCAGGTATAACCCCTGTGGCCCCATGAAGTATGGGCCGTTTCTAAAGATGAGGTTTTTATCTTCGGGGTTTTCAAAGACGAATACAAAGTATCATTTCCCTACGAAATGACTCTTTATTCCTTCTTATATGAGCGGGTTCCAGTTCCTCTGCACCCAGGCTTCGACGGATTTGGGAGAGGGCCAGAGCCTGGTAAATTGCCCGATGAGTCCTCTGTCTGCTAAGTTGACTATTGTTCTGCAAGTTTCTTCCAATGGCAATTCAACGCTGGGGATGCAATCCAATTTCTTCACAAATTTCTATTGTGTTGCTGACGATGATCTCTTGGAGGCTGTGTCGACCAGCTTCATGAAGGCATCCAGTTCTGGCAAGGGGGGGGGGGGGGGGGGGGTAGGGATGGCACCCCCACCAGCGTCCATGGCTAGGGAGGCCCTGATCGCTGCAATGTACACGCGCTAGGTCGCGTCCTCACGCCCCTGCGTGTTAGGTCACGTTTTTTGAAGTGACAATGAAATATATGTTTATTCTGTCTATCTAACTGATATGGAGCAAAGTCAATTATTAACTTTAGTTGACTTTGCTCCATACCCCTTGGATGAGATAAATACTTCCAATTAATAATTATTTGAATACAGATCATTTATAATGTTAATATTATTTTTTTAAATATGAATTTTATATTATTTCAAGCATCATATTAAAAAAATCTAAACAATCTCTTACTTAAAAAAAGATAGAACAATTTTATAATATGAATTTTATATTATTTCAAGCATCATATTAAAAAAATCTAAATAATCTCTTACTTCAAAAAAATATAGACCAATTTTAATGTTAGTGGATAGTTAACCATCATCATTATCTGTATAAAATTAGTATTTTCTATAAATTATCTACATAAAATTAATATTTTCTATAAATATATGCATATTCAAGATCAACCATTATTATCATTATCCTCATAAAATTATTATTGTCAGCATTGTCATTAATTGAACCTATTAATTGAACATTAATTTATTATCTTTTTATTGTTTAATTATTTATGGTGTATATTTTAATTATTTTTCTCTTATGCATTAATTATTAATATTTTTAACTTTTCATTAATTCAAATTGGTCAAATTACAACCTAGGGTTTGCCCACTTTGTCCTCAACGTTCATATTAATTTTAGTCTTTATATTCCTCCCCTAAGCATTCTTTTCAATCAGCATTGTCCTGATAATAGGTGGATTATCCACTAAAAATGTTGGATGTTTCAAAAACTTCTTACACAATTTATATTTAGAAATCTAATACAAACTGTGAAAGCTTACATACTCTGAATTTATTTAATGTTTTAATAATAAAAATTAGTCACTTCTATTATTTAATTTTTATAAATACTTCATAAATTAAAATTAAGTTTTAAAAACTTTACATAATATATTTTTTACAAACTTTCAAGCGTCATTCAAGTGTGATTAGTGTTTCTTCCTTGGATATTATATAATATATTTTTTACAAACTTTCAAGTATCATTCAAGTGTGATTAGTGTTTCTTCCTTGGATATTATATGTTCAAATAGAGAGGAGATAGGGTATGTATACAAACAAGGGGTCTCATACATCTATTATTATTATTATTATTATGCTTTGATTAGTTTTCAATCCAACTTTCAATAAAATGGTTGAAAAATTTTGAACTCAACAGATTTATTTGTAATTTGTAAATTCTTTACTAAATTTAACATGGTCTACCGAAAAATTAGGAATTAGCATGTAACATTCTTCACTAATATTTGTCATTTGATTGCAGGTTTGCCAATCTATCCAACTGATATGGAGAAAACTCAACTATTGACTTTCATTGACGTTGCTCTAGACTCCAATTAATAATTGTTTATAATTGTTTGAATACAGATAATTTATAATCTTCATATTATTTCTTTGAATATCAATTTTGTATTATTTCAAGCATCATATTAAAAAAATCTAAATAATTTCTTACTTCAAAAAAGATATAACAATTTTAGTGCTAATGGATAGTTGACTATCATCATTATCTGCATAAAATTATTATTTTCTATAAATTATCCACATAAAATTAATATTTTCTATAATTAGATGTTTATAGAGCATCAACCATTATTGTTTATTCTCATAAAATTAGTATTGTCCGCATAAAATTTATATTCACATAAAATTAGTGTTATCAAAATAAAATTACTATTTTTCTATAAATAGATGCATATTCAACACCAAAACTTAATTGGATTTCAAATTCCATCCATTTAATAGATATGGATCAAAGTCAATGGTTGAATTCAGTTGACTTTGCTCCATACATGTTGGATGCAAGGAATCTGCAATAAAAATAAGGATTGCCATATTCAACATCATTCGCAACCATCATTATCATTATCAGCTAGCTTAACTCAATTGCAAATTCTATCCATCTAATAAATATGGATCAAAGTCAACTATTGAATTTGGTTGACTTTACTCCATACCTTTTGGATGCAAGGAATCTTCAACCATCATTATCATTATAGATCAAATTCAACTATTGAATTTAGTCAACTTTGCTCCATACATTTTGGATGCAAGAAATCTGCAACCATCATTATCATTATCAGCTAACTTAACTCAATTGCAGATTCTATCCATATAATGGATAAGGATCAAAGTCATCAATTGAATTTGATTGACTTTGCTCCATACCTTTTGGATGCAAGGAATCTGCAATAGAGATAAGAATTGTCATATTCAGTATCATTATCGGCTTAAAATTAATATTAATATTGTCAGCATAAAACTCATTATCCATTTTTTTATAAATAGATCCCATGTAAACCACAGAGAAAAGCTTAACTTGAAGGCCAGAAAAATTGATCTCATATAAATTAAACATTTTCTTCTGAACCTGACTCATAAACCCGAATGAAATCCATCAGCCTGGTGGAAATGAGAATGAACAATCCACACGAATGCCAGGGACTTCTATACATATATTTCTGATGAGCTACCAGATCGACCATTTCTGGGCGAACCTAGCGAGCGATATCGCCATATATTTTCTTCTAAAGATCTATAATTATAATCTCTGAACAAAAACTTATTTAAGAAAAAAAATACTATAGATCCATCCATACATACAATCTGGATTATCAGTATCCTGATCTATAAACCAATCGGCTCAGCGTTCCGCTTGGGATGGCACGGACACTTTGCTCAACCTGCTCGGCGTTCTCTGAAAATTCTTTCTGTGTTTTGAATTAGATCTGGCATGTTGAATGGACAGCGAAAGGGCTCTGCGTGCAACTTCTCCATGTCCAGCGCTTGAGTTTATTGCTATCCTCGGCCTGCCGATTTGGTAAATTTGCACTTTCTGCTCCCAATCCATGTAATCATGGTCACATGAAGAGGAATTAGTCGGCCTCGGCGTCCTGTGTAGGCTGCATTTGAAAGAGCCAGGATGCGTGGCAGGTGCGCAGACGCATTTTCTGACTCCCATTGCAGCCAGGCAGATTTAGCCGGAGAGAATTTGATCGAAAAGTTGTTGAACGTCTGTGTCTAAATAAAGGGAGGGACTAGATCGGATTACCAAGATAACCAGAGCAAGGCTTCTGAGATTCTGTGCATGGTTGGCCACGTGGAGTATTAGATTATCTTATCGATTTTGATTTCTCCATATTAAAAAGCACACGCGCCGTCACGTTAAGTTTTGAAAGATCTTGTTTGGAATCACGCCTTATCCAAATCCATGCGAAGCTCTTGCATGGAAGCACGGAGGTAGCATGAACCCGTGTCACTGCTCACGCCTCGTGCGCTTCAAAAGAATTTGATCATCGAATCGTCCATAGTGCAATCCTAGTTGGACTCGCTTTCTTTGATGTAAGGTGAGGTGGTAATTTATCGATTCATAGTTGGACTCGCTTTTCTTAATGTAAGGTGAAGGTGAGGTGGAAATTTATTTAGGTTTAGGTTATTTATGAATAATAATAATCTAATTTTAAGGTTATGGTTAAGTTAGACACTAAATTGTATAACATTTTTTTTTGTTGGTAAGACAAAAGATATTTTTTGAATAACTATTTAATTGTTAAAATTTATGAAAGTATATATACCCTACACCCTTATAGATTTGAACTATGTAGTTATTTAGTTAAAAATATAGAAATTCTTAAAAAAAATGCATTATGTTGAAGTTTAGAAATAATTATTAGCTTAAAAATTATTTGATATTTTCATTGTATATATTATTTATTATTAAAAAAATTATAAGATACAAACGAATAATTCTATAATTTCAATATATAAATCATGAATTGATTAATTATTTAAAAATAATCATAAAATCTAGGAAAGCATTCAACTCGTCATTATCAAATATTTTATTTTATGATGATTAACTTAGGAGTTTATAATTTCAATATATAAATAACGAATTAATTAATTGTTTACAAATAATCATAAAATTTAAAATAGCATTGAACTTATCATGATCAAATATTTTATTTTATGATGATTAATTTAGTACTTTCCTCTATTTTATGATAATTCAATTGTTTCGTATATATTTTATGATGGTTAATTTCATTGTTTTTTATATTTTATGATTAATTTTTAATGGTTAATTTATTTATTACCTATAAGCTTGATTTATGTAGGCTTACATTTTTTAGTCTATGTCGTAGGTATAGAGGGACTATAGTGATCAATAATGTGTTAATCACATATTAGTTTGTCCTTTGACCCGAAATATTTGCACAATACTTATTGTTGGAGCTACGGAATTTAAAAAGTGACATATATGTACTGATCTGTTTGGATAAGAGATTGGAGGTCTTATTGTCAGCTTCGCTATTCCCAATATACTATATGGAAACATATTCAAAGTTTTTCTCGTAGATAGTATTTTTTAATCATATATTTTTCCTCTATATTGCTTGAAGGTCGATTAATGCTAGCATTAGTTCGAATGTTTGTATTAGCATTTTCTGCTAGGCAAATATATCTGTAAGTTTTCATATGTGTTAAACATATTGAAATGTTTTGATATCCAAGCTTTGTAGTGATTGAGAATTCCAAAGTTTATAGTGTCTTTGGCAGATGCATATTTGTTGAAATGTATTGACACTTATTCGGAGATGCGTCCGTAGGCCTGACAGCGTAAATGTTTACATGACGCAACCTCCTCCAACACCCCTGACAGCTTAAATGTTTACATGACGCAACCTCCTCCAACACCCCTGACAGCTTAAATGTTTGCATACCGCGAGGTCCTTAGACAACTTGACAGTCTTAAATGTTTATGTAAATACGCTTTTCGGATTTCTATACAGTTACAGTGAATTTGCACAATGTTGTTTGTCCACCGCCAGTATGTTTGATGCTCGTAATCGTTGAAACTACAAACATTCTTTACTAGTTCGATGAGTGCTTCTTCTTCATTGGTTTCTTGGTTGCTACTTGTTGTTGTTTGGTTTGCAATTCGACCTGCACTTCTTCATTTCATCGTTTTGGAGTAAGTTTCGATGCCATAGTTCCATTTTGTGTTCCTTGTTTGATGTTCAGTGTTTGCAGTTTGCAAGTAACAATGTTTGTTTATTTGTAGTCGCATGTCCATTGTATGTTTTTGGTTCCTTCTGTGCTTGGGCTGCAGTTTCGTAATCGTTGCAGTTTCATAGTCGTTGGAGATACATATGTTGTTCACTAACTCGGTGGTTCTTGCTGGTTCGTTGGTTCGTGGGTTGTTGGTTATGTTTGTTTGGTTGGGGTTTGCGCTTTAGGGCCCTGGGGGTGCAGTTCGGCCTGTTCGTGCTTTCTCGCTGCTTTGGTCCTTGCTGTTTTATTTTGTTTGATTCAACCTTGTAGGGTTGGGGTACATCGACGGTGGTTGGAGCTTTTTTTTTTTTTTTTTNGTTTTTTGGGGGCTCTTTACGATGTTTAGCCCTTGCACTGACGAGTCAACATGCAATTGTGTTATTTTTCATGCCTGTCGAGGCTGATATCTGTTATTCTATGAGATTTTGCTGGTGCTCCAGTCCCACCATGAAAGAAAATAGTTGCATGCAAATTTGTTGGAGGATTGCATGTGAAGTTACAATATCCGTTGTTGTTTTGTTGGAATAAAGCATATGTATGCAGGCTACATTTATAAACCATGTATGGTCAGATGTGCGGAAACAAGATTACATGTTATTTCTCCTCTACATAGACTGGTGTGCGCACGATACAATTTGTGTTGTGCTTGAGATATGATATGTACAACAAAGATTCTGGAAGATTGTGTTTTCATGTCTGGAAGCATGTCTGGGTGGTTTGCCATGGAAAACTAAGAACTTGTATTGTGGGCACAACAGTCTGGGTAGATGATAAAGAACATGGTTAAAGGGCATATGTGGATAGATTGCCAGGGAAAACCAGAAATCATTTAGCTGCGGCCATGCAATTGCGTGATATTTTGTGCCTTGTAATATATTTTGGCCAGGGAAAAAAAATCTCCACGTTTATAGCCATGGATAGAGAAGCGCAAAGGTCCATGTTTCTGCCTTTTTAAATTGTTCGTTCAGTTAGTTTTGCTATATGTACATATTGCTTGTTCTCCGATGAATACCATCTTCCATTGATGTTCATTGAATTTTGTGCATTCCCACATTCAAATAAACAGAGTAGATGGAGAAAACAAGGGAGTTTTGACTGCATCGGCTGAAGAGGATATAGAAAGGTGTGTGCTTGTACTGTTGTTTCATATTGCAATGTTTTGTATTTCATTTATTGTATGTATATGTGTTAAACTAGTTGCGTGCCTTCCTACATGGTAAGATATCTTGCTTACATGTGTTCCTTCCTGCACACTAAGCTGGTTCATGTCCGTTGTGTTTGTGCTGCATTGCTACATTTAAAAAAATGGAGTGGTTAGGGAGGACAAAGGACTCTTTGGCGGGTAAATAGACCCGTTTCTCTTTCTTTTGGATGTTTGTCTTCATACTAACTTGTGTTCATGTCTATTTCATCTTCAACATTGTTTCCTTGGAAAAAATAGGTTGCTTGGAAAGGGAGATGAGTTGTTTTGTGCAGCAGCAGATGGTTCTGTGGTGCAATCTTCTAAAAGGTATATCAAGTGTGCTGGTAAATTAAATATACAAACCGGGTGGGGGAATATAATATTAGAATTGAAAACGATGACTTTGCAGTAATGTTCCTTTCTACGCTGCATATTTCTACTTTTTCCATTTTCTATTATCCCTTTTGTTTTCTAATTCATCTGGCCAGTGTGCTTTCCGAAAATTCCTTTGTGCACCGGTTGGTGGATTAACGGATTCACATATGTGGTCGTGCTTCTACCTTCTTCCATAGTTTCCCACTTTCTCAATTGCGGGTGCCAGTCTGGCAAGTTGAATATTGCTCCCCTGGCTTCCGCGGGTCCGCGATATATAGATTGGCCATGGTGCCCTGTGTTGACAACTTGTTTACTGTTAAACATTTGTCCAATTAAAAAATTCAGACGCATACAATTTTACAATTCTTTGTTCCTTCCGATGGACAATATACAATGCATATGTTTGTTTACTCCTAATGTTCATCTGCACATGCTTGCATCAGAAAAATTTGGACTAGTGACACAGGCATTAGCAGTCAGTCATCCCAGACATCGACAGACCGACAAGGCCAAAGGTAAAGATGCATAGGCTCTGCTCTTACTATGTTTACTAAAAAAAATTCTTGGGTTATATATTCGTCTATGGCATGGTTTTGACGAATATATTCGTCTATATGTTGATGTCATATGAAATACATGGTTTTCATCTTGCAAGAGGTATCAACAAGTACAAGCAAGACGGTGAACGTGTTGCATGTTCCGCAGACTAAGAGGTGTGGTTGCGAAACTCTGGCTCCATATTTCATCAAAACTATGTGTATACTTGTAGCACACTACCATTCACTTTAGTTTTCCTATTCAAAAAATGTCATTAGGTCTAGAGTCGTGACATCCAAAGTACTGTCAATAGAGGACTTGAACAACCGCCAAACTAGACAAGTGTTCGTCGGGGACATAATGGTTGTGTATAGCACCTACTTGGACAAGGCAAACAAAAGTAGATCCATTATGCGTGCTGACATGACAGACAAGGACGCCATGATGAAAGTCACATTGACTGTTCCTCCACAATTTGTGCACAAACAAGCAGAAAAGATATTGTCGCGTAATGGAATATCCATTACAAATTTTAATATATTGCCCAAAACAGTATACGACTGTGGTGATTGCGATCGAATTATTTCGCTAAACGAAACAAACATTGTGGAAAAAATTCCCGCTGTTTGTTCATAATATCATTTCGTCCTGGACTCGACTATCAGCCAGCTTGCATAGAGCACTAATATTTACCCAATTGGAACTATTGGGGTTGTTGTCACACTGGCAAGAAAATTTTGCTCTCAACACATTCTCCATATAAATGATGGAGACTCGAACAACGACAAGGCAATGGTACCGCTTTTGGTATTCAATTTTGTCCTTTACTTTCGCATGTGCATGCATGTCGGATAAGTTACACAAATATTGCACTGTTCAATGTTGCAGCTATAATTGTTCGATACACATTCAGATTTGTTTCCGTCAATGGAACAACAATTGCATAGAGGGCAGATTCCATTTATGTTGTTAAAAAATATAACAAAGAAGAGGGATGCTAGAGAAAGGTTCCTTCGGACAACCCAGACAACATTTGTAATAAAGTTGCAAGCAGATATAGTAAAGGATCTGAAGAAACTAGCTAGCTCTACAACTGTTGTGCATATACATCCACAAAATCATCCTCACTTTGCTTATAGAAATAACATTCAACAAATTTCTTCGCCTGCTTAATTATTATTATTATTTTTAAAGGGCAG
>ML779775.1:982660-993453 GCA_009831015.1 Picea engelmannii | reverse complement strand
TACCTTACATTGGGTCACCGAGTCTTAGTCAACCTTGATGATGTGTGAAAGATGGATTTTAAGACTAAGGAGAGACTCTATGAGTAGTTGGTTATGCCTTTCAGCTTGAGGAACACACCAACTATAGTCATGCATATGACAAACAATGTTCTTGGATATTACATCAATAGATTCACCATTGTCAACCTAGACAAGATCGATTTTTAGTCACGCACCTAGTCAAAACATCTTCAAAATATTTAATAGATGTTGGACACCCTTTGAAAACACAAGTTCCAATCCAACTTGGGGAAGTGTTCCTTTGTTATGAAAAAAATCCAATAGTTAGTTACATCATCAACAAAACTATGGTCCATGTTGATCTTGAAAAGATTCAAGTTATATGGGATTAGTCGATAACCTATAATTTTACTAAGATTAGTAGTTTTCTTCAATGAACCAACGTTTATCGAATATTTATTACTCATAATTATTGAATCAAATACTTCATGGTAACAAAAATAAGTTTATCTTCTTTTAAACCAATTATCATTAAAATCCACTCAAAAAGTAAAACTTTACTTAGAGTCTTCAACCATTCAAAACTTATAACCTTTCAAAATTAACAAATGCATCATTTTATATTACCTTAATACTTACACAAACTAAACACCCAATTTCTTATTGTTAAAAGACCTTGAATAATACAATGCAAAGTACATGATATCCCCCTCCCAAAAAAAAAAAAGTTGTGTATTGTGTAGATCATATGACACACTACATAAACACACTACATTTTGGAAAAGAAACTTAATGAATCATTTGTTCAGCCCATAAACCTTTTTAATGAATTATGTGTTCATATCATAAATATTTTTAATGAATTATGTGTTCATACCATAATCTATCAAACCCAAAGTAAAATGAAAAATATTAACATATAAAGTGGATGAGCTACTTGCAATAATTTCATTTGGCCATTTTATATGGGAAAGTCATGATAATAAGGTGAATGTTTGTTTAATTCAACCTTGACAAAACTTGTATTCCTACTTGCAACTCATACCACTAGGTCACACACGTCTCATACCACTCAATCGAACTTTACTTGAGAGATGTCAATTTTGAACAACCAACCCCCATTCGAACTTTACTCTGAGAGATGTCAACTTTGAACAACCAACCTCCATTTTGAGGATTTTTTTTCCATAAATTGCCTGATGATCCTTGCCCTTAGTACTATTCAAATGCTCATGGGCATTAATCCTTCCCTTAGCTCTATTCAAATGCCTTTACCCATGTATATATTTTTAGTGTTTTTTAAAATGTATAACCTACATAACTATAACTATAGGTTATATGGTCTCTCTAGGGCCGAGAATGTTTGTGTAGTTGGATTTAACGATGTTTATATTGTAGGCTTAATACACATGGATTTGACACTTTAATCAATGCGACCTATTAATGGTTCTACATTTTATCTTGTTCTTTGTTGTATTCATAGCCTTCCTTCCCTAAGCTAAACCCATTCTTGAAATTTGTTTGTGTGGAACACTTTAGCTTTATATAATTGATTGGGTAAGTCTCATTTGGTTCGAAGTCATTTTCTCTTAGTTTTGATAGCATGATATTTAGATAATCAAATTTTATCTTGTTCTTTGTTGTATTCATAGCCTTCCTTCTCTAAGCTAAACCCATTCTTGAAATTTGTTTGTGTGGAACAATTTAGCTTTATATAATTGATTGGGTAAGTTTCATTTGGTTCCAAGTCATTTTCTCTTAATTTTGATAGCATGATATTTAGATAATCAAATTTAAGTACAAGATTGTTAGTTTCAAGAGTTAGTTTAATCGGTTATATCATTTGTTAAGACATGTAGAGGTATAGTTGATGGAGAGGTCATAAGTTATAAGTTATAGGTTCAAATTTAATCAAGTTCCTTGAAGTTATTAATTGTTATTATAACAACCTCCTTTTAGATATTTTGGAAAAGAGAGTGATCTCGCAAAAAATTTCTCAAACTTATCATTGTTTCATTTTATTATTTTCTAAGTATTGACCCAATTATAAAGTTAACTTGATTGGAGCAAAAGACATTGTGTATAAATATCCAGAAGGGCCTAATGGTTAAGAACGTGGGTTTCCTTCTAAGAGGTCAAAAGTTCAAATCCAAAGGAATTCATATTTTTGTGTTATATGTTCTACCTTGAATTTGTTTTATGTATAATGTGATCCTTTGTTTTTATATTTGTTAGTATAATTATTTTTTGGTTAAATAGTATTGATTTTTAATTAGTTGTTTGAAATTGTATAGCGATTTTAAAAGTTTGTTATTTTTTTTTATTAATTTTAATTTTTATAAAAATAAAAATAATTTTTTTAATTTATAAAATTTGAAATACCTAATTTTCTATTGGTTGAGTACAATGAAATGACTATTTTTATATGTTTTTAATAGGAATTGTAGATTAAAATATTTAATTTAAAAACTTAAAAAAAAGGCTCTATAAAAGTGCAAGTGCAACCTAATCATGTAATTTAATGTCATCGAACTTGTTTTAATTAAAACAATTTGAAGATGGGATGAATGGGATGAATATACTTGTTTTTCATTGGGTTTGGTATCAAGAACCAATTCTTGTCCATGAATGTCCAATGCCCTCCAACGAGGTACGTAGTCATAAGTTTGCATGGGAGTGGGCTAACTTTGGAGCAATCTTCCCTCCATAGTTACTTTTTCAGCAAGTCCTCTCGCGGTCCGTTTTTAAATTTTCGGTCAATCCATAACTTTGATTGATTTTTTGAGCATTTGGGTTGATTTAAAATGGGGCAAAACCCCTTGAGTGAAGTTTTGAAATGCATGGAACTTTAAGCCATGAGAAACTCAAACTACCCCCGAAAATCTGGCCGGATTCCGACCTATTTTTTTCTTGAAAAACAAAACTCTGGAGGGAAGATTGCTCCTGAGTTAGCCTACTCCATTGGGCTAACTTGGGAGCAATCTTCCCTCCCGAGTTACTTTTTTGGCAAATCCTCTCGTGGTCCGTTTTTAAATTTTTGGTCAATCCATAACTTTGATCGATTTTCTGAGCATCTGGGTTGGTTTAAAATGGGGCAAAACTCCTGGAGTGAAGTTTTGAAATGCACAGAACTTTAATCCATGAGAAACTCAAACTACCCTTGAAAATCTGGTCAGATTCTGACCTATTTTTTGCCTAAAAAACGAAATTCTGGAGGGAAGATTTCTCCCAAGTTAGCCTACTTTGTTTGGGAGTGGGCTAACTTGGGAGCAATCTTCCCTCCTGAGTTACTTTTTCGGCAAGTCCACTCGTGGTCCATTTTTTAAATTTTTGGTCAATTGATAACTTTGATCGATTTTTTGAGCATCTAGGTTGGTTTAAAATGGGGCAAAACCCTTGGAGTGAAGTTTTGAAAAGCATGGGACTTTAATCCATGAGAAACTCAAACTACCCCTGGAAATCTGGCCGGATTCCAGCCTATTTTTTGCCTGGAAAACAAAACTCTGGAGGGAATATTGCTCCTGAGTTAGCCTACTCCGTTTGGGAGTGGACTAACTTGGGAGCAATCTTCCCTCCCGATTTACTTTTTCGAAAAGTCCTCTCGCGGTCTGTTTTTAAATTTTCGGTCAATCCATAACTTTGATCGATTTTTTGAGCATCTGGGTTGGTTTAAAATGGGGAAAACCCCTGAAGTGAAGTGTTGAAATGCATGGAACTTTAATCCATGAGAAACTCAAACTACCCCTAGAAATCTGGTCGGAGTCCGCCCTATTTTTTGCCTGAAAAAAAAAACTCTGGAGGGAAGATTGCTCTCGAGTTAGCCTACTCAGTTTGGGACTGGGCTAACTTGGGAACAATCTTCCCTCCCGAGTTAGCCTACTCCGTTTGGGAGTGGGCTAACTTGGGAACAATCTTCCCTCCCGAGTTACTTTTTCGGCAAGTCCTCTCGCGATCCATTTTTAAATTTTCAGTCAATCCATAACTTTGATTGATTTTATGAGCATCTAGGTTGGTTTAAAATGGGGCAAAACCCCTGGAGTGAAGTTTTGAAATGCATGGAACTTTAATCCATGAGAAACTCAAACTACCCCTGAAAATCTGGTCGGATTCCGACCTATTTTTTGCCTGAAAAACGAAACTCTAGAGGGAATATTACTCCTGAGTCAGCCTACTCTGATTGGGAGTGGGCTAACTTGGGAGCAATCTTCCCTCCCAAGTTACTTTTTCGACAAGTCTTCTCACGGTCTATTTTTAAATTTTTGGTCAATCCATAACTTTGATCAATTTTCTGAGCATTTGGGTTGGTTTAAAATGGGGCAAAACCCTTGAAGTGAAGTTTTGAAATGCATGGAACTTTAATCCATGAGAAACTCAAACTACCCCTGAAAATTTGGTTGGATTCCGACCTATTTTTTGCCTGAAAAAATGAAACTCTAGAGGGAAGATTGCTCCCAAGTTAGCCTACTCTTTTATTTATTAATTAATTTCATTACAGTACATACAATATTGTATCTCTTGTTACGTCTTTTGTTTTATTATGGATCCACATAACAACATGATTGCAACAAAGTGATCATGATATTGATAATATTGGTAGATCACATATACGGGATTGAAATGAAAATTGAGAGAGTGGCATGGTTTATTGGATCATAACAATCGACATTTCAATACTAGAAGACTATATACGTATTAGAAAGTCTCTACACTAAATTGTATTAGGATTTAACAATGAATTAAATAATTCACACCATTAATTTGTGTTTGTGTACTATTATCGTGTACCACACGCATGGATGTATATGAGGGTAGACTATGCATTGTTGTTAACGATTATCCCCTTTTACAATTAACATTAGGCATCGTTTCACAAACACATATAGTTTTTCTAAGCCTCAATGGATGACTCTAACACACAACTTTTCATTTTTAGTCTTTGCCCTTTGGTTGGGGACTATAGTAATAGATTCATTGTTTATATTAACTTTGAATTTAAATCAATGACTTTTCATTGTTTTAATTTAAAGTTTTTATAAAGTCGTAAATTTTTGTACTTGTGTTTCATATTTTATCTTAGGTTTTAAGTTTAAGGTTTTATTTAGTTTTATATTGAGGTAAAATTGTGATAAGTTTTACATAATTGAGAGAGTTTTAGAGTTAAATAAACTAATGTGGAGTAATGCTTGATTTAATGTTTAGCATTAGTTCCTAATATTAAATATTTATGTTTTCTCCAATGTTTATTGCATGTATTTAGTCCATGTTCATCACATAGTCGTTTTTCTTATATGTACAAATTGCTTTGCATGAAACACACAACATCATTGTTGAACGTGCCTATGAGACAAACACAACCATCTTTCTATTTCCTCATGACTTCTCTTTTATTTATTCAAGTTGGTTGTTCTCAATGGCTTCTAAGATGCAAGCCCTTGGAGTAAGCCTTGGTTGTCAATCTACCCTCTCAAATACTTTGGCCATGAAGTTGGAAAGGAAGGAGGAGTTTCCTTTATACCAGATGATAGTTAGATTATTGATCCTTGCATTGGATTCTTCATGGCATTCCCTAAAGGAAGAAGATACCTTAGCAAATGCGTAGCAAGAATAATTGAATCAATATGTCCTCATGGAAATATTAGCCCAAATACTCCAAGAAAAAAACAAAATTTATGGTAAGGGAAGACGATACCTTAGCAAATGCATAGCATGAATAATTGAATTAATATGTGCTCATGGCAATATTAGCCCAAATACTCCAAGAAAAAACAAAATTTATGGTATGAAACGTTATGGAAATTTTTAAAAGCCAATATCAAAGCATAAAATGCTCAATGGTCAGGGACGGTCTTCAATCCAAGCTTTTACTAATACAACTAACATGGAACATGTACAAAAACGTATAATGAAAGAAAGTTTCTGAAGCAAACAATTTTTTTCCCATTAACATTTTCAACCATTCTCCATGGTTTTTTATCGCCTCTATTTTGATCTTACATTGACATGTTTCTTTGCAGTTTGAGGCATTCTCCATTTGTGTTAGTATATTTTAACATTTTTCACTGATAATATTTCATGTAGTTATCAAGTACTCATAGATTCTTACATGAATTTATGATGCTTGCCACAAAAAATCCATACTTTTTGCAGGATACAAACAAAAAACATGTTGATGTTGGTAGTGTGGTATGGTCGTTACAAATATGGTGGCGCTTTAACCTCCTTGTGATCTTTTGTTGTAATACGGTTCCATGCTCTACTATATATGCCCAATGTACCGACGCCCCATTCTTCTAGTATATGGTGCCCTAAGCATCTGCAACAACTCCAATGGCTTGGACTCATTGCTAACGATTTTTTTATGTTGATTTTGTATCTAGGGTTTTCTATACTCAAGATCGTCTTTTCTACTCACAGTCACCAAAACCAAGTCCCAACAGTGGCAGTGGAAAATCCTTCAACATATATTCTCATTGCCTTGCTCCTTGAGGATGAGGTTCAATATGTCATGATGTATTTCCCATTCAATCCTATATGGGCTCCCTCAAATGACGATGGCATTGCAGGTTCGAATTGAGCGGAATGTGTCATTATGGATATTTTTGTTTCTTTTACCTTTCGTCTCTATGGAAGCCTTCATTTCTACTTGCCTCAAGCAATATTTTTCGTAGACTGGTCTAGAATGACATATTGCCACAATCCTCATCTTGTCCACCTAGAACTACTTAATCGACATATTTAACTATTAATGTGCATGCCCCTGCTTGTGCTAGAAAAAATATTGCTATCGATACTAGGTATCAATTTGGAACATCCAACTCTTTACCACGATCTAGAAAGTTGGAATCTATATAACGAACATCATAACGACTTGATTCACAATTTTACTATGTTATTAGTGTTGTATCTACTTAATATATTGTTGCTACTCTTTCCTTTTACCTTACATATACCCGTATTGTTGCCTTTACCTTTGTTATTTGTGGTAAAATTTCATCAATGTGTATCCTGCGTATGGTATAGGTAGGGATATTGCTACTAGATTAGAGGATATTAGTCAGGGTGTTGCTAGGTTTTTTGCTAATAGAACTAAAACTGCTATGGCAGCCTTCTACGAAGACAACTAGCATAACATGCACTCACCCTATGTCACAAAGGCAAGGATTCACAGTCATTCCAGGTTGGGAAATGAAATTGTTGGGAGCAACAAATGGAATACATGTGTATTGCATTGATGTTGATGCTCGTGTGCCACCTACCTACATCTCCCATTCACTAGCACATATCTCCAATCCTCGCCATGAAAACTACTAAACAATATATCTCGTGCACTTAAACATCTAGCTCGAAAATTGTGTTTGGAAAATGTGCCACTCCACTTGATTGATTGGTTGTCATTTTTTTGTTATCATATTCATCTCTTGGCATGTCCTTTCCAAAAGAGATATCCTTTAACAAACTTGAGAGAAGGGTAGTTGTATCGTAATTCATAACTATGTTGGAAATACAACTCACATTAAATGAAACAAAAACATTTACTACTATTAAAAAAACTATTTTAAAGATGTTATGATCCAATCAAGTAAAAAACATTAAAATAGTTCCAATTTACCAAGTTAACCTACTTTTATCTATAAATATGTAACCCTTAACTAAAAAACCATGATATTTTCATATTTACAATATTATTTGCAGTGGAAGCTTTTATTTTTATAATCTATATTATTTGTCGTGAAAGGTAAACACGCAATTTGCATCCAACTAATGTTCGGCCTGGGTAATTCTTCTCTTCCCTTAAAAAAAGAAAGTAAGGGTAGGAGTATGGGTTTTACAACTCCTTTTGTTTATTATGAAAATCCCATCTTACCAAAAAAAAATAGGGGTAGGGGCTTGTTGCTTTACAATTCTCTTTGTTTATTTTGAAAATCCTACCAAGTTATTGTGTATAAAAACCTTTCATTTCGTAGGGAAAAAAAAATAAAAGAAATTGTTGAAACACATGTAAAATATTGTATAGTCTTACACATGAATTCATATTTGGTTGAAGAACAACACCATCGATTTATTCCATAAGTGGAAAAGGAAAAAAACATGTACCTCCCTAGCTTGACAATGTCTCAACCAAAAGGAATGAGATCATTGATTTTATATTATTCCCATGTACCATGCATGTACAATTGTTGAGGATAAATTATGCATTGTTATCAATGATGATCCCTTTTACACTTATCACGAACACATATAGTTTTTTCTAAGTTGTGAATAGTTTTTCTACAAGATTTATTGTAATATCCCTTGTGAAGTAGTTATGGAACTCTGAAGAGGTTGAGTATATTCAAATGTGTTAACTAGGATAAGGATGGATGCATTTTCCTCATATCAAGCATATCAAGCCTATTGTCACTAAGAAACAAATCTACAACCATAATGTTATTATCAATTTCTTTTGGAATGGGTCTTCGAAGTTGATACTAGGACAAATCAAAGTCTCCTCGATGCTACACAAAGCTTGAATATGGGATTGCACTTTGCTGAAATATAAAAAAAAAAATTGAGTTGGGATAAATCACGAGAACTCATTGTGGGAGAGAACGAAACATTATAGTTAGTCAAATTCTTCATAATTTATGTCTCTTCTATAATAAGATTCTTAATGTACTCAATTGTCTTTCCTCCATAAGAAGAATCTAAATGTACTCAATTATTTAGGAAGAGCTATTTCAGGGATTTATAGATTCTCTATTAATAGGACCAAAAAAATGTCATCTAATAATATCTTGAACTATCCTTCGCAATGGGAAAACCATTACATTCCATTTCAAGTTATAATGTTGATCATGTTATTGACTAGGTAAATTAGAAATACATTCTTGGAGGGAGAAGCAAGGGACCAATTTAGTCTAACTAATTTGTGAGTTGTCTCTAATTCAAGCATAACAGTTTCTAATTGTTGCTCAATTTACTTATATATGATAGTTTCTTATAGAATGAATATGTAATCTTCATAATAGTATAACTGTAATCTATGGCATTTGGTAGCTATTAACTACATTTTGTTCCATAATGAAGTTCACCTTCACAATAAGTTGAAAGTTATTGAATTGTTTGGGCTCTTGATTATTTGGTCACTAAGGATGACTAATTAGGTTCACATCGTTTTCCAAGGTGTAGTGAACTTCAACTAGAAGTATTTGAACTTGGCATCTATTGACACAAAACTAGCCAAATGCCCAACAACATTGGTGACAAATAGTTGAGAAAACCTCTTGAGCTAACTAATTAGGTCCACTTGTAAATTAACATGAACGAATTGGAAAGAAGTTGGAACTTTTATGACACAAAGGAAAGGTTATGGAGGATATTAAACAAAACAAAATCCCATGAAACATAAATATTTAACAACAACACAATAAATGAAGGAAACCAAAAAGAGGATAATTGGCTTTCATTTAATGCCTTGCTAGAAATAGGCACTAAAAAAAGTTGAATACATCTCATACCAAACAATTCACCAAAAATTATGAGAACTTATTATTATATTTGGTTTGATTCTCCAACCCCATGAAGTGGATTTAAGAATGCAAAAGCATAGTTCATAGACAAAACAACCATGCACAATCTCCAAATGCATGCAGGTCCATACATTGATGAAAATGATCAAATCACTATAACAGGTTAAGAGAAAGACCATAACATAGTCTATGCTAGTTTATCTAGTTTCCTAATAGAAAAAATAAGTTGGGAGAAACTGAGTGAAGTACCAAAAGGCACCATGTATTAAGTTGATTCCAAGAATTAATATTGCAAATCATTTCTACATGTGTAGTTGCATCTCTATTCCCTTACACTCTAGAATATGCAATGCCAACCAATTATAAGCGGTGTTTCTGCATATGCAGTTACATCTCTATTTTCCTACCCTTACACTTTAGAATATGCAATTTCAACCAATTATAAGTAGTCTTTCCACATGTGCATTTGCATCTCTATTCTCTGCCACTCTAAAATATACAATGTGAACTAATCATATGCATAAATGTAGTGCTCTAATTTAATTATAACAACCATTAATTTAGAACAGAACAGTAAATTTAAAATTCACTCAAAATTCACTTAATCTAGCACATTCAATCCAATATTTCAATAATTAAAATTTACTAACAAATTTACATACCTCACTCTGATGCTATCCGCCGCTTGAACCTGACGCTGCTCCTTAGGACACCCCAAAACCAGCCACCCTACCGACTAGTACGCCTAGCCCTAGGACATCAATGGATGTCCTAGCCCTCCGAGCCCAAAACCTCTTCAGCCCCCCGGTGCACTGTAAATCCCACTGTAGATTTCACTCTCCAATCCTCCAAGCTTACCCTCTCGTAGAATTCCCTTCTCCCCGTCTCGTAGAATGAATGAATGAATGAAGTCCCTCCATAAACCTTCTCCCCGTCTCGTAGAATGAATGAATGAATGAAGTCCCTCCATAAACCTTCTCCCCGTCTTGTAGAATGAATGAATGAATGAAGTCCCTCCATAAACCTTCTCCACCTCCCTTATTCCTCCTTCACCGCCCCCGCACATTCACTCCCACCTAACTCTTTATTACCCTTATCCCATTATTAATTGCCTTATCCCTTATTAATTGCCTTATCCCTGATTTAAATGTTTCCCTTTTACGTATTGGTTACGTTATCCCCCTATGGGATACGTAACCCCATTTAACATTATATTTTATTTTCCCCCCTTTGTTTAATACTTAATTAATTAATAATCAAATTAATCATTAACCATTAATTAAA
>ML779775.1:936734-975705 GCA_009831015.1 Picea engelmannii | reverse complement strand
AAATACAAATTTAAACATTAAGCAGGAACAAAATTAAACAAAATTTGAAAGGGGCCGCGCGGCTAAGTCTGCAGCGTGGGCTCGCATGTATCCCACGTGTCTCTCACCCTTATTCCCGAGAATAAAATATCGGCCACCACTCTAAACCCTAACTCCCATTTTGTCTTAGCATTTAGTTGTAATCACCTGTGCAGGGAGGCGGATCTGGAAACACTAGCAACTATTCACCTGTGTATGGAATGGTCTCTCTGGCTTAGCATTTGGCTTTATTCACCTGTGCAGGGAGGCGGATCTGGAAACGCGAGCAACTATTATTGATGTGTGAGAAATCTGGTCGCATTTTCAACAATGTCGACGGTTCTGTGGACTGTGTGTTATGGTTTAGCGGGCTTGGTGCTGGTGCTGACTTGTGTGCTTGCTGTTGCTTGGTATATTGTGATTGTTATGGCCGCAGAAGTGTCGGGGTCAATACCCACGGGCTTCCCTTCCTTTGCGTTTTTATTTTATTCTTTTTATTTATTCTTTCTTATGCTATTTTTTTTTTATATACCTATTTCCTATACAGATAAAACACCAGAATTTCGTTGGAGAAGGCGCACACTGTTTTTCCCATACGGACTGTGGATTTATAAAAACTGAAGAGGGGATAAATAACGACGATGGGGAGTGCAAGTGGGGTATACAATGCTTCGATCGTCCCTCCGTCGGCGTTTGTGTTATTTATGGTATCGCAAGCGAGGAGGAGCATCAGCAATTTAACTCACGCCCGCCATCCATTATCGCCTCTTACTATGCCGTCCTCTGGGTGGTCGTTCTTCTCAATCTCCTCAGGTGCCATATGAATCCGTTTGCAGGGGTAAAGTATCCCTTCGCAGGTACGAGTTTTCTGTGTATTAAACAAAAACCAAATGTAATGGCTGCATTTTCTGCGTATTAATTTGTGGGTTTTCAGTGTATTAAACAAAACCAAATGTAATGGCTGCGTTTTCTGCGTATTAATTTGTGGGTTTTCGGTGTTTTAATCCGTGATCGGAATCATTGGAGTTTGCCTAAGCTAATGAAGGTACGTGGCCGAGTTGGCCTAAGCGAATTTCACGCTCCACCCCGAAAGGGCATAAGTTGAAACTGTTTATTAATTTCTGAACGGATAGAAGTTTTGGAGAATACCAGAAACTTCATGATATCGATTTTCTTTGAAGCGTACCGACTATCTATCTATGGTCTAAGAGATCCCGGCCCATAATAGGACGCCCGGAACTGTACTTCAAACTAAACCCCCGGATGAGAATAATAACTGGCGCCTTAGGTTAGGAGCTGCTAAAGAAGCCTAATCATCTTTCTTTAATTTTAGATAAGCCCTCTTGAAAGCACGCAGGCAAGCAAGCGTCCTCACAATCCGGTTGTTTGTTTAATAGAAAAGTGATTGGCTTTGAATAGGCAAGTCAAGTAAGCCTCTTGTTGGCGTAGGTCGTAAGGCTAGGAAAAGCCCCACCCAATGGTTTTTCTAGTTCGGGGTGCAAAGGAAAGGGGGCCTCTCGGTCGTTGCTGCTGGTCCAGGTTCACTAGGGTTTCTGAGTGAGAGCACTTATCTGCTAAAGCATCCGTTTACTAATACCCACAAATTTTAAAAGAGCTAGCAACCTTAAACGAAACCTTGGTATCCTAAACAAATGGGCTAAAGAACAGATATTGTAAGTATTGAATAATGGGAAAATACTACGGTAAAACTTTTATTTACAGTGTTGACATTTATGCATGTGGTCCATTGCTTTTACATAGCAAGTAATGCATTTTAACTTTGTATATTATATACTTTGCACTGTGCAACAATCTTTTAATCTCTGTATATATGAAACGTACATGTGTTTAGATGCATAGATATAAGCCTATATACATTCAACATCCATATAATTTTTTTTTATCAAGGTTACCATGTACAAAGAAGTAAAACACTTTATACAGTTTGTAGGACATACTTAGGTGTCTGATATTATTGCAGTCATCCTTTCATATCCCTGTACGTGTATGCATACATACACAGACCCTAGTTGCTCATTTTACTCATAAATTTTCTTTACATTTTTATTTTTATTTTTATTTTATTTTTATTAATGCTTCTATATTTTATGTGTAGGCTAAGCTAAGCGTGGCTGGAGTTTCTCAAAAGAATGAAAACTACTCCTTCTTTAGGCCCTCGGTTCTAGATTTGAACCAGGGCTCTGATACCAGATGTAGTGCTCTAATTTAATTATAACAACCATTAATTTAGAACAAAACAGTAAATTTAAAATTCACTCAAAATTCACTTAATGTAGCACATTCAATCCAATATTTCAATAATTAAAATTTACTAACAAATTTACATACCTCACTCTGATGCTATCCGCCGCTTGAACCTGACGCTGCTCCTTAGGACACCCCAAAACCAACCACCCTACTGACTAGTACGCCTAGCCCTAGGACACCAATGGATGTCCTAGCCCTCTGAGCCCAAAACCTCTTCAGCCCCCCGGTGCACTGTAAATCCCATTGTAGATTTCACTCTCCAATCCTCCAAGCTTCCCCTCTCGTAGAATTCTCTTCTCCCCATCTCGTAGAATGAATGAATGAATGAAGTCCCTCCATAAACCTTCTCCCCGTCTCGTAGAATGAATGAATGAATGAAGTCCCTCCATAAACCTTATCCCCGTCTCGTAGAATGAATGAATGAATGAAGTCCCTCCATAAACCTTCTCCACCTCCCTTATTCCTCCTTCACCGCCCCCGCACATTCACTCCCACCTAACTCTTTATTACCCTTATCCCATTATTAATTGCCTTATCCCTTATTTAAATGTTTCCCTTTTACGTATTGGTTACGTTATCCCCCTATGGGATACGTAACCCCATTTAACATTATATTTTATTTTCCCCCCTTTGTTTAATACTTAATTAATTAATAATCAAATTAATCATTAACCATTAATTAAAGAGTTAATCATACTTAAACTAATCATAGTAAAAAATAATTAATTAATAAGATATAATTAATTAAGGTTATATAATAATTAATTATAGTTTAGCTAATTTTTAGGATTATTTATGAAATTATTCATATTAATAATTAATGGTCGTTACAATAAAACATAAAATTATAAGGGCACTTGCAACCTATAAAGAGACAATTTAATAATTACACTAGCATGATTGAACTATCATTGTAAACATTGCACAGATTTGTACTCACAAATTATGGGTCGTGATAACGAGTCTTCCATTTTGAACCAAAACATCGCACCTAGGTGCTTCCCATGCATCCACGTCCATTTTGGCCTTTAAGATAGCCTCTCTCATAAACTTTTAATAGTATTTTTCTCTATTACATAATATAAGTGCTTCCTCCCTTAAAGTGAAAATTTCCTAGGGAACTTGATTTCTTCGCGGAAGTTTGTTGGTCATTTTTTCCTTTTTCTGCAATTTATAAACTTTGAAATAGTCTTTGAATGTATTTGTGTTCCTCTATTTCATCCTTGTTTACCACATATTATTTTTCATTACCCCTCTCCAAACAATCATGTTCTTCGAGTGACCCACTTGAAACAAGTCCACTACAAACGGTTTGTTAACCTTATGTTGATCCTTCTAAAACTCATGGTATAATAGTCTTATACACCTTGACCCTTATGCTTCCCTTTGTTGTCTTTGTATTTGCAATATGGTCCAATCACTCTCCCTTTCCTCTTATCTGCCTTTCATGTCCATTTCCTACACTTGAAACACGTCTCCTTTGTCTTTATATCTGTAATAGGGTCCAATCACTCTCCCTTTCCTCTTATATGGTTCTCCCTTTCCTCTTATTTTCCTTTCATGTCCATTTCCTACACTTGAAACATGTCTCCTTGTTAACTGTAAATAAGTCAAAGAACTTTCTAAAGATTATTTTTGATAGGTCTATGTGCCATTTTCTCTTGAGTGCTCTTATTTTCCTTCAAATGAACAATTTACTTGACCCTCTACTCAAAATGGAAGCATCTACCTACCTCTTGGCTGGTATTTTCCTTTTATCCTTGAATTTTTTCTCCTTTAAGGTGTATTCCTAATCCTATAACTCTAGAACATAAAAAAAAATCCTCACTATGTAGCAATGTGGTAGATGGTTTTCTTGAACATGATTTCAATATAGAGTTTTTTAGTACTCATGTGAAATCCAAGCCTCATTATGAAGTTTTCCTATACAAATTACCTTTCAACAATCATTTTCCTATCTAATTTGGAAGCAACAAACTTACCTTCCTCTAATCCAACAAGGTTTTTAGGCCATTTGTCTAACGGCACTTCAGAAGTCAATATTTCAAAACCCTTTTCTTCTTACTAATAACCCGAAGATCGTACTTCCTTAGATTTGTGTCATGAAGACCACCATGCAATAGCCCAAACTCCCTCGAACGGGAAATGATCAAATTTGAAGCGTTGGTCCTAATTCAGTTAGAAGGGTATATATTCATGCAACCTTTCCATGATGAAGAGCTTTGAAAAAAAATACATTTCAATTGACAACAATAAATTAACTACACACTTTATAAAAAAATGTGTTAAATAAAGTATTACATTTCCAATCAAAATTATGCTTAGTAGAGAAATCAATAAATCCAAAATATCACCTTAACATTTGCAAAGTTGCCTACAAAATATCACCTTAATATTCACAAAATATCAAATAGACTTTTCCATGCAAAAAAAAATTAAAGATAAAACATAAACAAAAATGAGAGTGGATGTTTCCAATATAGGAAATGTGTTTGAGCGCTTTTTGTTTTTCATATTTCTTCACAATAGTTTAGATTACTACACACATGGATGATAACAACATCAAATATATATTTATTCGAATTTGAAAATGCATATTCATATAACAACAAACTTTGTAAATTGTATTAATTCTTTTTCAAAATGAAATAGTGCATTTTGTCCCTAAAACAACGGTATACTAGCAAGTTTGGAGGCAAGCAAACATGTTCATCCCACTTTCTCTATAAGTTTATTTCAATGTAAAGCAAAAATAAAGGTCTATGGCTAATAAACAAGGCTCTCAATAAACCCTTACAAGTGATCTAGACATGGTACAAATGTTTCAAGTATCATAATGCTAGATTCACAAAGTCAAATTATGCCCTCAAAAAACTCCACTATTCAAAAGAGTGATAAATTAAATGTCCATATCAGAGAAGGTCTCAACAATACCACAATAATACGAAAATAAAACCAATTTAACTCCAAGGAGAAAATCCCCATTTATTGTAACTTTGACCATGACTTAAAAATGGGCAACCTCCCAAGCCATATTACATCAACATGTTTTCTTATAACAATGATGCAAACCTTTGATATAGATAACCATATATAACTAACCCAAATATAGTATGCATTTGACATAAAAATATATATCCTCAAATGTTAAACTTTTGGTGACTAAACACAACAGGTAGTATTTGAAAAGGATTCAGAAGAAATGCAACCATATCAAGACTCAGATGATTACGAAAATAAAGAATCCAATATTGATATGTCATCTTAAGCATGTTAATGCAATAAATAACACAAAATAACTAGAAAATCAAACTCGAGACCTCATTGAAAAATTATTTTCTTTGAAATTAAAGAACCCCTAGACTATGTTCATGAAAGCTCATATTCTACAATATAAAGTAGGTAGGACTATTATTGGACTGTTACTGAAACTCGTTGTAATAGGGAAAAATTTGTGGAACCCATATGTAATCTTGTAGGTGACAAAAAATAATAATGGTGATGATGGTTAAGGTCCAGTGAGACCATATTTGGTCTATCGGGCCTTTAGAAGGGTAAGGGATTACTTGGATTTATTTAGAATTTTATTTCTATGCTCAAAAAGCATTAAGAGAAGTGTTCCAACATCACCATAGTTTTGATGAAATAGAAGGTTAAGAAGGTTGGTATTGTGACAAATATTTTGAAGTTGTGATCTAGTTTGGGTATATGCAAGACATTCTAAGAGAAAGTGCTTTCAATCCATGACATTTTGGGGATTGTCCAACGCCCAGTTTTTGGGGATTTTCCAATGCCCAGTTACAAATACAGAAATAAGATTAAAACACTTGGCCATCACCTTGGGATCACTAAATCTCCAGAGAGATGCTAGATCTAACATAAATTAAAATTGCAGCATTGAGATAAAATGATGGGTTTGACATCTAATAGACATAATATAAAGAACAAACACATAGCTAGGAGATACAGAGGATAGAGTTTCCTTTCATGCTCAAAAGTTATGTTATTCTACAAACCCACAACATATAAGACCATACACTGGTCATTATGAGGTTTTCATGTGGTAAATTACTAGTTTTCAATACACCATGCACCAATAGGTAAACAATAATAGCCTCAAGACCCTTCAAATCCAATCTCATCATAATTTACAATCAATTCTACAAATATAGAATAAAAAGAAATGCTTAAAACCCGCATCCATTTTTTCCTCATTTCAATCTATGTGTGCATGATGTTACATATCAATTATACAATAACATTTTTGGCTAGGGAAACTTCCAAAGATGAATATATTCCCAATTATGCATGCACATATAACAAATTCATAGAGGTGGTGCGGATTGTTTCTTTTTATTTATTGGGGTATATACATCTCTCTTATACACTATATATCGACATACACTGCATATTAATAACACTCTCAACTTAACATACAAAACACTAAATTCAATCAAATCATAAATATTTTTGCACACAAACAAACACATACCAAATTACGACAAGCAATGGTTAGAATTTATAATTGAGAACTCACAGGAACACTCTTATCTCTTTGAATAACTATCGCTAGATCCCTCTATCTTAATGTTTCAACTATTTTAAAATGGAAAATATTATGTTCTCTCCTATTCAAAAAACACTAAGAAATATATTCACTAGAATGACTTAGAGAGGGAGGAAAAGTGATCGATGCCCCCATTTGGCTCAATACCCCAATTTTTTTCTATAGAGAGACACATTATTTTCCTCTGGTTTGAGATATGGGAATAATGAAATTTGGTATAAGAGGTTCAAGTCTTGAATCTCAACTCACTTCTAATTAAATGTGGGAGTATGTATGGAGTTAGTGTGGTCACTAGTGTGTTTTTATCGCTACATGTAACCCACCATGTCCACTGGACATAACTAGTGTGTTGTTAAGGCACCCAGGCGGGGAAGAAGAACAACACCCAGGCACCGCAAGAACAGGAAAAATAGACCGAGACAACATAGGGGGCCACATCAAGTGCTACTCAGCAGGAGCAAGGCTAGACAAAGAGTCTAATTATACAAACAGCGGGTGCGCGCAAGAAAACTAAGGAGAAAAAAATGCCACCAGAATATATGATCACGGAGGATGACACGGACCTCGTGGACCAGATGGTCCAGGATCAAACAATGGAGGATTTTAACGAAGCTCTGTGCCAAAGGGATAGGATGAAGTATGAGCTGGCAGACATGAGGTAGCTCCTCGATCAGATCAAAGAAACATGAAGGGTTGGCAGAGGAATAGAATCAATCCCCGCAGCATCACAGATAGGATCCAAGGTTGGATCGAGCGAGCAATATAGGATTCAGATGACAACACATCATAGCTTGACGTTTCAAGTTACACCCAGCATGTTGCGCATGGATTAAATTGTGGGTCAGACACCATTGAAATATTTGGCCCAAATCTAGTTGGTAATGACGTAGATACCAACCAAGGCATTGTATAAACTGTAAGTCAGCGTAGAGAAGGAGCTACAGTCGCGTGCATGCATAGACACATCGGAATTGTAGAAGACGAAGGATATCAAAGAAGAGTTGGAATTGGTGCTCGAGCAGGTCAATATTGAGACCAAAGACGATAAATATCGTGTGGATAGACTTGAGCAGGGATTGGTTGTAGCCTATGAAAAATTTCCAAAGAGCGCGAAGACAATAGAGCGCACGACAATGCAAAAGATTGATCAGATTGTGAAGACAATCGATCAATACATGCAGGAGATCGAGACCCTTTGGGAACAACTCACCCCTACCACTCCCCCGGAGGTCAAGTAGCAAAGGAAGCAGGAAGCAACAACACAGACGGAGAAGATGGAGTGACAAGTTCGCGCATATGCCGACTTGTTCGATAAAGCAACACAGTTATGGACAAAGATGGAGGAGGATCAACAGGTCCAACAGTGGGACCAAGAAGAGGAAAATATAAGCGCAACTATATAGGACCTCAAGCAAAGGCAGAAGACAATGCCGATCACTAAGCATGTAAAAGGAGCATAGGATATGATGAAGCTACAAGCAGAACTCGTAGCCACACAGACACAGAAGAAGGAGCAACAATATCAAATGGAACCTCTCCAAGAGCGGACAACAAAATTCATTGCACAGGTGGAATAGGAAAAGAAGAACATGGCACAAAATCAGGCAGAATGTGCAGAGATGGTGAACGATGAGATTGCAGCATAAGCATTGGACACACTCAGAGAAAAGATTGTGCAGGCTCAAACGCAAGAAAAGGAACTCACAGAGAAGTTCTAGGCTCTCGCAAAAGATATTGAAGAAGCACACAAAGTTTAGGTGTCTCGGGACGAGCCACATGTCAGTGTTGGGGGCCTGTTGGATGCATGCCTAGTTAGGAATAAACTTTATTTTTGGAGGAGAAGCATGTAAGGAGGAAAGGACAGCTGGAAGGAAAAGAATCACGTGTAAGAGAAGCAGGCGAGGCGTGCATGCAAGGAATACCTAACAACACTAGAGTTAGGTTTTTTGTAATGTATTGTAATGGCTGGTGAGCCAAGGATATAAATAAGTAGTACTTAGAGCGAAGGGAAAGAGGGGGGGGGAATATATAGAAATGCACAGAGGAAGAGAGGTTTGTAATTATTGTATGATTCATTAAGCTGGTGAGCTAGAGAAGGAGTGAGTGACTCGATCCCGAGGGTTATATTGAAGGATGAGGAGCTTGGTGTGATCTAGTCAGCCTCATAGGGATCGAGGAGCCTGTGGAAAAGGGTGAGATCTAAGATTGTAAACACGCGCGGCGTGATATATTTTTGAACCATGATAAAATATTGAGAGACAGATCTTTTTGGATGTATCCCAGGAGGGGGTGAACCATGGTAACACCTGTGTTATGTGAATGAATGTGTGCATATGTATGTATGATTAATTGATGAATGTTAGATGAGTGAATTAACTATGCAGATATGGTATTCCACATGCATGAATAGAATGACTGTTATAATTAGATGTTAGACTGAATAAATAAAGATTACAAAACACAACCATTGATCTCCCCTCATTCTCAGGTTGCAAACACCTGAGTATTGCAACCATCCATAGAGTTATCTCGGGTGAGACAGTGCAGTACACCTGTGTTGCGTTGTCTTCTGGTCTACCAGAGAGGTCGATAGTTTTAAAGGGATTTTGTTGGGAAGCTTATCAAATATGAACCAGGTTCAAACTATGATACTAAGATAGAATCGGAATAACCCATAAAGAATCCTAAATAGGAAAAGAGGAAATCCAACACAACATGTGTCCTATATGGAAAAATATTTAATATGCATTTTCTATCCACGAAGCTAGGACGTTGAATCTTGAGGTCTGCATTGCTTCTCTCACCACCAGAGCCCTCGTTTCAAAATTTGAGGGCAAGTTACAATGTAAAAAAAGTTACCCCTAGATGTGTCCCTCATAAATGACATATAAGTGATGAACAGTTTGAAGTATAACCCTTTTTATGAAATTTTATAATGCACCTTGTACTTCTTCGAAAACTCGTAAAAATGAAAATAAGATTTTTTTTGGACAACCATAACTTTAATGACACTTCTAAGATGGGTTTGGATCCTTTTGATGGGTTGTGACGTGTTGTAACATAAATTTATGATGGTTCATCAAACTCCTCCTAGTTTTATGATTGATTCTAACCTAGTTTGTCGACTCAAGAAGTCTCTCTATGGTTTGAAGCAAGCTCCCAGCGCTTGGTATGCTAAGATCGACAATTTCTTCCTTTTACTTGGTTTCAAACATTATGAATCCGATCACAACTTATGTGTACTCAATACTTATGGAAACACTTTGATTATTGGTGTGTATGTTGATGAACTTGTCATAACTAGCAATGACATTGATCTCATTCTTAGATTGAAGAAGCGACTTGTTGACTCCTTTGACATGACAGATATTGGCATTCTGCATTTTTTTGGGTCTTTAAGTATTACCATTGTCTGATGGTTTTTTTGTTTCTCAATATAAATATGTAATGGATCCTTTGACACATTTTAAGATGGTAGATTGTAAGAGTTGTTCTACTCCTTTTCAACCTAGATTAAAGATGATTTTTTTTTATAAAACTCTCAAAGTTGATCTACATTCTATTGGCAATTGGTTGGAAGTATTATTTATCTTACTCAAAGTTGACCTGACATTTCATTTATTGTTAGTGTGGTTTATAAGTTTATGTAGGATCCCAAATAAAGCAACCGTAAAGTAGTCAAAATAATTTTTTGTTATCTCAAGGGTACCACTCTTTTTGGTATTGAATATTGTCGAAGTTGAGATTCATTGGTCAGCTTCACCGACTCTGAATGGGTTGGTGATAGTGATGATCAAAAGTCCACTTCTGTCTATATGTTTTGTTTCAACACTAGACCATTGTTTTGGTCTTGCAACAAACAAAAGGTAGTCTCCTTGTCAACTACAGAAGAAGAATATCATTGTGTCCTTCATGAAAGTACAAAGGCAGTCTGGATTTGCCAACTTCTAGGTGAAATTGGTTTTTCTATTTAGACCTTGACTACCATCTACTATGATAATCAGAGTGTCATTCAAGTTGCTGACAACTCTGATGCCCATAGTAATATGAAGCATGTTGAGCTCCATGATCACTATTTGAGACAGTTGGTTCATGAGAACATTATCTCTCTGGTCTATTGCAGAACCAATGATCATGTAGTTGATATCTTCACTAAGCCATTATCTAAAGCTATATTTATCAATCTTTGTACGATGCTTGGGCTTGAGGAAGCTAAAATTATGGGGGGTGTCCTACTGATGTAATTTCACCTCCTATATCTCCAAATTCATGTGCTAATGGGGGTGTTGGAACATCAAGTTCTAATGGTTCATCAAACTTCTCCTGGAATCAATCAGTTGGGAAATCAACCTACATATGGAAACAATCGGTTGGGTGATCGAATAGACCTCTACATCAATCCGTCGAGTAGTCAACAAGCCTATTGGTCGGATAGTCAGCTAGTAATCGAAGACAAACATTCAGTGGATCGAACAATTGAGAAATTGACTATGAGTTAGACGCATGGACGGTCAATTCTAGCATCCTTGTCAAGTTAACTAGACATCACAAATTTGATGGAGTCAACTCTAACCATTGATGGTTATATGTGGACAATATCTTCCCAATTCCAAGAAAGTTGGTTAGATCTTGAAGCTATAAATAGAAAACCCGATGGGTCATTATCATGTCAACATTGGTGTTGTGTACAAGATGTCCAACATGCATTATGAAGTTATGATCACAATGCATTGTGCTTAAGTGTTGTAATGGTGTATTTAGATACCACCTTTTATCTTTGAAAATTATCTCTCTTTGATTATCTACAATTTGGTTTATTTATTTTGTATAAGGTTACACCCAATCCCCAACATGACAATCTCAATTTTAATCCATGTCAAGGGACCTTCTACTGAAAAATCCTCCCTATATGATAGCTAAGAATTGTGTGCTCATGGAGAAGAAATTGATTGAGGGAAAAATAACCAATGGATGCAGCTTTAGTCAATGCAACACACATATGGAAATTCTAACACCTAAAGAATAGACAATAGCGTCCACCACCCCCTTGTCATAGGACATCACTTTTAGAGGGCCAATCATTAACAAACAAAAATGATATCAAATAAACCATAAAAAATTATAAAAAATAATAAAAATGTTATGTTAAGTTGAACTCTACGTAGGGAAAAATAATTTTCTTTCTGCAAGCAAACTATTCACATTAAGTGAAAACACTATATACCCCGTAGAAACATCATTACACCAAAGGCATTTTTCATCGTCTGTCAAGGCCCACTCACAACCGGCCATGTGTCCCTGCTAGTTGCCAACTTCTCGCTACCATGTATCAATTATATCAGGTCCTCACGATCTAAAGAAGCCAATCATTGTGAATCTGTAGCAAGACTGACCTCACTACAAAAGAAATGTGTTTTGCATGGCAAGCTACTGCAAGGCATGCCAGTGCAGTGAATAAAGCAATTTATCATGTTGAACAGTGTTTCAAGAAAGAAATATAAGATAGTCTGGTTTTCATAAAGATATTTAAGTTTTTGGCAATGAGAAAATTTAGGAAAGATTATGGACTTTTGGGTTGCTATAATGTCAAGAATGCATTACTTAATAGTTTTCACGACGTAGTTTGTGCCTTTTTAGTCCCTTCCGAAGGCATAGAGGGAATATAGAGATCGATAATTCGTTGACTTTATATTAGTTTGTTGTTTGACTACTAATTTTTGCATAATTTCTAATGTTCGACATACAGAACTAAAAGCATTATTTTTTATATAATAAAAAAATCCATATATGTGATGATCTGATTGGATAATAGATTTGAGGTCTTATTTCCAGCTTTGTTATTCCCAATGAATTATATGTTTCCATATCCAAAAAAATTCATGTACGGTAGTTTTTAGTCCTTGTTTTTATTTGTACTAATCATATTGAAAGGTTTAGATATCTAAAGATTATAGTGATCAATAATTCCAAAGTTTATAACCTTCTATTGTTCGAACTACAAAACTACAAAACATTGTTTTTGAATTTTTTTATTTGTGCTATTAATAGTTAGTATTAGTCCTTTATATTTGTATTGAAATGTTTGCATGCCGAAGGTTTATATCGTTGACACTTTTTTTGAGGTGCTTGAATAGGTCTGACAGCTTAAATGTTTACACGACACGAGGTCCTCAAATAGGCCTGAAAACTTAAATGTTTGCATACCGCGAGGCCCTTAGATAGCCTGACAACCTTAAATGTTTATCTAATTAGGCTTCTTGAAGTAGATTTTTCCTCGAAATTTTCCATACAATTTTGCAGTGAATTTGGACAATATTGTTGTCCACCACCAAAAGCTACGTACGTTGTTTACTAGTTTAGTGGGTGCTTCTTCTTCGTTGGTTCATCGGTTGTTGCTTGTTGTTGTTGTTTGGTTCATAATTCGACCTATGCTTCTGCCTTTCATCGTTTCAGAGTATGTTTCCATGCCATAATTTCATTTTCTATTCCTTCTTTGTTGTTCAGTGTTTGCAGTTTGCAAGTAATAATGTTTGCTTATTTCTATTTGCATGCTCATCATATGTTTCTGGTTCTTTTTGTGATTCGGCTACAGTTTTGTAATCGTTGGAGATACATATGTTGTTTACTGGTTCAGTCGTTGTTGCTTGTTTGTTGGTTCGTCGGTTGCTGGTTGTTTTTGTTTGGCTCAAGTTTACGATTTTGGGGCCCTGGGGCTGTAGTTGGGCATGTTTGTGCTTTCTCACTGGTTTGGTTCTTGCTTTTTTCTTTTGTTTGCTTCAGCTTTGCAAGGTGGGGTCTTTCACTGATAGTTGGAGCTATTCTTTTTTTTTATTGTTATTATTTTTTTTGGGTGCTTTACGGTGTTCAGACCCTGCACCCATGAGTGGACATGCAGTTGTGTTATTTGTCATGTCTGGCAAGGTTGAGATCTATTCTACAGTAAAAAAAATTTGATACTTCAGTGTTGACATGATAGAAAATAGTGGCATAAAAAATAATTGGACAACTACATGTGCAATTGGAATATCTGTTGTTTTTTTGTTAAAATAAAACATGTGCAAGATGCACTTATAAACCCCGTATGGTGGAATGTGCCCATATCAAAAAACATCTTCTTTATCCTCTACACAGATTGGTGTAACCACGATACAATTTGTCTTGTAATTGAGATATGATATGTACAACAAAGATACTAAAAAATTATATTTCCATGTCTGGAAGCATATCTGGATACTTTTCCATGGAAAACCAAAATCGTTTATCTATGGCTATGCAATTTATTAATATTTTGTAGTTTGTAATATATTTTGAGCAGGAAAAAACTTTATATATTTACAGTCATGGATGGAGAAAAGCAAAGGTTCATGTTTCTGCCTATCTTTTATTATATTCGTTGATTCTCATTTACTGTAGGTACATATTACTTGTTCTTCAGTGCATACCATCTTCTATTCATGTTCATTCTATTTTGTGCATTCCCACATTCAAACAAACAGAACAACTTGAGAAAATGACGGAGTCTTGACTACAACGGTGGAAGAGGAGATACAAAGGTACATGCTTGTATTTTTATTTCATATTCTGTTGTTTTGTATTTCATTTATTGTCTATATATGTGTTCACCTAGTTTATTGTATGTAGATGTTGCGTACCATCCTACATAATATCTTTTCTTCATTACATGTCTTCCTACATACTAACTTCATGTCCATTGCATTTTTCCTGCATTGCTACATTTAAACAAACAGAATGGCTGGAGAGGATGATGGACTCTTTAGCGCGAATGTAGACAAGGAGTTACAGAGGTGCATATATGTACTCTTATTTCATATTCCAGTGTTGAGTATTTCATTTATTGTATGTGTATTTATTGTGTTTGTTCTACTGCTTTGCATCTTTTTTTGATGTATCTATATACTATGTATCTTTATGCTTATTCTCATGTGAATCGTATTATGTTTGTTGTTACATTGAAATAAATAGAACTATTTTCTTTCTTTTACATGTCTTTCTTCATACTAACTTTCCTTCATGTCCATTGTATATTCGGTGTTGCTACCTTTGAAGAAACAAGTTGATTGGATAGGAAGATGAATTATTCTATGCAACAACAGAGGGTTCTGTGGTACAATATTCGAAAAGGTATACCAATTGTGCTAGTAAATTAAATAAACAAAGCATGTGTGGGAATATAATATTAGACTAGAAAACGATGATTTGGTAGCAATGGGCCTTTGTGGCCTCCCCATTTCTACTTTTTCCATTTTCTATTATCCCTTTTTCTTTTCCATTTCTCTGCTTAGTCGTCTTTTCAAAAATTCCTTGGTGCGCAGGTTCACGGACTCACGGGTTCACATTTATGGTCACGCCTCTACCTTATTCCATACTTACCAACTTTGTCAATTGCGGGTGTCGGGTTGGTTGGTTCAAGATTTCACCCCTGGCTTCTGAGGTTCCACAATATACATATTGGTCATCGTTCCCCACCATCACACCCTATTTATTGTTGCACATTTTTTCAGTAAAAAAATATGAGGCATACAATATGACCCTTAGGTTCTCATGTTTCCTAAGTATCCCTTGACACCCTATTTCGTATTCCATCTCCTTCCACCCTGCATGTGACATTAGGAACTATTATGGACAATATACAATGCATATGATTGTTTAGTCCTTATGATGTTCATATACACATGCTTGCATCATAAAAAGTTGGACTAGTGACATGGCCATGAGCAGTCAGTCATCCCAGACATCAACAGACCAGCAAGGCCAAAGGTAAACATGCATACATTATGTTCCTAGTATGTTTACCAAACAAATATCCTCAACTATTTATTCATCTATGGCATGGTGAATATGTTGATGTCATCTGCAATACATGCTTTGCAGTAGACAATAAGTATCAACAAGTACAAGCGAGACGTTGAACATAACGCAGGTTCCAAAAACTAAGAGGCGTGGTTGCAAAAATTTGGCTCCATAGTTCATCCAAGCTATGCATCTACTTGTAAATTTATGCCAGGAAAAAAAGAAAACAAAAAATTAATGCACACTACCATTCACTTTACTTTTCCTGTTCAAAAATTGTCACCAGGTCTAAACTTGTAACACCCAAAGTACTATCAATAGAGGGCTTGAACGGTCGTCGAACTAGACAAGTGTTCATTGGGGACATAATGGTCATCTATAGTACCTACTTGGACAAGGCAAACAAAACTAGATCCATTATGCATGTTGACATGACAGACAAGGAGGCCATGATGACAGTCACATTGACTATTCCTACAGAACTTGTCCAGAAACATGCAGAAAAGATATTGTCGGGTAATGGGATATCCATTACAAATTTTAATATATTGCCCAAAATAGTATATGACTGTGGTGATTGTGATCAGATTATTTCGCTCAACGAAACAAGTATTGTGGAAACAATTCCTGCTATTTGTTCAGAATATTGTTTTGTCCCAGATGCAACTATCAACCAACTTGCACAAAGCAATGACATTTACCCAATCGAGACCATTGACACAGCTTTCACATTGGAGAGAAAACTTGGCTCGCAACACATTCTCCATATAAAATATGGAGATTCATACAACGACAAGGCAATGGTACCGTTCTCCATATCCAGTTTTTTCCTTTACTTTCGCATGTGCATGTATCTCGGTTAAGTTACACAAATATTGCACTGTTCCATGTTGTAGTTGCAATTGTTTGATACCTATTCAAATTTGTTTTTGTCAATTGCATAAAGGGAAATTTCCACTTATTCTCTTCAAAAATATAACAAAGAAAAGGGATGTTAGAGAAAGGATCTTTCGCACAACCCAAGAAAAATTTGTAACGGAGTTGCAAGAAGACATAGTATAGGATCTGAAGAAACTAACTAGATCTACAACTGTTGTGTGTATACATATATAGATTCATCCTCATTTTTCTCATACAAATAGCCTTCATCAAATTTCTACGGTTTTTTATTTTATTTTTTGGGGGGCGGGTGTAGTTCTATATTATATTGTTCAGTGTATTAATTCCTATGCTCACGTTTCTAGGTTGAAGGTGTTTTGGTTGCAGCGAATACGTACTCGACCCCCTTTGAGCCTGTATGTGTGAAATGCAACTCTCCTCTTCTGCTTCCACTTTGATAAGTGATGATACGATTGATTGTATGCGATGCAGTGAAAAATGTCCATACATATATGGACATTGCATCAATGTTTCCATCTGAACCGTGGGCAACACACCCATGCATTGTACAATTAGGTAGCCTATGTTACAAGATGTACTACTTGGGTTAGAAAAATTGTCATATGAAGCATACCTATAGAAAAACTCAGGTAGTGTCTACATCCTGCATGACTTTCAGATACACAACAAATTTACCTTAAGTGAGGACAATGCAATATTGCACATCGGATGAAAATAAATAAATAAATAAATCTTATCAAGCTTTGGCAGGAAACAAAAATATCTCATGTGTCTCTGTAATATTTCTTCAACACCCAGATGAATGTTTTTCATACTCGAGTACTTGAGAATCTAATTACAAATGCGATCGATGTTGTTATTTTGATGTTTTCTTGCATCTCCCAATAAGAATTTTGCAATGTGTCTCTGCAACATTTCTTCAACACCCAGATGAATGTTCGTCGGACTCAAGTACTTGAGAATACAATTACAAATGCAATCGATGTTTTTATTTTGATGTTTTCTTGCATCTCCGAGAAGGAATTTTGCAATGTGTCTCTACAATATTTCTTCAACACCCAAATGAATGTTCGACAAACTCGATTACTTGATAATCTAATTACAAATGCAATCGATGTTGTTATTTGATGCTTTCTTGCGTCTCCCAGTGATGATTTTTCATATTTGTTTCGGTGTGAA
This sequence comes from Picea engelmannii, assembly GCA_009831015.1. Taxonomy (NCBI): domain Eukaryota; kingdom Viridiplantae; phylum Streptophyta; class Pinopsida; order Pinales; family Pinaceae; genus Picea; species Picea engelmannii. The sequence goes on along the minus strand of ML779775.1, from coordinate 957,962 downwards.
AATAAATAAATAAATAGCATGGTGGTTGGTTATGGCTTTGATGGAGGAACCTGCACGTTTTTTGGGTGCCCAAGTTGGACAATTGTTTTTCAACTATTTAGCCATGACAAGATTTTTGCAATTTTATTTTGGGTGCCCAAGTAAAATAAAAATTGTCTCCAACTATACAGTTATAGTATGGTATCTGCATTTTCTCTATGGAAACTTGTGGGATCTTGCTTGTGGCCTATTTGGATTTTACTTGGTTCTTGGTTCTATGCTTCGTTCTGGAAAATTGATAACACATTCAGGATCTTCGCAGTATTTTTTATATGGTCTTAAAGACTATAGAGGACATTCTTTTCCCTTTAATATAAGCTATGTGACGCAAATCTAGTATGTGGCTCGTTTGATCACTTTTCCCTGATCGATGAATTTGGTAAAATTAATCTCCTGGAATAATTTGAAATAAAAGAATATATACTGTGTGAAGTCCAATGGACCTATCATATCAACAAGAGGCTGTTAGAATTCAAATTCGTCGGTGTTATACTTGCGGTGATAGAATTTAAAAAAACTTTGTTTTGTTTACTTCAATTTTTTGAAAATAAGAGATTTAACATCCTTTAATAATTTTGTGTAATTAAATTGTACAATATCAATATTTAATATCAATATTTTAATATTTGGAAATATTTCTTTTAGATAATGTTAGATAGTTGATAGGGATCACCATCCATAAACAATTTCAATCTTGAGCCCGCTAGCCATGGATTTTGTCTGTCAATTTGTATATCGCGGAACTCCGAGTGTTGTTTGGAGGACACATAACAATAGAAGTGCAATTTTGAGCCAGACAACCCGCAAGTCTGCCTGTCAATTTGTATATTGCGGAGCTCTGGGTGTTGTTTGTAGGACACAGAACTATAGAGGACATGATTTTCCCTTTAGTATAACCTCTGTGACACAAATGTAGTGTGTGGCTCGTTTTAATACTTTCCCTTGATCGATGAACTTGGTAAAATTAATCTCCTGGAATATTTTGAAATAAACAAATATATACTATGTGAATTCCAATGGATCTATCATATCAACAAGAGGCCCTTAAAATTCAAATTCATCATTGTTATACTTGTGGTGATAGAATTTAAAAAAACTTTGTTTTGTTTACTTCACTTTTTAAAAAATAAGAGATTTAACATCCTTTAATAATTTTATGTAATTAAATTGTACAATATCAATATTTAATTTTAATAATTTAGTATTTGGAAATAATGTTTTTAGATAATGTTAGATGGTTGATAGGGATCACCATCCGTAAATAATCGCAATCTTGAGCCCGCCAGCCCTAGATTTTGTCTGTCAATTTGTGTATCGTGGAACTCCGAGTGTTGTTTGGAGGACACAGAACAATAGACGTGCAATGTTGAGCCAGCCAGCCTGCAGGTCCACCTATCAATTTGTATATCGTGTAACTATGGGTGCTATTTGTAGGACACGAAACAATAGAGGCCCAATTTTGAGCCCGCCAGCCCAAGAACGTGTGATCCAAAAAGTGGCTAAGTATGGAATAAGGGATCCGTACATGCTCTATAAAATCTCATGTCCATACTTTATAAAAGTACATATTTAGTATGTATAATTATTTATTAAAACCATGGAATATCGTAAATTTTCTTGTATCTCTTTAAGGCTTCTGTTATACAAGAAGATCCTGGAAACTATAAGCATGGCTCGTTGTATCTATTCCTTGATTGAAGAACCTATTCACATGTTTAATGCAGTTCATAGTTATTGTTAAAACCATCAATGGGGCTCTTTTAAACCAATTCCCACTTCCGAAAATTTCCATCCCCCTTATTTTTGCCCTCTTCTTTCCGTTTCTGGTTACTTACTCATTTTTCAGAAAATGTCTAGGTGCAGAAGTTGGCAGATTCATGTCTTCAGATTTCCACTTACTTTTATATCACCAGCCTGGCCAACCGCTTCCCCATTTCATATTGTACAAACTTTTTGGATCGTGGGTTTATGAATAGGCGGGTTATCGGATAGGCGGGCTCAACATTGCGTTTCCATTGTTCTGCCACCTGCAAACAACACTCAGACTTCCGCGATCTACAAATCAACAAACAAATTCCCCTTTATCTCAGTTTTAGCACTTTTCCTTTATCGTTGAACTTAATAAAATTAATTCCCTAGAATAATTTGAAATAAAAGAATATATACTATGCAAAGTCTAATGGAACAATCATATGAACGAGAGGACATTCAAATTAAAATCTGTCATTGTTATACTTGCAGTGAAGCTAACAAAACAAAAACTTTACTTAAACATCCCAAAATTGATTTTATTGTAACTTTCTGATGCTTCTCTTATACAAACAGATCTTGGAAACTATAAACATCATTCGTTGTATCTATTCCTTGATTGAAGAACCTGTTAACATGTTTAATTCACTTCATAGTTATTTTTAAGACCATCAATGGGGCTTTCTTATAGCAATTCTCACTTTCGAAAATTTCCATCCACTTTCTTTTTGCCCTCTGCTTTCCCTTTCTGGTTACTTACTCATTTTTTGGAAAATGTCTAGGTTTTAGATTTGGAGGATTCATGTCTTCAGATTTCCATTGTTACTTTTATATCACTAGCCCGACTGACCACTTCCCCGTTTCATATTGAACAAAAATTTTGAATCGCGGGGTCCTGGATAGGCGGGTTCAACATTGTGTTTCCATTGTTTCGTCGCCTGCAAACAACATCCGAACTTCCGCGATTTACAAATTAGAAAACAAATTCCCCGTCATCTCGTTTTCTTTCGCTTTCTGTTTACTTGGTCCTTTTTCCGAATGTCTCATTCTTTTATACAACATTCGAAGTTACGCAATATACAAATTGCTTTCTCAACAATGCGCTTTGACTATTCTCGTACGTACAAAGAGCACTGAAATTACGTGATATACAAATTGATGGTCGAAATCTATCACTGACATACAATTTGACCATCGTCCCCTCACGTCTCCTGGGTATATCTTGTGACTCTTTTTTTGTAACCCGCCCGCCCGCTTTCCATACTTGGGAATTTCTTGGAATATGTTTTGCGGGTGGATGAAATGTACAATGCTTGGTCGCTCTTCACCATCCTCGCTACCTTCATACTTCTTTATAGATATGCAATTATTAAGCTTTAATGATACTATTTCATCATGCAGTAACCAATAAGATTGTCATTAATTTCTAGAAGGTTGAAGAAGATTTGTCATTAATATGAATTAAACCAAGATTTTCGAACAAGATTGTTATCCTTTCCAAGTATTCATTTCAAACATGATGCGATCTCTTTCGTGTGTCGGTCGGTTGGTGCCTTTAAGAAATATCTAATTCTTAATCGCTCTTCGTCGTCACCGCCACCTTCACACTTTTTTCTAAATATGAAATTAGTAATATTTAATGGTAACAACTCATTACACATGAACCCTGGAGATTGTCATTGATCAATGAGAGGCTCGATGAGATCTTCCATTGATACACATTAAACCAAGATTTGCGGAGGGTTATATTATCCCTCCCCAATTTTCATTTCAAACATCGTCTGGAGAAAACGGAAATTATCGTTAACTTATGGCATCCGTTATGTCCAGATATAGTAAACACCTTCGGGCATGAACGCCAGACATTCCAGTATTCCAGGGCATATTCTTACTACTCATCTCCCTCCGCCCAGGAGAAAAAAAAGAGATGGTGCCTTGGTACACTGAGAGATATATTTCAAGCCAAAGAATTCCAAGGCAACCCTGCCTGCTCAGACAACCTGCCCAGTTGCATTGATGGTTGGCGCAGAGGTTGATGCCATGGATTCCAAGCCAGAAGAAGATGATCTGATGGACGATGATACAACAATGGATGATGGCAATGCAGAGACTGTTCCCACTCCTGTGCCCAAATTGAAATCAACCATAATGGGTGGAACTTCCTGACTCAGTGATGGCGGTCCTGACAACACCAAAAGGAGTTTCAGAAAAGAAGTCCAGAGGTCCAATTTAGTCTATTCTGGGCAGAAGTCTTTCACTGTAAGGAAATGATTTGTTGATTCTCCTAGAGATATATTTCAAGCCAAAAAAGTATTCAATTGTGGGACCACTGTCCTGTTTCTGGATATACAATAAACATATTAGGGAATGAGAACCAGAACTCCTACTGGTGCAAGGCATATTCCTACTAGTCATCTCCTTCCACCTAGAATGGACTAATTTGGGCCTCTGGAATTGCACGTGCAACCTGTGTCCCTGAAGTTTTTGACTGCAGAGAGGTGGTTTCTTGGTGTGTCCTAACTTTTAGTTAAGGGATATTCCATTTTCCCTGCAACGTTTTTCGTCTTCTTCCTCACGGGAAGCTTCTGAGAAATATCAATTTTACCACAGGATGATCCATCGAGGAGAGGACTACAAGGATTTCCTAAAAGAAAAAGCATGGTAATCATTTGTGTATGCATGTTGAAGAGCATCATGATGGCCACTGCATGTTGCAAATCCCATGCATGTGTTTGTGGCAGATATGTTCAGTGTTTTTTCCCAAAGAACTGGGTCCAATTTATAAGGATAGATATACAATGTTCAATATATATATTTTAATGGATTTACTATTAAAAAAATTAACTTGGAGTCTTGGTTGTTGCTTCTTTTCTGGATTTAAAACCTCTTCTCGTTGGCATGGTTCGGTAGTCTCGTAGTTATTTGATATTGTATTTACTTAGGTAATTTGTTCTTAAATGGAGCATCTAACAATTATATGACAATGTACTGTGTCGATCCATCGAGATTTATGCAAACAAAAAATGAATTTCAGACAATTTCAAACCAACGTTCAATTCTATTTGTGATGCAGATAGAACATAGCAAGACCAAATCACAATGTTGCAACAAGATCGTCATTCTTGTTTCTAGACATGCAATTATTAATCTTTAATGCTAACAACCCATAATGCAAGAAGTTTAATACTTAAGTTAATATGTTACATTCATGGAAGAATGTATCAAGAACACACTTACACCCACAAGTTGCAATAAAATCTAATCTTCAACAAAGAATTTGTTGACAATTACTAGAAAATGATGGTTTTGCAACAATGGGCATTGGGTCTTGTTTGAAACCAATTCGCGATTACGAAAATTTTCCTCCACCTTTCTATTTTCCCACTCTTTTATCCCCTATAGTTTCTCTTTCTGGTTACTTAATCTTTTTTTCTGAAAATGCCTTGCTGTGTGGGTTGGAAGATTCATGCGTTTTGATCGAGTGCTTCCCCTTTGTCTAAATTTCACTTTCCATTTTTTTGTGACCTATAAACAACAGTCTGACTTCTGCGATATGCATATATACTTCTAGACTCCCACATCATCCCCTTTTTCATGCTACACATTTTTCACCAAAATGTTCTTATATATACAATTTCACACTCGGGGCCTTACAACTCCTCGGGAACCCATCACCCTATTTTGAAGACCTTACGACCACTTTATACACTTGACAATTACTTGACATCTCTTTGGTGGATCATTAAGTTCGCAGGTTCAGGAAATTTCAAATTTCTAGATGTTGTTTCTTATGCCCGCTACCTTCAAATTTCTTTCCAAGTATATGCAATATGTATACAACTTATCCAACAACATACATAAAATATCTTGCCAAGAAATGGAATATCTATTGCATATTTGAATATATTGGACCTTCTTTTACCTCTTCTATACTTGACCAAATTGTTGTTTCTTTTTCCCCTCTACTCTCTCTTTCTCGTTACTTAGTCGTTTTTTCGAAAATGCGACTCCGACCAACCAATAGCCATTCGATGCCTAGGCACATTTTAGATCGCAAATTCACGGATAGGCGGGCTCTATATTGAACTTCCATTGTTCTGTGGCCTGCAAACAACATTTGGACCTCCTCCATATACAAATTTTTTGCCGCACTCCCACATCATACCCTCTTCCGTGATACACATTTTTCACACGAAAGTTCTGAGACCTGTAATTTCACTGCGTCCGCTTTCCATATTTCACCATTTATTGGAATCTCTTTCACGCCTCCAGTTCCATACTTACGCGACTTTTTTCGCTTGCGAATTCCCAAACATGCGGATTTCACTTCAAGTGTTCCTTGACCTGCAAGATATACAAATTGACTTCTGGACTCCTACATCAACCCTCTTTTGTGTTACACAGTATGTAATAAAATCTCCGATCAATACAATTTGACCGTCGATCTCTCATGTCTCCTCGAGGACACTTTTCAGCCTATTTTGATGCTCGTCTGCCCGCTTTCCACTGACATTTCTTCCAATCTCTTTCGCGGATCGTTGGATTGGAGGGTTTAGACAATTTCCAATTTCTAGTCATTGTTTTTTGTACCTGCCACCTCCTCACTTCTTTCCAAGTATATGCAATAAGTATATAACTTTTCCAGAAACATGCACAAAATATCTTGCCATGAAATTGAATATCTATTACAGATTTGAATATATTAGCCCTTCTTTTTTGTCTTCTATACTTAACCAAATTCTTGTTTCTCTTTTCCATGTACTTTATCTTTCTCGTCACTTAGTCATTTTTTCCGAAAATATCTAGCTATGCGGGTTGGAGGACTTCCAAGTTTAGGACTCCTACATCAACCCCTCTTCCGTGTTACACAATATGCACTCAAAAGTTTCAATCAATACAATTTGACCATCGGGCCGTCATGTTTCCTCGGGAACCCTTGCCAACCTATCTTGGAGCCTGTCTTCCGGATTCCTACATCATCCCCTCTTTCGTGTTACACAATATGCACTCAAAAGTTCTGATCAATACAATTTGACCATCGGGGCCTCATGTTTCCTCAGGAACCCTTGTCATCCTATTTTGAAACTCGTCTGACCGCTTTCCACCGCCATTTCTTGCAAAAAAATTTGTGGATAGTAGATAATTTTGTATTCCTAGTTGTTTTTTTCTTTTCCTACCATCTATGCATTTCTTTCTAGGAAATAGGGTATCTATTATAGATGTGAATATATTATCCCTTCTTTTTCATCTTTTATACTTAGCCAAATATTCATTTCTCTTTTCCCTAAACTTTATCTTTCTCGTCACTTATTCATTTTTCCAAAAATTTCTAGCTGTGCGGGTAGGCAAACTTCTAGGTTCACGTTTTCACTCATTCTCTTATATCGCAACACCGACCAACTGCTTCCCCATTCCATAACCAACCACTTCTCCGACCGTGGATTCCTAGTAGGCAAGCTCTAGATTTCACTTCTATTGTTCCATGACCTGCGAACAATACCCTGATTTCCGGGATATACAAATTTACAACCAGACTCAGATCATACCGTATTTTGTATTAGTCTACCTATCATGCCCTCTTCTTTGGTACACATTTTGCACTAAAAACTTCTAAGGCATACAATTTGACCGTTGGGTCCTCACGTCTCCTATGGAACTATTGTCACCCCATTTTGAAGCTCATATGTCCGCTTTCTATACGTCTCCATTTGTTTGAATTTCGTTTGTGAATCGTTGGGTTGGCGGGTTCAATAAATATCCAATTTCTAATCGTTGTTTCTTGTGCCCGCACCCTTTTGCAATTATCAATTAGCAATTACATATAAGATCTTATTTCTAAGTATGCAATTAGCAAGCGTTAATGCTAAACCAGGATTTGAGGAGATCTCCCATTAATAAGCATAAAACCAAAATTTATGGATGGTTATATTATCCCTTCTGAGTGTTAATTTCAAACATCATGGAATGTCATTTGCGCGTCGTTGGGTTGGTCTGTTCAATAAATATTCAATCCTCGATTCTGAAAATGAGTCTAATTGACCATTTCCCTATTCCATACTTAGCCACTGTACCAGAATTTCACAAATATACAAACCTACCGCTGAAATTCCCCACCATGATCTCTTTTGTTTTACACGTTTTGCAGTAAAAAATTCCGATACATAAAATTTGACCGTCGGACACTCGCCTGCCCTCTTCCATTGTACACATTTTGCACTGAAAACTTCTGAGACATACAATTTGACCATCGGGTCCTAACATCTCATGTGGAATTATTTTCACCCCATTATGAATCTTGTCCGTCCACTTTCCATACTTCGCCATTTCTTCAAATTTCTTTCACAGATCGTCAGGTTGGCGGGTTCAAGAAATATCCAATTCCTAATCATTGTTTCCTGTGCCCGCACCCTTTTTCAATTAGAAATTACCAATTATATATACGATCTTATTTCTAAGTATGCAATTAGAAAGTGTTAATGCTAAACCAGGATTTGAGGAAATCTCCCATTAATACGCATAAAACCGAAATTTTTGGATGGTTATATTATCCCTTCCGAGTGTTAATTTCAAACATCATGGAATGTCATTTGTGTGTCGTCAGGTTGGTCCATTCACGAAATCTTCAATCCTCGATTCCAGTTATCCGATCGTGGATTCCCAGTAGGCGGGATCTGGATTGCACTTCTATTGTTCCATAACCTGCGAACAGTACCCTAACTTCCGTGATATACAAATTTACAACTGAACTTAGATCATACTGTCTTTCATATTATAGTCTACATATCATGCCCTCTTCCATGTTACACATTTTGCACTGAAAACTTTTGAGACATACAATTTGACCGTTGGGTCCTCGCGTCTCTTGTGGAACTATTGTCACCCCATTTTGAAGCTCGTCTATTTGCTTTCCATACTTCGCCATTTCTTTGAATTTCTTTTGTGGATCATCGGGTTGGTAGGTTCAAGAAATATCCAATTCCTAATCGTTTTTTCCTGTGCCTGCGCCCTTTTTCAATTAGAAATTAGAAATTATATATAAGATATTATTTCTAAGTATACAATTAGAAAGCGTTAATGCTAAACCAAGATTTGAGGAGATCTCCCATTAATATGCATAAAACCAAAAATTTTGGATGGTTATATTATCCCTTCTGAATGTTAATTTCAAACGTCATGGAATGCCATTTGTGCGTCGTCGGGTTGGTCCGTTCATGAAATATTCATTCCTCGATTCTAAAAATGAGTCCAACTGACCATTTTCCTATTCCATACTTAGCCATTGTCCTGAAATTCCAAAAATATACAAACCGGTCGATGAACTGCCCCGCCATGCTCTCTTCTGTTTTACACATCTTGCAGTAAAAAATTATGATACATAAAATTTGACTGTCGAACACTCACCTGCCCTCTTCTGTGGTACACATTTTGAACTAAAAACTTCTGAGACATACAATTTGATCGTCAAGTCCTCACACCTCCTGTGGAACTATTATCACCCCATTTTGAAGCCTGCCCATCCGCTTTCCACACTTCTCCATTTCTTTGAATTTCTTTCGTGGATCATTGGGTTGGCGGTTTCAAGAAATATCCAATTCATAATTGTTGTTTCCTCTACCCGTGCCCTTTGGCAATTGGCAATTACAAATTATATATAAGATCTTATTTCTAAGTATGGAATTAGCAAGCGTTAATGCTAAACTAGGATTTCAGGATTATATTATCCCTTCCGAGTGTTAATTTCAAACATCATGGAATGTCATTTGTGCGTCGTCGGGTTGGTCCATTCACAGAATCTTCAATCCTCGAATCTGAAAATGAGTCTGACCGATCATTTCCCTATTCCATACTTAGCCACTTTCCCAGAATTCAGCAAATATACAAATCAACCACTGAACTGCCCCATCATGCTCTCTTTTGTTTTACACGTTTTGCAATCAAACATTTTGATACATAAAATTTGACCGTGGGACACTCGCCTCTCCTGAGTATCCCACGTAACCCTATTTTGAATCTCGTCTGGACACTTTTCAGACCTTGCCATTTGTTACTTTCTCTCCCTTGTCTTTGTGACCTTCACACTTGTCTATAATAAAAAAATGTTTATATATATATATATATATATATATATATATATATATATATATATTGTTTCTAAATATGCAATTAGTGACATTTAATTATAACATCACATCGTGCAGGAACCGTGTAGATTGTCATTGATGGGCAAAAGGCTCGAGGAGATATCCTATTAATACACATTAAACCAAGATTTGCGGAGGGTTATATTATCCCTTCCAATTGTTGATTTCAAAATCATGAAATCATTCGCACGTCGTCGGCTTGGAACATTCACAAAACCTCCAATCCTTAATTGCTCTTCACCATACCCACCACCTTTTCACTTCTAAATATGCAATAAGTAATCTTTCCTGCTAACAGTTCATCATGAAACACCCATACAGATTGTCATTAATCAACGAAAGGCTCGAGGAGCTTTCCCATTCATAGCATTTAACCAAGATTTTGCGTAGAGTTATATTATCGGCTCCAACTATTCATTTCAACCATCGTATGGAGCAAACCAACATTCTCATAAACCTATGGCATCAACTCGACAACAATTCTGTGGAGATAAAGAGAACATCATCAGCACGAGGACTAGAAATTCCAGTGGTCCAGGGCATATTCTTATTACTCATCCCCTTCCTCCCAGAATGGAGTAATTTGGACCTCTGGGATTGCTCGTGCAAGTTGTGTCCATGAAGTTTTTTACTGTAAGGAACTGGTCTCTTGGTGCGCCGATAAATTTATTTTAGACAAAAGAATTATTCCACTGCAGGACCGATCTTATGTTTCTTTGTCACCTTAGGTCTTCTGCCAGATGTTAAGATTGTCAGAGCCAACATTGACGTTCAAAGGAGAAGATTCCAAACAATTCCTAACAAAGCATAATAACGGGTTGGACCTCTTGCCCGATTTCTTGTAAGACCTTATGGTAGTTCCTAAAGATATCAGAAGCTTGCAGGTTAGTTTAATTAGAAATCCATTCTGTGAAATTTCTTGGTTGTTTACAAGAATAACGGGACAGGAGTCCACAACAACTATTTCCCACATGGCTCTTTATATTTTGTATTTCACAGTCAAGGAACACGACATTTTTTATTGGGGCAAGTTAATTTCCCATGAAATTTGTTCCCAATTGTCAAGCTTCAAAAAAGAGAAGAAATTTTATATGTCATCGTACTTAGTTTTTGCGATAGCACATTGCTGCCAATTTCCAGAACTATCTCTGTCCAAGAAGGTCAACCGGGAATTTGACACAACAATGTTCTAGTACTAGGCCTTGTGTAAACACAAGACCTCCCATTGTTTTTATGATGTTTTTAATGGATTTGTGTCTGTTTTCAAGGTTTTGTTGTTAGGAGAAGATGTTCCCCGCATATCTGAACAGGCAACCAATTTTTTAGACAGGAAGGGGACACTTGAACATTTGGATAATTACACTGTGATAAGGATTTTTATCTCCAGAGAAAAACCTGCTCTCCTTCCATGTCACATTACAGACGGAATGTTTGTTACAAAAGTAGCAATGAAATACAACTATTGGTTGCATCTATTCCAAGAGAAGAGAAAAAAAAAGTTATTTCCTCTACCTTGGAAATCTGAGGACTTCGTGTTGAAGAACGTCAACAAAATTGACAAATTTGCATCCCATTATAGAAACTTGAACCTAATATATGATGAAATCCTAAGAGGGTTTGACCCCAATAAAAATTTTCTACAACATTTACAAACACTTGGCTTTGGCAATTGTTTTTTCAAAAAACACTTGACCAAAAATAGAGACATTGGCGGAAACGCTCCTGCTTCCAATGCCAGTGACCTAGACACACTTCAAAGCACCACTAAATTGTGCAGGCAACAGGGAAAAGGCCCCAGTGAGAAGAGTGTTCAATCGGCAAATAACACTCCCAAAAGTACAACATCCCAAAGCATCGCTCCAACAACCCACCACAACAACAAAGAAACGCAGAGTTATTCAAATGGAGGAGGATATAACGACCCTCCTCACTCTAAAATTGATAGTTCTCACAAGCTTCCAGTAGACAAGAAGAGAAAAAAATTGTGGAACAGGCAGAAGAGCCCGAAATTCAGAGTGAGAATATGGAACTTGAGCCTGATATGGATAGCGTATTCTGCTACCTTGATCAGCCCGGAGACGCAATCCAGCATAGTCGTCCAATTGACATATCTGATACCAAAAATTTTGACGAAGATGAGTTCTTCGTGTTCCAGAGCGTTTTTTTTTACAGCCAATCCAAAAAATTAATTATTGAAAAAAAATGTAAAAAATAAGAAAGGAAAATCTTGTTTAGAGGTTAACCTTTCGAACATGTGGTCATCCAAAATCTTTCAACATCACATAGCGACCAGATATGCACTTGATGATTCCATTGGAGGCATCGAGGTTGAGAATGTTAGATTGAAAGAACGGGTCAAGGAATTGGAAGAGGCTTTGATTCCTATGCCATTGCTTGCCAATCCTTTGGAAATTGCCATGCCTACCACCCCTGCAGCCAAGTTAAAAGGATCATCCAACATCCTCGCATCGTGTAGAGGATATGTGGAGAACAATATCAAGAAAATAATGGAACTATTTACTGAGGTGTGGGAAACATCACAAACCATGACTTTTGTTGGAATGAGGGCACATAGTTTGCTTGAACATTTGCAGGTGGAGTTAAAAGATGAAGAACATTTATATTTAAACATGGTCCTTCCTTTTGGCACCATTGTCAACAACATGACATAAACAAGAAGAAGACAACAAGATCTCCCATCCAAAAACCAGATCGGTCAATTAAATGCACGCTGGAAAGAAAAAGTGAAGAACTTGCATCTCATTGTTCAGCCATGTGAACAAGCCATATCAAAGAAAGAAAAATTATTCACAAAGTTGTCCAGAATAAACTTAGCTAGAAGAACCAACGACTTCCAAGACCCCAACTTAATCGTCAACTGCTTTCCCTTAACTAGGAAAGACTTCGATAAACAGGTTGATAATTTTAAGGTGTTGTCCTTGGAAAAGTTTTACAACATCCTTGAATATGGTCAAGATGACGTTGATGACTGGCTAGTCAACTATTTAGTACAGAATGAGGAAATTGATCAGGCTCTACGTAATATTTCTATCGACTTCGGGGAATTAGAAAAGGAACTTTTCAACATAAAAATTCAGAATGAGATCAACGTCACCCCAATGAGAAGCTACATTGAAGAATGGTTCGAAAGGGAATTGAAGCAGGCCGTCGACAAAAGGCAACAGGCAGTTACCACGATTCCAGCAACCATCGACAACGTCAATGAAAAGGCATCAGCAAGCAAATAACAAAAGGGTTCATATGTACCATCACTGTAAGTCTACTGATCACATCCTACTTTGTTTATCAACCCATTTATTCCACTTTTTTAAATAGAAATGTCTAGCCAAAGACTAATACCTTTTAAATTTACTATTTTTAGGTATTACACTCTATCGTCGCCCACTTCTTCTTTCTACAATCCTGTTTCTAGTAAATATTTCTCTTATGGTCTATGGGAACCCTAATCCCAGTCTATATGACAAACACATTGAAATTTCCAGGAATATGTAACAAACTTTTATTTTTTTGATATATTTCAAATAAAACTGTTTTTTATCTCCTTTTATATTTATGTCCTCATACATTTTTATCTTCCACTAGTCTATATGAGAAATGCATTTATATTTCGAGGAACATGTAACTTTTTTAATATATTTCAAATTAAACTATTTTTTTATCTCCTTTTATATTTATTTCGTCATAAATTTGTATCTTCCACTATGCAGAAATTGTATTTTGTTTTATACTTTCAAAAAATAAATGGGGCTCTAGAGGGTAAAATTTGTAAAGCCCTCTATATAGGGTAAACTATGTGCATAAAATCTCTAAAACAATTTAAATTATTCCAACCACGAAAATTTGAAAATATAAAATTAAGATCTCTCATAAGTTTCAATTTAAATTATTCCAACCACGAAACTTTGAAAAAATAAAATTAAGATCTGTCATAAGTTGGACATTTAGTTTTAAACTATAATAAATTTAATATATAAAGCAAGCAATGCATTTGGAAGTGTGGCCATCTAGTCTTATTACAAGCTCATATTCGTCGGAAACTTGAAATGACTGTAAATCGGTTTGAGTGGAGTTTTTTTTCAATAAGAAAAATACTTATATTAAGGAAATATAATAATTGTTTTACAAGTTTGTTCAAACTTTTATAATTACATATTCTTTGTTGGATACACTATGTACCAACCATTGTAATATATGTTCTCAAAGGACTTGTCAAGACCAAAAACTCAAAAAAAGATCTAAATCTTTTCTTCAAAATAAATTATACTAGCTTAGTTAATTTCCAATTTTTCAAAGTCGTCTGCTACTCCTTCAGGATCCACTGCATAGAAAATACCCTCTTCCTCAAGTTCAAGTGTTGCTTTTGATAACAGATCTGCACCCTGATTATATGCTATGTATATATCATCAACTTTTAGTAGACTGAACTTTCCACTCAACTCTATGATTCTTCTCATCCATGGCAGAAGTGAGATCACATGTAATTCATTCATGTTATTATACCAATCTATAATAACTTTTGAATCACCAAACAAATGTAAGACTATAATATTTTTGTAACATGCAAAGTAAAGTAATCTCCACAAAGATATCAATTCACCCCTTGTATTTATTCCACTCCCACAACTCATTTTAATCTTGATAATGCCTAATACTGGGAATTTGATCACTTCTCTAGCCCCACACTTTTCTCCTTTAACCTGAGAAGCGCCATCGAAGAACCCCACTGATTGATTCCAAATTATAATAAGCGGCCTATCTGTCTTTCTAATCTTTGGAGAATTGTTTGTTTTATATTCTCCCAAATGTTGTAGTATGTTTTTACAAACAAAGTCCCTATTAATTGGTTGGTCTTCAAATATAAGTAGATTTGTGTGTTTCCACACTTCCCAGCAAATAAACACATGTAGTTCTATCCAATTCTCTCTATTTTTTAACCAGTTTTCAAAGAAGTCTTTCACTTGCTCTCCTTCCCAGTCACTTACCAACTTTAAATCTTTTTTTATAAATAACTAGATATTTTTTTGTGAAAATACAGTCAACAAACAAATGTTTTATATTTTCTTCATAAGACCCACATAAAACACATTTGCTTGGCCCTGTAAATCCTCTTTTACATAGATTTTCCCATTTAAGTATTTTATATTCAAACAGAAGCCACATAAATAGTTTAATTTTTAATGGTATCTTCCACTTCCATAAATCATTATACCAGAAAATAGAATCAACTTCAACTGTATCCACCCACTGAACTTCATAAGCCTGTTTGGCTGAAACATGCCCTCCTTTAGTGTCCCAGGACCACAAAAGTAAATCTTCCTCCTTATTCAGTTCAAATCCAAAACCCACTAGTCCTTTAACATAGATAATCCACTCCTCCTTAAGTTCCCCTTTTAATCCTATATCTCAGACTTCTTCCATCTAGAAAGAAGTCTACTTGTGTTAAGTATACAATAACTTGTTCCTTTAGTGCTAACAATAGATTTCTTGACCACTTAAAATAATTATGAGCCCCTACCAGAGGATCAACACCAATTATAATCTTTCTTCCATTCCCAGGAAGCCAAGCCAGCCAATCAGTTATTAAAGATAAAGAGGAGGTTAATGCGCTCCAAATATTGGAAGAACCAGACCTGCTAATGCTTCCAGCCCTTAGCCACTCTACCACAGATTTTTTCTTTAGATACCTTTTGAAGATCACCTCATGTCATAACCCAGGTACCATTAGGCACCTCCATAATCTTTTTGCAGCTAAAGCTTTCCCAAAAGTAAAGATATTTTTCAAGCCCCACCCACCCATCTTTTTAGGTTTTGCAATTTTTTTCTAGCTTATCAAATGTATCCTTTATTTTGTATTTTTCCTCGTCCATAAGAATCTAAACATCTTTCTCCTAATGGTATTTATTATATTTTTGGGATTTTTTGCAAATGACAACCAATATACTGGTATACTTTCCAGTACAGCCTTTACCAAAATTTCCCTTCCCCCTAAACTTAACCATCTGTGACTCCAATTAGCAATCCTTTTTTCAATTTTTTTCACCAACCATTCCAATCAGTATTAATATAAAAATTTGGTTTCAAGAAACAACCAAGATACTTAAATCCATCCTCCAATGGTTTTACTTCAAAAGGTAGAATGTTATTCAATAAGTCTAACTCCTCTTCCTCCCACCCTGTTTCAAGAAACAAGGATTTTTTAGGACTAAAGGCCATTCCTGTAGCTTTACAAAAAAGATTAAAAATATTCTTATAGACTTCCCACTTAGCTATAATACCATTTCCAAACAGGATCACATCATCAACAAACATTAGGTGAGTAATCTAAATCCCTCTAGCCACTGAAATACCTGTAAGTTTTTTCTCCCTTATTTTCACCTCAATAGCTTTGCTTAACCCTTCAACAACTAAGAGAAACAAAAGTGGGGAGTTTAAAGTAAAGGGAGAGTAGGAGGATTACGGAGCAAAACAGAGATATTGAAAATGAGAAAGTACCTCCATAAAATTGTCTTAATTTTGTTTTGTGTATTATGTTTCGAAATATTTCCTCTAGTTGAATGAATATATATATATATATATATATATATATATATATATATATAAACCCTCTTTTATTATTATATAACTTTATTCCTTTTACATATTTAATATTTTCATCTTTCTCTTTCATTTTCCATATTTAATAATTTCACATTTTTCTTTCATTTTCCCTAAGGACACTACATTCCATGCAATCCATACATTAAAATTTTAAGATATGCGTCTTATACATCATTTTTATATTTAATGTCGTCTATCATTATAAGATATGTTTTTTATATATCATTTTTATATTTAACGTTGTCTATCATTATAACGTAAATTGTATTATAATGTAAAATGCATTATATTGTTGGTTAAGGTTTTAATTGGGTTATGTAGCATCTTGGTATGAGGAGTTAATGGCAATGGTAATGGTGGCTAAGAGGATGAAATGGATGTTATGGTTTGTTTTAGCTACGTAAAAAAAGGCATAGTCTAAATGTTTTATGTTTTGATATTTTTTATTGGAATTTGGCGATTTAAATCTAGGTGAAATCGAAAATTTATGTTGTTTAAATTGTATTTGTGAATGCATAAATGTATTCAACATCCTAAGAAACCCCTAGGACACTCGGATTATATACACCAAAACAATCAAATTTGCAGTTTCAACAATCGTTCGTTAAATTTCAGTGAAAAATAATCGAAAAATAAGTCCAAAAAAGAGTGAAAACGTAGAACATTTAGACTATGACCGCAAAAAATCCAATTGGGTTTTGTTATGTATGAGCTTCAAGTGATGTGTATTAATAGAGGCTTTGAGAATTTGAATTTAATGGTCCATATTAAATGGAAAGTGTTGAAGAGAAAATTGGGTTCTAGGTTCAAAAGCATGGATAAAAACTATATTGTCATCTAGTGTGTTTGGGATAATGGGATTGTGGAATGGAATGAGAGATTTTATCATGTTTGTGTTCTTATAAATCTCAAAGGAGGTATGTTTTATTAGTGGGATCTTGGCTTTGAGGTCATGAATGTGAGTGTTCATTATTCTCACCGTGGTTTAAAAAAAAAAAAAAAACTTTGGCTTTATGGAACCGATATTTAGGTTCATTGTTACATTATATGCCTACCATATTATTTTGTCAATGTAAATTACAATGCATGTTTCCTTTGAATGGATTCAATTGTATATACCCACAATTTCTTTTCATTTGATGCATAATTTTTCATCATTTGTCACTTTCGACTTTAAGAGACTAACCCTAATATTGTATTGTGTTGGAGGTGGAAGAGTCCATGTTATTTCTATGTAATTTTTTGTCTTCTAAGAATGAATAACTCTATTTCTAAACATCTTGGCAATTTTGGTTGGGTCGATGTTTTTGAAGTGGCTAATGAGCTTATTGGCAATTCCTTGTCTATTGATGTTATTTTGTATCTTGTCATTGATTGTTTAGGCCTACCTCAATGGTGAGCTCCAAATGTTAAATGTATTTCAAGGGTTTGTCTCTTTTGAGACTTCCTGATAAGACATGATTATTAGTTCATGTTGTTGTTAATACTCTAGACTTAAACTTTGTCTTTTAAAATGCAACTTATGTGTATTGAGTGGTGCATGTATGTAACTTTTAGTCATATTATAATATGTTGTAGAATGTTGATTGGATTGTGGTTTAGGGATATCTTAGATTCGATTTTTAGGAAATTACCTCGACTTTACCAAAACAATAAAGAGTTTTTGCTAAAAAAGAAGTCTAGATAAAATATTAAATCATTTAACATTTTTGTATTTTCTATTGAAACATTCTAACTATTTCTTGGCATTTCTTATTGAAACATTGTTGGTCATTTTATTAGTCCCTGCCTAAGGCCTAGAGGGACTATAGCGATCAATAATTCGTTGACTTCATATTAATATGTCCTTTGACTATAAATTTTCGCATCATCTGTATTGTTCGTACTATAGAAGTAAAAACATTATTTTTTATATAATTTTTTTTTATAAGTCATCGTCTCATTGGAGAATATATTTGAGGTCTTATTACCAGCTTTGTTGTTCCCAATGTTGTAAATGTGTAGATATCCAAAGTTTTGAGCTTAGACACTCCTTCTCAATTTTTATTACTTTTATACTGAAATGTTTACAAACCGAAAGTTCTGAGCATGGATGTTGTTTTTTAATGTTTTTTTATTATTGGTCCCTGCCGAATGCGTAGAGGGACTATAGTGATCGCATATTAATGTCATTTTACTATTATTATTATTGTTGTTATTATTCCTTTGTATTTGTATTGAAATGTTTGCATACTGAAGGTTTAGATCATTAACACTTTTTTTAGGTGCTTGAATAGGAATGACAACTTAAATGTTTACATAGTGCGAGGTCTTGAAACAGTCCTGGCAGCTTAAATGTTTGCATACCACAAGGCCCTTAGACAACATGAAAGCCTTAAATGTTTACCTAAATAGGATTCTCAGAGTACATTTTTCCTCGAAATTTTCCATACAATGTTGCATTGAATTTGGACAATATTGTTGTCCACCGCCAGTTGAATACGCATTGTATGTTTCATACTTCTTCTAGGTTTGGAATGCAATTTCAAAATCATTGAAGCTACTTACATTTTTTAGTGGTTCGGTGGGTTCTTCTTCTCTGTTGGTTCGTTGGTTGTTGCTTATTGTTGTTTGGTTCAACTTTGAAAGGTTGGGGACCTGCGCTTGCGGTTGGACCTGTTGGTGCTTGTTTCTTTCTTTTGTTTACTTCAACTTTGTAGGGTTGGGATGGACCTGCATTCGTAGTTGGATCTATTTATTTTTTTTACTTTGCAGGGTCCATGTGTTGCACCCACAATTCGACCTAAGCTTATGTCGTTCATCATTTCGGAGTAAGTTTTGATGCCATAATTTCATTTTCTATTCCTTCTTTGATGTTTAGTGTTTGCAGTTTGCAAGTAAGAATGTTTGCTTATTTCTACTGGAATGTTTGTCATATGTTTTCGGTTCCTTATGTGCTTCGGCTAGAGTTTGGTAATCATTGGAGATACATATGTTGTTTACTGGTTCAATGGTTGTTGCTTGTTCGTTGGTTCTTTGGTTCATCGGTTGTTGCTTCTTGTTGTTTGGATCAAGTTTACGAGTTTGGGGACCTACAGATGCAGTTTGGCATGTTCTTGCTTTCTCGTTGGTTTGGTGCTTTTTGTTTTCTTTTATTTACTTCGGCTTTGCAAGGTTGGGGTCTTGTGCCGGTAGTTGGAGCTATTTTTTTTTTTTTTGGCGCTTTGCGGTGTTCAGGTCCTGCACCTGCGAGTGGACCTGTGGTTGTGTAGTTTGTTGTGTCTAGCGAAGTCAAGATCTAGCACCTATTTTGTGCCCACCTATTCTACTATAAAAATTTACTGGTACTTCAGTGTTGACATGATACAAAATAATGGCATAAGAAATAATTGGACAACTACATGTGCAATTACAATATTCGTTGTCTTTTTGTTAAAATAAAACATGTGCAAAACACACTTATTAACCATATATGGTGAAATGTTCCCATATCACAATACAACTTCTTTATCCTCTACATAGACTGGTGTGACCACGATACCATTTGTCTTGTGTTTGAGATATGATATGTACACCAAAGATACTGCAAAATTATATTTCCATGTCTGGAAGCATATCTGGATACTTTGTCATAAAAAACCAAAATCATTTAGCTATGGCCATGCAATTGCTTAATATTTTGTGGCTTGTAATATATTTTGGGCAGGGAAAAACTTTATATATTTACAACCATGGATGGAGAAAAGAAAAGGTTCATGTTTCTAACTATATTTTATTATATTCATTGATTCTCATTTACTGTATGTACATATTACTTGTTCTCCACTGCATACCAGCTTCCATTCATGTTCATTGTATTTTGTGCATTCCCACATCCAGACAAACATAATAGTTGGAGAAAATGAAGGAGTCTTAACTTCAGCGGTGGATGATGAGATAGAAAGGTATATTCTTGTACTGTTATTTCATATTCCATTGTTTTGTATTTCATTTATTATTTTTATATGTGTTCACCTAGTTTATTGTATGTAGATATTGTGTACCTTCCTACAGAATTATATCCTTTGTATTTCATGTGCTGCTACATTGAAAAAAATTTGAACTCTGTTTATTTTTATTTTACATGTCTTCCTACATACTGACTTCCTTCATGTCCATTGTATTTTTCATGCATTTCTACATTTAAACAAACGGAGTGGTTGAAGAGGACGGTGGACTCTTTGGCGCGAATGTAGCAGAGGAGTTACGAACGTGCATACCTGTACTCTTATTTCATATTCCAGTGTTTAGTATTTCATTTATTGTCTGCGTATTTTTTTTACGTGTTCTACTGCTTTGCACCTTTTTTTGTTGTATGTATATACTACGTACCTTTCTGCTTATTCTCATGTGAATTTTATTCTCTTTGCTGCTACATTGAAATAAATAGAACTGTATTTCTTTCTTTTACATGTATTTATGCATACTAACTTGCCTTCATGTCCATTGTATGTTCGGTGTTGCTACCTTGAAATAAATATATTGGTTGGACAGGAAGATGAATTCTTATATGCGACAACAGAAGGGTATGTGGTACAATATTCGAAAAGGTATACCAATTGTGCTAGTAAATTAAACGTACAAAACGGGTGGGGGCATATAATATTGGACTAGAAAACGATGAATTGGCAACAATGCAATATTGCATATCGCTTGAATATAT